>VCHN02000014.1:74126672-74397962 GCA_007115665.2 Sequoiadendron giganteum | reverse complement strand
GCTATACATGGTCTTCTTTCACACCCAAACATGTGGAATCTCTCTGAGCTACATTCAACCAGATCGATCCCTTAAGGGTCCAAAGTGCAAAAGGGAAGCAATCTTTGAAAGTCTATTACTAAAAAACCATGACACGAAATCTCCATTTGAGCCTATGGGATCATGTTGGGCCCCTCTACAATAAGCTTTTGTTATCTCAGAGTCATTTTCTTGTGGTTTCTAGTTTTCACTTGATGGAAAAAGTATCAAATGCAAGCAGTGTAAAGTTGCAAAGTAGTGCAACTTTCGTTTTGCAATTCATGTGACCAAAAAAATTGCTCCAACACATCTTGATAGGTATGTTTATGTTAGGCATGGTCCTCTTTCACACCCAAACACACAAAATTTTTCCAAGCTATGTTCAACTGACTTGATCCCATATGATGGCATGGAAAATAATCAAAAAGAGAAACATACACACAACGGTTGAAAAGTTTGAGTTTTCCACAAAAAAAGTATATGATCATTGGAAACTCAAAGTTAGTGGTTGTTGAAGAGTTTGAAGGAGAATATCAATCAAATATCTCTATTTCTTTGTTAATTTTTGTGCATTTTCTTCATTTCCAGCCTGTGTACGGGTCCATACAACAAGAGTTTACTCTAAGATGATCTGAATCTATTGTAGAATGTTTTAGCTTTGATTAGAATCCATTCTTGTGGAATTCTATTAAGTTCCAAGCAACTTAGAAGTAGATTTCTGAAACAGGTCTGAACTTGCTCATACAAGGGTTTGAGTGTAATATGTTGAAATAGGCCATTCCACCTATTGTTCAGGATGTCTCAGTGGAATGGGCTTGATGTAAGTAGGATAGGGAGTAGGTAATAATAAAATAGCATTGGTAAAGGCATTGGAAGAGATTACTAACATTGCCCTTGTTGAAAATTTAGAATTTAGGCCTTAAAAGCAAGGCTAGAAGAGGTGAAAAGAAGAAATTGCTTGAGAATAAGTTAGAATAGGTTGGAAATAGAGTGAGGTTGTGGAGTTTGATGTGTTCAAAAGGTCTACAAGCATAGGGGAGGTCAAAATTATGTTATGGCATGATGCCCTAGTTGGGAAAAGAGGGGTTTTTCAATGAAAAAGAGAGGTTTGAGGGAGTAAAAGTGGGTAAAGTCAGGGGGCAACATAATTTGGTGGTCAATTAAGTTTGTGCAGGAAGAATGAAGAGTGTTGGAAGAGGTTTTGAGGTTGTATGAGGTTTGGGTTCGGGTTCGGGGGTTCGGTTCGCCGGTTCGGCCAAATTTTTTTGGAGGGGGGTTCGGTTCGTTTTGGGTTCGTTAGTACAAAAAACATGTAAAAACAATATATATATATATATATATATATATATATATATATATATATATATATGCAACCTAGAAGCATGAATTAGGATTAGAATATCACATAACATCATATAAACAACAAAACCACCATAAAATTGAATGTCATTTAAAACATGCATGATAAATATTTATCGTTGAAACTTGAATTGTGGTAGCTTGATATACACAGTCTATTGATGTAAGGGTTCAATTTGTATGATCTTGAAAAAAGAAGCCAACTAAGTAGAGTTATCAACATTCTTCAAAAATCATAAGAATTTCTTTAGTACACTAGCCATTTTGATGTCTTCTTGCAGTCTCAAACATTATTTTATATCATTGTTACATTGGTCTTGAGAGTGGTAGCTTAATATAGCTCCACAATACAAAATCTGGTTTACCTGTGCAGTGTAATAGTGGCATAGGCAGATTTTTCTTTGAAAAAACCAAAGGGTGATTGTACAATTGAAGTGTATAAACACATATCTTTTTGTAATATCAAGGATACTTTTTGAAATATTTTTATGAACCATTTCATGCAATACCAATTGAAAACATTTTTTTTTCTTTTACATAAAGTTGCTTAGCATCAATCAATTAATATTCAAGACAAACCATGAAGGACATCAATGATCAATGCAAGGGCTAACCAATTAATAAGTGTACATGTGAATAAGTCAAGCATGTACATGTGAATAAGGGAAGCACAAGTACTCAAAAACATGTAAGCCTTGAACTATACACACGAATACATCTAGTATACACAAATTAATACAAAGTATATGCATGAATACAAGGTATACGTATGGAAACATGTAAGTTGCAAAGTATATGTTGGAATACACGTAAGTCACAAATTATACACGTAAGTTATAAAGTATACACTTGAATACATGTAACTCATATCTATTGAACAATGGATTTATAATGCAAATATGGACACCATCGATAATTTTTTTTGTCTTAACCAAATATCCATGTAGGCATACATCAATATATGTTGATATAAGTATAAAATATAGGTACAAAATAGTCATATAGGCTTACGAGAATTCCATATAGGCATACAATGTCAAATATATCCAATACAAACTATGTACAAAAATTGCATGTAGGCATACAACAAAGGGCTCTGGAATCAAAAGTCATCGCTCTCCATCCCCTCGAAATAAAATATTTCCCTTTGCTTGTCGATCAGATGGTGATACATCTGTCACTCATTTATGTTGCGGTCAAGGAGTGCTCTTGGTGCTCCTCCTAGTGTTTAGTTCTTCATGAAGTTTTATCTATTACAATAAGAAGTAAAGACATTAATATATAGAAACTACATTATAAAAGATGATATATTTAACAAAATAATCACATACCACCATCTAATGATCACTCTCCTTGAGGGAAATATTCACATGCCTAGGCTAAGGTGTGTTGAAGCCCTGTATATACCATCCAAATAGAAATTAAACCACGAATCAATAATGATTTTCTTTTTCACTAGAACTAAGATCTATAACAACGAATGTAAAATGAAATTTAGTAATTTGCCTCATACATCCCTTGTCAGAGCCATCGAGGATTTTATAGCAGATGAAACACCGATCTCCATTTCCCTCATCACATTCAGAGGTGTTTCCGCTTGCAACAACTGAAAATAAAACAAAAAATTATTCAATCACGAAAACTAAAATAGCAATCCACATCATGATTTATAATGTATGAGATAATAAACAAAATTTTGAGTACTTGTTAAACTATATATTTTTGATGGTCATGCTTACTATTTGCCCTATTCATATCTTGTTTGAAAGCACATGTTTTTAGGCTTTTACCCATAGCAGCAAGCTGGTGAACTATTTGATAAAATGCTTTTGCAGACATGTACAATAATTGTGGTGGCATAGAGAAAGCAGTTAATTGTTTGAAAAAATGCCTCAAAGAAATGGGGTCTCATGGTGATGGAATGCCATTACAAACAAATTCACATCATGGCATTCCATCACCATACGAATGCATTTATTTCAGGCATTTTTTCAGATAGTTCATTGCCTTCTCTATGGTATTATTGCTTACTATTATGCTTTGACAAAAAATTTTCCAAGCATCCATAGTTTGTTGGAAAGCACCTAGGTATTTTAGGCTTTTACCCATAGCAACAAGAAAGTGAGTAGTTTGATAAAATGCTTTGGTACACATGTATGAAAAATGTGGTAGCATAGAAAAGGTGGTGAGTTGTTTGAAGAAATACCTCGAAGAAATGTGGTCTCATGGTGATGGAATGGCATTCCATCACCATGAGACCACATTTCCCATTCCATCACCATGAGACCACATTTCTTCGAGGCATTTCTTCAACCTACTAACTGCCTTATCTATGCTATTGCTTACTATTATGCTTTGATAGATTTTTTCCAAGCATCCATAGTTTGTTGGAAAGCACCTTTTTTAAGATTTTAGCCATAGCAGTGAGGAAATGAATTGTTTGATAAAATTCTTTGGTAGACATGTATGGAAAATGTGGTAGCATAGAAAAGGTGGTGAGCTATTTGAAAAAGTGGTGCAGGTGCACCTTTACAAGAGCGTGCCTCCATGAGGCAAATTTAGGACTTTTAGGTTGTATAGGTATTTATATGATGTAATAAGGCTTAAATATCCATTTTTGAGTTTGTAATGGTCTTTGGTAGTCATTTTAGTCATAAATTGTAAAGTTGTGGAGAGTCTTAACAAAAGTTGTCAATCAATGTTGTAAAAATGCAAAAAGGTGCCAAGTGGAGGAATATGAAGAGTCAAGGTAGTTGTAGAGGAAATATTAGGTTCTTAGGAAGTTTAAATTATTGGGAAATTGTTTAAAATATGTGATTCATCATTGTTAGCTATTGGTGAAGAATTTTAAAGGAGAAAACTAATAAAATATCACTGCTATACTACTATTTTTTGTGTTTTCCTCCATCATCTACCAGTGTATGGTTCCGTGCAGGTGGTAGTGCATCTATAATTTGTGTGAATTAAAGGAGTTGGGTGTTGAAATCAATTTAAAACTAATTTGAGTGTTTTATATTCAGGTTCAAGCTTTTGGTGGCCTGATTTCTCTAGGTGATCAAAAAACAGGGGCTAAGCGTTTGATTGCCCAAATGAACTAAAAAGTCCATTCCACCTTTCTGTAGCAACTATTTCTTGGTGAAATGGACTGGTCTGAATTAGGAGTAGGTGTAGAAGGTAAGGGATTGGTTTGGTGAATTTTTTGTGTCAGTTCTCCTTGCTGCCCTAGTGAAGAACTAGTTTTGGTGCCTTTTAAACAAGGCTAGAGTGACTCAAAAGAGGACAAGGGTTTAGAAGTGGATAAAATCCCCTAAAAACTATGAGGGAAAGTGAATTGGAGGGTTTTTAGAATATATAAGAGGTTGTAATTGTTAAGAGAAGTGAATAAGTGAGAAACCTTAGGTGAAAGAGGGTGAAAACTAGTGAAAAAGAGTGATTTTGTGATGGAAGTGTATGTAGATCTTTGGGGCATCACTATTTGATGATGGAATGAGCATGTACAGGAATAAATAAGCCTAATTGAAGTGATTATAATCTTGTGAGGGGTTAGGGAATGAGAGTTTCAATAAGCCCTAATCGATTGCAAGGAAAGTCAGGGTTTATGAAAAGGGGTCTAAATGAGCGAGAGGAGACCTGAAAGTTGAATAATCTAAGGTTTTCTTGGCTATATTTTGACTATTTGGAGGTTTCAAGTGTTTTTTGTGTGTTTGGAGAGGCGTATCTTTGAAAAAGAGGTCTAATTGTGACCTAATTCAACATTAAAAGCCAGATTTGGGATAGTTGCTCCAAAAGAGTTGCAAGTGAGTTTCAGATATGTGAGAGTAGGCCATAATGGGTGCCTAGTTTGGAACATAGACAAGGTAGTGAATTTTTTTAAAAGATGCCTCAGTAAAATGTGGTCTCATGGAATGCCATGACAAGCAAATGCAATTGGAAGTTTCTCCTAGACTTATTACTTATGCTATGTGAAGTAATTGCATCACTACTTATGTTTAATTTCTAAACAACTATATTGTAGTTGAAATTTTTTCATCTATCAACATCTAGTTATTAGTTATGGAATGTGAAGTAATTCTTTGAGCTTGAATGATGTGCAATGCAATGTAATCAATGATATGAATATAAACTACACAAATCTATTAAGTACAATTCATTAGTTAGAATCTTTATTCTATTACCTGCGTGAAGGTTTGAATAAATCCACTAGCATCGAGAGGTGTTCCCTCAAAACCTCCAATATTAGCCTATTAAACATCCAAAATCACATATTAAAATACCATTTGTAAAACATTGCTATTAACATGCAATATAAATTTATAATTGTTCACTAGTTACATACCCCCGATAGGTCTACTGTAGAAATAGTAGGTGTAGGACGGTGTATCCCGTATCAACATTGTGACCCTACAAATTTATTAAAATCATAAAACTAAATTATTTAATCTTGCATTTAAAAATCAAAATTTAATAAATTAAATTCAATGAACATGCTAACTTTTACCTGACTATCAATGCCATACACATCATGAAAAATTTCAGTTGCACTCTCCATCTCCATTGCTACAGACGGATCCTGCACAACAGCCTCCTGAGTGCCAGTGGGGTCATATGAAAAAGTTGCCTCGTAAGATTGAGACACATAGGATCGAAGTCCACCTATCAAAGAATCCCCTAGATGGCATTGTACAAGAGGGCTAACATGCTAGATGACACTCTGTGTCAAAGATTTGATGGCCTGTAGCTCGTCTCTATGTCGACACTCTCCTTCGTGATGGAAAGGATGATGATGTTCTCATGAGGCGACCTAGTGAGAGGTCGTCTCTCTTGCCACATAGGATCCAACTGTGCACTGGGTCTATCTTGTGCCGACCCCCCCCTCTACCCTAGAAGTCCCTCATATCAAAATAATTTGGGATTTTGTTCAAGATGAATTCAACATATAGTTTCTCAAGGAAATACTATGGGAATTCATAATTTTTGCATGGTGGATCATCAAAAACCATGTACCACCTATCCCAAAAATATTTCGTAATCTCTTGGTGGTGGCACCAATGAATAGGAAACCTCTTCACATTGAGGGAGAGATTTACATTTGACTGTGGGCCAGCGAATAATGCACACAAATCTAATTTTGTAATTTTTAAATATTTTACTTCTTTATATGATAATTTATCTTGGTAAAAATCCCTAGCTGCCTGCCTCCTATCCTACCAACCAAATAATTGTTTGTTTACTGAATCTACATTTTTTAACATAATTTTGCAATGAAGTTGCCAGGGTCATTCTTTCCATAGTTGAACCATTTCAATTGTTCAACCTCCCGATTAAATCCTCAATTTGTTTTTTATTGTTCTCAATTTCACCCATTAAATTTTGTTGAGTGCCAGGAGGGTATTGAGGGATTGGTGGAGGAGGTTGTTGTTGTGGTTGAGGATTTTGTTCTTGCTATGGATTTTGAGGAGGGTTTCTAGGTTGATTAACATCTCCTACAATTTCAAAAAATAAATATCAAATACAACCTAAAACTAACAAATTCAAAAAAAAAAAAACAATCCTTACCTCTTTGACCTCCTCGGTGACGTGGCGGCATCTTGGCGATGAATCAGTAACTGTTGATGAATATTTTTGCAAAAAGGGTCCTAGAATGTGAGTGGCTACAGGAAACAAGAAAAAAATAGTCACAAATGAAAATGAATTTTGACTTCTTCTTTTTTGCTTTAACATGCCATAATGCGAGCATGTTATAACACGCTCACATTATGGGCTTATGGTCGCCAAGCCTCAGGCTCAACACACCAAGCCATAACGCGAGCACATTATAACACACTCGCGTTATGAGTTTTTAATTTTTTTTAAAAAAGTGGCCACAAAATTGCTACCCATCTTCATGCACCCACCCTACTCAATTATGCAAGAATTCTCGAAATTACAACACTACAAAATGACATTGGATCTTGGAGAATAAAATCCTGCCAAAGATTTAAATTAAATTTGATTTTTTAGTCAAAGGGGACTCATTCGCCTAGAATGGTGAATGAGTCCCACCTTAGGAATGTGAGGTGGGTTTTTGGGGATCTGATGTTTTAAATGTCATTTGTTGGGATTATCCTAAAAAATATACATAAATAAGGCTTGTGGATGCAAAAAGTGGCCAATTAAAGAATAAGAGAACCTAATTATTAATGACAAGCCTAGGCGAATGTGAAAGTGTGTTACAACACTTTCCAACACACCAAATAAGACAAGGCTAAGAGAAATTGTGATTGAAATAATGTTAATTATACTTAGAAATCCTAAAAAGGTGTGAAAGTGTGTTACAACACCTTTACAAGGCATCATTAAATTCATTAGTTCACAAGGGCCAAAGACCTAACGTGAATGTGTTATCCACATTACAATGTTCACTAAATCAAGGCCAAACTAAGCCAAAATCCATAAGGAGCTAAACAAGAGTGAAAAAGTCTGACCCTTTTTTTGATGTTACATTTAGCCCCCACTTTAGTGAGAGGATGAACTTGCTTCAAACTCACACTAAATTAGACAAAAAGGCATCAAGGGGGGTTCCAATGTACCAATGCTAGCAAGATGAGACACCAACGATCAAGAGGGATGATCAAGTCCCCAGGATCAAGATCCCATGGAAAACTAGCATAAAAACCAAGGGGCACACATGAAAATGATATAAAGAACAACGATAAGGAAAATCATACAATTCCAAATAAAAAGAAAAAGAAATAAAAAAGAAGTCAGAACAAGCTTCAGCCGTTTGTCCAACGTGATGTGGATCAGATCTAGGCTGTTTTTCTGAGAAAAATGCATACTCACTCAAAGGCGACGAAACGCATGGTTGTCTGTTGGGTGAGAAGTTGTAAAAGGGTGAGAAACATACACTCATGGCTGGTATGTAATCACACACACGCAAGTGGCTATGGGGAAATCCATGCCCCTGATTGGGCTTCCCGCTCAACCATACCAATGTTATACCTCCTAATAAATTTAATAAGGCGCCACACAAAAATGACTTGGTTTTCGAGCTTCATGAGATAAGCAAAACTTCATATTCTTGGAGCTCATCAACAAACAGGATGGATCCACAAGCATGCAAGTTGTGCTATGCAAGGTGGCCATATAACAAATGCAACATAGGAAATGTTCAAAGGAGTCTCTTTTAGTTCTTGTGAGGTCTTTAACTTAGGGAACATTGTGCCTAATGTCTCCAAGAGAGGACCAATCAAAGAATAGAAAATTCACAACTTATGGGATGCACTGTGTCACATCAAGCCACTAAGAGGAAAGCAATATGCTAAGAGATATCACGCTCATGAAGGAAATCAGGCCCAATGTCATCCACAAAGTGACAAATGCATCATATGAATCAAGAAGGCTTCACTAAGAACCATGAAAAGAAAAATACAAAAGAAATAATCCCAATGTATTCCCCCACTTTAAAGGAATTTCTAAACACCATGTTATGAGCAATTACTTTAAAGTAGAAAAAAAAAAATGCTAATAAGAAGAAAGACATGAGAGCCAACTTGGAAATCCCTATGCCAAGTCATATGTTTCTAAGTAAGGCTACATTATGTGAGAGAAAAATAGAAGAGAGGGGTTGCCCCCAAAATGAAAACACCAAACATATAAGGGATCTATGGAGCTGGGGCCAGTATTTTCTTTGCTGCAATAATTTTAAGGAGCTCAGAACTATCATCATCCCCCAAATACACACAAAACTGGAAGAATGACACAAAGAGAGTGAAAAGATAAGAAAAACCTCTTGGATCAACATGGAAGAGACATAGGGTGTCTCGACGCCTTGTGTCATCCCCAAAAGGAAAACACAAGTGAAGATAAAAATGAAATGAAAAGGCATAAGAAAAATAAATAAAGCCTTTTGGGTCAACATGAAGGAGACATGGATGTATCAATGCCTTGTGTCATCCCCAGATGGAAAACACAAGAAAAAGATGAAAAAGAAAAAGTGATGCACAACATAGAGAAGAATGCAGGTACAAATAGAGGAATGTCACAAAGAGAGAGAAAACACAATGTTATAGGGGATCACATTACACACATGCAATCACAAAAGATAAAATGAAAAATAAATAATGCAAAAGACTAGTAAGGAAAATGCAATTAAACCTATGAGCAAGTCATCTGGCTCCCAATCTCAGTCTGCATAAGCAGAACGTGAATGATGAACCAAAGGGACAATGACAAATGCATTACTAGAACAAGGCTAAAAACTTCTTGCCTCCACTGAGTGTGAAACAAGAATGAGCCGAGGTAAGTGATGGGAAAGGGGTCATGTAACAGTGAGAAGAGGATGTTCTACAACTGGTACATGACAAGGGGGAGGAAGGGATCCCACTTTGAGGGGTTATTTCAAAAATATCAAAGTGTTGAAGGATCCTTATGATAGTTCTACCCTCATCGGTAAGATGCCCAATAACCCTATGATATGTGCAATACTTCATGTTATCTTTAGGGAATCTGCTTCTAGTTCAAGGTGGAAGTTGAAGCCGACCTGTGTCTATAAGATGTTTCAGTTGTCATCCAATTTTTGTTGGGGTTTTGTTGTTGTGAATTCCATCAATTGTGCTAGTTGAAGGTTGAAGAGGATGACATGAGGAGATCCTTTCATCCTTTTCATTGTTAGGAATTATTGGGTGTTCTTTAGGAAGAACATTCATAGTAGGATGATGATCTAAGATAATCGTACCATCGCTATGAAGTCTTAGATATTGTTTAGGAACAAGTTCATTGCAAGGGGGATCTTGGTATCCTATTCCCCTTGTATTTTCCTCAGTTGGTATTCTTTCTAAGAGTTGATGAATTTCGTCTTCACTTGTTGTATCACACCCTTGTTTGCTCAAGATTGTGAAGCCTTTTCCATATGTTTCTTGAAGATTGATGGAAGTATTTGTGACCTTGTTATTGTAAAAGGGGTGAGTGTTTTCTTGTTTAGAGGAACCAGAGTTACCTATTGTAGGGAGCTTAGGTTCAATTTTTTTTCGGATGCAAATAACCAAACATATCAAGAGGTGGTATGGTAGGAGGTTTTGGTTCATTCAGGGATGGATAAAAGGATGTGCTAGCCTCAATATTATTAAGACAATCATTTAACAACCTATTCATGTTGTCATCATCTTCTCCAATGATGTCAACATCATGAGGAGAACATTCATTAGGAGTTGAGTGAGCATGAGTGAGTTCAATGTCATTAGGGTTATTTCTAAAGGCACAACTTGACACATCTACTAAGGATTTTAAGGATATCCAAATTTTTCCAAAGCACATATCCATGATGCAAATTTCAGATTCTAAACTATGCAACAATGTTATAAATGCAATTTTGATCTATGCACAAGATGAATGAATGTAAGATAAATGCAATGAATTGAATGAAATAGAAAATCTGTAAACCAAAATAGAAGGATAACAACAACAAATAGAAACTCAGAAAATGAACTGTAAATGCCAAAAAATACAATGCAAAATATTGAAAGGGACAAATTCGCCCAAGGTGGCGAATGAGTTCAAGTATGGAATTTTTGGAAAAAATTTAGAATTTTTGAATTGAATTTTATGATATTATGTTTTCTAATGCAAATATAAGATGCAAATGTAGAATTTTACTGATTTTTTAAATTAAGTGCAATAAGGCAAGCTAAATGATCTTTTCACTAATGCTAAAATTGAAACCCTAGAATGAAAATTAACCAATGTAAAACCTAATGAAATGTTAATGAAAGCTAAATCTAGGATGAAAATGCACTCCAAATCAAAATTATGATGCTCTAAATGTAGGTTCACCAAAATGAAACAAAGAAAATAGGGGTAGCTCTCTTTTTGCTTCTAGGGTTTTGGACCTAAAAGGAGAGAGGCTATTTTCTATCTTTCACTCAAGAACAACCCTTGAGATTCCAATGCAAAGGAGATTGAAATATGAAAAAGGGAGTGTTCTAGGGGATGAAATGATGTAAAATGAGGGGTTCACCACCAAGTTTAGACTTGGAAAGACAATGCAATGAAGGATGAAATGCAAAAACCATCATTTGATGCAATGCTTTAATGAATAACTTAGAGATGCAAAAAAAAAGAAATGGAAAACTGTAAAACTGGAGATGCGCACCTAAGAAATTGGAGAAGTAGAATGGAGGCCTAGAATCTTGAAAAAAACATCGTTGAAGCAAACTGGCTCATACGCCAAGTTGGGCGAATCAATCTAGTTTTGGGAAACTATGTTGGAATAGGTTTCAGAAAAATGGGTACTTAGATCTGCAAAAAAAATTGACAGACAGGTACAGTGAGACTCATTCACCAATAGTGGTGAATTAGTCCACTTCCAGATTTCTAGAAATTCAAAGTTGGATTCTGTAGCTCTTAGTCTATTCTACTTTTCCTGATTCAGATCCAAGTCCAAAACTACATAATTCAACCTATAGGTCTTCTCCAGGTTCCTCCAAGTCTTCTTCACAATCTTGACAACTTGATGACAACTTTTCCAATCTTGCTCCTTGATAAATTTGCAATCTAGACTTGTAAATCACATGCAAAGAGAGGGAAAAATGGTTGTGAGGTTAGAGAATGGGAGTTTTCCTTTGCCAAACCCCTTGTTGGTAATTAAAAGTTTAGATGAAAAGAAAATGTAGAGGAGATTGATGAATGAACAAAATATGATGTTCCAACTCACCAAACTCTTGCAATAAAGTGCTGCAATTATGCTTGAAATGGATGCAATGGATGTGGTTCTTGATGATTCCTTGATGGAGATAGATCTTGAATGTAAAGCTTTCTTGGATCATGAACTCTACACCACAACTGTAAGCACAATAACAAACATGAAGAATGTGATCTTTGACATGATGATTGATACTTGAAGAATACTCTTGAAAGCTTGGTAATCAGCCCTTGAAAGCCTTGAATGCTCTTGCTCAAATGCTCTTGTGAGCTCAATTTTCTATTAGGATGTTCCCACAAAAGACTTAGATATTAGGATGTAATTGAGTGAAAGAACCTTGTATTTATACTCAATTATGCGAGAATTCACGAAATTACAACACTGCAAGTTGACATTAGATCTTGGAGAATAAAATATCGCCAAAGATTTAATTTAAATTTTATTTTTGAGTTAAAGGGAACTCATTCGCCATCTTGGGCGAATGGGTCCCACCTAAGGGGACTCATTCACCGAGAATGACGAATGAGTCCCACCTTAGGAATTTGAGGTGTGTTTTCAGGGATTTGATGTTTTAAATGCTATTTGTCAGGATTATCCTAAAAAATACACATAAATAAGGCTTGTGGATGCAAGAAGGGTCCAATTAAAGCATAAGAGAACCCAATTATTAATTACAAGCCTAGGGGAATGTAAAAGTGTGTTACAACACTTTACAACACACCAAATAAGGCAAGGGTAAGAGATTGTGATTGAAATAATTTTAATTATACTTAGAAATCCTAGAAAAGTGTGAAAGTGTGTTACAACACTTTACAACACCTTTACAAGGTATCATTAAATTCATTAGTTCACAAGGGCCCAAGACCTAATGTGAATGTGTTATCCACATTACAAGACTAAATCAAGGCCAAACTAAGCCAAAATCCACAAGGAGCTAAACAAGCATAAAAAATGGCTAAGGACCCTTTTTTGGATGTTACAAAGAGGTATGTGTAGGATCATGATGGGCCAAAAAGTGGTGATATGTAAGTGATATGATGGCCCATGTGGCTGACGACTTATTTTTTACCCAAAATTGATGAAACAAAAAGATGATTCTCAACTTTCCACCAATATAAATTATGCTTTACTTTGAATTTAATAAATAATTATTATTTATTTTCTATTTGAATTACGACTAAAGTCCTGATTGATAGGCTGATTGAAAAATATCTATAGATTTTAAATGGTGTCACATTTTTTGAATTTGAAACATGCGCCACATTCTATGCTTCACATACTATAGGATAAAAAAAATTGAATTTCATGAAGTTTTGACTAAGTTAAGGTGGTCAGACATATGAGTTTTTATATTTTTTGAACGTTGTAATAAAAAAATCATAATTAATTATTTATTTGGAAAACAAATTACAAAAAAATATGCATCACATCGAGAAATGAGTCCTCTACTTATATCTAAAATCTTATAAAAAATATTATCATTTTATTGTGGTTAGGGTGGTTAGATAAACACCTACTTCTTATTTTTTCCCTAAAATTTAAGTAAGTTACTGCATTAAAATTTCAAAAAAAAATTTGATCTGTAAGCAGTGGGAAGAGGGCCCACACCCTTTTACTAAAACATGGAAAGATAAATGATACAAAGTTTCCACTAGCCAAGAACCGTAGGGATGAAGATACCCAAGAAAAAATAGAGAGGACAGAAGGTCCCAACAACAAAAATAAAGAAGGAATTAAATCGATAGAGGTCTAGATAGAGACGAACCACAACAAAAAACACATGAACCAAAGGAAAGAAGCCATTAGGATTTTTTATTGTTCTGAGAGAAGAGAGCATCCATAGTCCATTGGGTGCCCCCTTCGACGACTTCCATGCCTTCAATTCAAATCTTTTCAGCATCAGTCTTCCTACCCTTCTTCCGCCTTGCACCACAATCTGGTTTAAGTTTACTGCTAGCCGTTTGAGTAATTTTGAGTTTTTGAGGCGGCTCCAAGACCATGCCATCCTCATTTGAACCAATCATGATTTGGATTATCCAAATCATCGATAAAAGAAAAGGTGCCATGAGACTTAGAGCCAATTGCCTCCTCACCAGGAGAAGCATCCGTTAAAGGATCCTAGGTAGCAATAATAGGAAGAGGAGAAGGTTCCTTAGAAGGAATCGAGACCTGCTGAGAAGACTGATGAGAATCCTCAAACTGACCATGATTTTTCCAAATGAAATCAACATCAGAAGTTTCATCCTTCTTAACCTATTTTTTAAGGTTGACATACCTGAATCCAGGTTGTCGTTGGAAGGAGCAAGCCTTGATCTTGTGACCCAATTTGTTGCAGCGGAAACAAGAAAATGGCAGCTCTTCAAAATTTAGATACCGAGTCCAAATTCCCTAAGAAGATTGCACACGAATGGAGTGGGAAAGGGTTTTAGAAATGTCAATCAAAGCACAAACGCTATAAAATCTGCAATCAGTAGAAACCCCTTCGGAGTCAAGTTTGATGAAAGAGCCAATTTGATTAATCGGCTCACGGATTAAGATCCCAATCTGCAACACTAGGGGTAGATTATAAAGCCTAATCCAAATCGGGACTGAAGTGATTTTTGCAGAGGCCGAATCAAAGAAAGGCGACCACGGAGAAATGAAGAGACCTGAATTACCAAAGAACCATGGATCGTTCTGGAAAACAAATTTGCAGTCCACAATAGAGAAAAAGGTGATAAGAGAAAATCCAAAGTCCAACGACTCAATTGTCGGGGTGGATAAGCTACTCCAATTGGTATGAATCCAAGCCAAGAGTGAATCAGTGGATGAACGCCTGCTCAAGCATCGCAAAATCAAGGAACAATTGCCCATATCTTGAGCGATCTCATTTATGCAATCGTTAGAAATGCAAAAATCCTTAGGCTCATCTGAAAAAGTCACAATAGTGTCCCCAAAAGAAAAGTAATGTCCTTCTAGCTGAGAGACCGACTCCACAACAGGAGGAGAATGTGAAACCACTGGAGATTTGGAGGGAGGTGAGCATGGAGAAGAACGCCTAATTTGGTCCATGCAAAATGTAGAACAAACATGAAACGGATTTGAGCAATTCTTACAGGAAACAACTGCAATAGGATCCACCATAGGGGATGAAGGAACAATAGCAAGGGATGAAATAGACTTCTCCAAGGGTTTGCACTGGGGGGCAGGAGCACTGCAAGGAGGAGCCAGAACGGAGGGCATACTGATGTCGCCCATCCCCCAACACGGATCTGCCACCATCCAAGCCAGAACCAGTCAGAAGTTTGGCACAACCCCATGTTTTGGTGACAGGCTTGCGCTGCTTCCTTCCCTTGCGCCCTACCAGCTCGTCCCCACCACAAACCTGCTTCGTGCCAGGGCTTATTTTGCACATCTTCAATTCAATGTTTTTTAATGATAATTTTGTGTTTATTGATAACATTTAGTTAACTAGCCTAGATAGCACTTTAGCGAATTATATTTTTTCTTACATTTTTTGTGAATATACAATCTTAGATTAAAATTTCAAATTTTCACCAAATAGATTTAAAAATAAAATAAAATAAACCTAGTAGTTTAGAAACTACATTCAATTTACTACAAATTCTATTCTTACATATTTTAAAATAATATAGATAACTTATTCAAATTTTTACATCAAGTTGCCTAACTCTGATTTTTTGAATTTTCATCGCCACTTAAGGGTCTGTTTTTTCCATAATGATCCTGCACATACGTAGAGAATAAAAATAGTTTCTTGAATTTGTAAATGGTTTTTTTGTAGGAATAGCCTGAAAAAAGACCCTCATTTATTAATAACATTTAAATAAACACTTCATGAATATAATTGTTAAAGAATTTTGATAGATTGTACCGACCTGAAGATGTGTGGATATTTGAGGAATGTGCAAAGGATGCATGTCGATTCTTTGTAGTATGCAAAGGATATTAGTAAACTAGAATAAGTGAGATTGACACTAGCTACTTTCCCTCTAATAAAATAATTCAAATGTAACAATTAAATCCATTGATTTTGGTTGTGTTTCAAATTTGAATTTGTAGTTGCCATTTAAATAATTTTTTTATGGTGAAATGACTAAATTATGCATTATATTTGGATTTGATGTTTATAAGGGTATCCTTACACCATTAATTATTAGTGTAGGTACCTACAGTGAATGGAGTTAATACATGTACATGTGAGAGGAAGTGTGGGAGATTGTGCATCTGCTAGCCCATAAAGTTGATAGGAGGTTCCCATAATTGCAAATGAATCACCAATAAATGTGTATATGTATGTGTGAATATAATATGTAATAAGTTGGCACCCTTTGAAAGTAGGGGTATTTGTAGACAAAATATATTATTATAAATTTTAAATGTGGGTATTTGTGAGCAACTTGTCTTATTACATCAAAAGGTGTTTCCTATAGTTGCAACAATAGGTAGATGAGCATTTCCATGTAGACAAAATCCATAGATTAAATCTCGGCATAATAACAAATCCTCACTATTAGTGTCCATTCATTCACAAATTTTTGAATAAAAGTAAATAAACTAAATTTTTAAATGAGACATGATTAAAGTAAAATAAAGGGTAGATAACTGAATACACATAAATAAAGCTCAAAGGTTCTATCACAAATGATCTGGAAGGCCATTGTGATTTAACTGTTTCGTCAACAATAATCTAAAGATTGATCCCCCGATCATAGGGGCTTAGCAATGGCATAGTAGTTGGGTGATGGGAGTGAAAACCATTAAAATACAACTAAAATTTCTTTCCTTGGTGCATTCCATTCAAACAAAATATAATCAACGACATCAATTATTTACATCTCCTGAATTCTTAATTCAAATAGAAATCATTGTCATTCGCACAAAAGCATCACCCGTTTGTTACACAAGAAAATGCACAAGATCCACAAACTTTTTCACCAACAAGTTAATATAGGTAGTTATCCTAAATCGCTTTTCCAAACCATTTCATAGTTATATTATATTACATCAGTGAGAGGAAACTATCTTCAACTATTACAACATATGCAATTGAAGGACATAAGAAACTTTCGAGTGAAGAAGTGCAAATTGACATTTAGGAATGCCATAGTTGGAGTGAAAGCTAATATTACTTGTGTGATTTGTTTGTATCAATGGGTTTTGGTTTATGTTGAATTGCTTGAAGAAGATGATATCCAAATGCCAACTTGGTTTACTTTCAACTCCAAAGATGGTGTGAATGTAATGAGTGGTGACCCTATGATAGAATGTGCTTCATGTAGAAAGGTGGTTGCAATTGGTATCAATTTGATCACACCTCATTTTATTCATGGATTGATCGTTTCCATTCAGAAGGTAGCATCACATTTCTCTAATCCACTCAAGAGGATCTCTTTGCTTAATACATTTTTATAGGTAATGCATGTGATGCTAGAATTAAGTTTGCAAGATTACTTGAATCGCCATTCTCAACCTTTAGCTTTCAATACAATCCAAAATGAAAGAATTAAGAAAGATAGTATATGCTATGTTTCATATCAAAAATTTGAAAAGATAGTAGAAATATATCAAAACTTAGATTTGAATAATAATTATATAGAGTTGTTATAAAAAACAAAAGAAAGCTAGTGAAAATGATTACTTCACCCTTAGGCCTCATTGAATATTTGAAAAAAATACTTGGGTAAGGAGCATGTAAATCAAATTAATTACAATTGTAGTAATAAATGAGAATGATTTTTATAAAAACACTTGAAATCATTAAATATGTTTGGCGCCTTTAAAGATGCTACTTGAGAGCATTTGTGTATACCAAAATGTTAAGTTTGCATCAAACATATTGAAATTTCAATATGAAGTTAAGATTGTTGAGCACAATGACATGTACTCTTTTATGCCCCTTTCAGACTAAATAGTTATCTTTGTTGTGTTTTCATGTTTTTATATTTCCAGCGAATTTTTTCCACAACTTTTTGGTCAGCCACAAAACCAAAGCTATTCCATTTTTTATTCTTTTTGGAATCATCTGGTTTTCTTTCTTTTTTCTAATATTTTTGCTTTCATGATATCTCATTATATTTTTGGATAATTTGTTATATTCAATATAGTGTTATTATTAAATTGTACTATGTATATTCTTGTGAACATTGGATGCATTTTTAGTCATCAACTATTTTGTTCATTTGATTATTGCTGTATTAATAAATATGTGAGCATATGCATATTCTATACCTTGACTTCCAGTTCTTAGAAGTACCTTATTTTCATGATAGATTTTGCATCATTTTAAAGGTTTATTTTTTATTATGCTTATTTAAATCTTAAATGATATTTTGCCAAGAGAAAAATAAAAGCACATTATAAAGAGAAAAACACAAGAAAATAGACTCAAAGCCTTAAAAATTAACTTGTGTTAAAATAAATTAATTGTAAGTTGATTGATTGTTCAAAATATTTATAATGTCACAAAAATACTTATCTAATCATAGATTATTATATAATAATATAAATCAAAATATATTTATTTACATATCATATAAACATTATATAAATAATATAAATATTGTTTAATATAAATTACACTATTTGAACCTGTAATTGAATTATAAAATTAATATCATTTCAAATTTAATTTTTAAAATACAATTTTAGTATAATATAAATTTTAATAAATTAATATCATCAATAATATAACATAAATAAAAATATTTATGCAAACATAAAATCATATTACATAAACATAATATATATCAACAAAAATATATTTCAGCGTTATTTATATAGATTATTGGATAAAATAGATAAGCTAGTAGATAAACATAATATATATCAACAAAAATATATTTTGACGTTATTTATATAGATTATTGGATAAGATAGATAAGCTAGTATTGTAAATGCAATTGTATGTGTAGTTGACTCCATACATTGATCAACTACACATTGATGTATGTGAACATGTATTGATTCTATTACAATATGTTATTAGACTTTTTAAAAAAATTTAACGAATCAAATGCAACAATTATTTGAAGGATAAAGTGAACAATAAATTAATAGTTATTCAAACATGGATGCCAAACCAATCTCCGTTTTGTCTTTTACAAGTGAACAATAATACAAACCATTCGCATTATAAATGCTTAAAATAAAAGTTCAGGGGCATAAAGTCTGCCATTAATACACCTTCAATGTCTTCATCCTCGTCTAAAAGTTCTGTTAACCCCTTGACATTAAGGATAACAACATCTTTTTGAATAGGTAGTATCCCCCGAAATAGCCTATTTGGGTAACATGTTTTGTATTTATGACAGCTAGATGAAGAGGTTTTCTGCCGTCGTTGTCAACCAGTTCTATACAGTCTCTGCCATATTCTAAGAGAAGGTTCACAATATAATACTTTTCCCACTTCACTGCCATGTGAAGCGGGGACTGTTTTTTATTGTCCTGTTTGTAACACAAAGAATTGTCTTCTTGCAGAAGCAGTCTGGCGATCTCAGTATATGACCAATCTACTCCTATAGAGCCAGGAACTGGGAAAGATAATACAACCATGTGCAACGCTGTTCTTCCACATCCATCTGTTTGTTTTGCCAGATCAGGCCTGCGTTGTAGAAGCTTCTTAACGACACCTAAACAATTCATAGCAGTGTGAGCTAAGAAACAGCTGACAAGAAATATACAAACTGTTTAAACAAATAATGGTTCTCAGATCTTTAGAAACCCGTATGCACATGGATATAGATTTATAGTATGCCCGTGATGTTTCTATAGGAGGGTCTCGTGTCAACGGTTAGTATGTTGTCTATTTAAAATTGTTAAGTTTTAGTTAAATAATTTGTATGTTGATCACAGTGTTTTTAGTGTGGTTGTGTAGATAGTTGTAAAAACTATATGGATTTGATTGCGTAGCAAAAAAATTCTGCACAATCAAATTTAGCAATTTAGTTGTAAAATCATTATGGATTGTGGAAACTTGATATCTCTAATTGTGTAGATAGGTTAAATTTGAATGTTTAGCTTTTTAACATTAATTTATTTTGGTTAGAAATTATTAATTTGACTTAAAAATATATAGGTAATAATAATTTTGAATAGTATTATGGTACGATGAGAAAATATTCAAAGTATTTGTATCTATTAGATTGTTAAAAATCTAACATTTCAATTAAGTCTCAAATTTTTTTTAATGAGATTAAATGAGAAAAGCTTATTATATGATTGTTGATGTCTTATTTGGAAGGCTATTGTAAAATTATAGTAGAAGAGATTTGTTGAAAGTGACAAATAGATTGAAAAATGTTTATTGATCAAATTAGAAACTCAATTTCCTTGTAGAGGAGGCTTTACATTTATGCTAGTGCTCTAAAAGTGTATCATTTTCCCATCATTTTAGGAAACCAAAAAAATTGAATATTTTACATCTATTTTACATCAAATTATTTTGCTTAAAAATTATTGATTTGACTACAAAAGTATATAGGCAATAATAATTTTGAATGGTTTAAGAGTAAGATGAGAAAATATTTTAATTATTCTGTAAAAAGCTATTGTAAAATTACAATAGAAAGAGACTTAATGAATGTGACAAATAGATTGAAAAAATTTCATTGGTCAAATTGAAAGCTCAATTTCCATCTAGACGAAGCTTTAAGTTCATGCATGTGCGTTCAAAGTATATCATTTTCTCAATTATTTTAAGAAACAAAACAAAGTGACAAATCTATTGGTCAATCATAGGGTGGATCTATCACCTTTCATTTCATTTAAAAGTTCTAATATATAACCAATTGGCAAGGCCTTGAGAAGACTATTGATTATGATCAACTTCCACAATAAAGTCCTCTTTGGTGAGTTTCCTTTCATGATGGTTGCTTTTATTCAGGTTATAGGTGTCTTACTAGGATATAATAATGGTTAAAGGTATGTATTCCTCACATATTTTATTTTCTTTTAAAGTGGTGTGGGAACTGCTTATGCACTATAAGATTTCATTAGTTGACTGTCTAGTTTTTTTGGTTTAGTTGTTTTGCTACTATGTTTATATTCACTACTAATTTGAGGTGGATATTAATTATTATTGGAGATTTTTTCATGGATTAGATTAAAAGATATTTAACTACCCTAGTCTTACTTAGTTAAATCTTGTTTAAATTATATTAGTGGAGGAAGTTATTGAGGATAAAAACTCTCCCCACTGCTATGTAACACTCCTTGAAAATATCATTAACAAGCTCTCCAAGTTGGTGTCATTGGAGGAAGTGTTGGGGATCTTAATTGATTCCTATAATCCTACATATTGCACTTCAAAAGCTAAAGTTCTAAAAGGGAATTAGGTTTATTCATATTGACAAGGCCACAATAGTAATCTAATTTTATAAAATTGTGGGCCAATTGACAAGATTGAATAACTCTTCTACACTTTTATCTATATAAGACTCAGGAAGGTATTACCAAATATCATGATCTGACAAATAAGGAGAAATGAAACATAGACTAGATCACACATCTTAGCCACACCCTTTGTGCAAAGATATCCAAATTATTTATCATTAAGTATTCCTTACACTCAAGGGTTTTTTTAATGGTAAATCATTGCCAATTGGTGAGCGACTCATTTTTATCAATTTAATTTGGTAAATATATCACAATTAATAGGGGTCCAAATAGCCACAATTTCATGAATCATCAATGAAACACATGTTGATTTGTCACTAATTTATTTATAAGCAATTTATGATTAATATTTTTATGATAGTACAACCTACATGGTTTTAATGAGAAAATACCTGAAATTTCAAAGGTCTATTTTTATTTATCAATACATTCACTATGTATGAGGACCAATTTTTGCAATACCAACAGAACTCCATGCCAATCACAAGGCTATAATAGTCTTGAGAATTATAACATAATTTTTTTTATCATGGTTTAATTTTCTCACCAATTATATGGAAAATTTTACAATCACATGCAATTCGCCAAGTTTTTGCTCCATTATTTTACAATCATTCAAGAATTTTCCAAATTTGTACTCCATTTTACAATCAAACCATGAGATTTTCTAATTATGAATTAATATAAATGCAATAAAAAAGTTCTAAATTGATCTTTTACACATATTGTTTTACTCTCAATCTATATTATCACTAAGTTACAACTTTAAAATTTAACAAGAAGGGATAAATTTAAGAAATCCCCTTTGGAAAAAGGTATAAAAACTTGGCAAATCTTGTATTACTCCAAAAAAAAAATTAATTTTATTAATTTTTTTTAGGCGGAAATATTAATTCAATTGGAAAATATTTTGTAATCACTAGAAGTTTGTAAAAAATCTTGACAAATTATACTTATATTGAATCCAATAAAATATTCTCATTAACGAATTAAAACCATTTAAAAACTAATAAAATAATTTTGTCGCGAATTAAACTAGTATTAAAACCAGATAAATATTTTCTGTTGGAAAATTAAACTTGTGTTGAAACCAATAAAATATTTTTGTTGATGAATTATTTATAAAAGGGTGGGGATTTTTCATCCAAACAACCAACTTGAGGGATTCTCGATGCGGTTGCAAGTTGGTAGAGGTGTTACATAGCCAAAACACAACCAGTGTAACATCCCAACGACCAACTTAGTCACATACTTTTTAAGGATGCTAGCACAGTGCATAAACATCTCCATGGTGTGCATTGGTCTATAGAAAAATCAAAATTAATGGTTGAGGAAAGGGGCACACTAGGTGGTGAGAAATGGTTTTAAATTAGCAAGAGCATAATTATCTTAGTTTATCTAAAGAGGAAGGCATATGTAGTGCAAAAATGTATGGAGTGCAATTTATGACATTTCATTTTTTCCCACTTTAGTGAGCAAATGTTTTTAAGAGGAAATGCAAACTAAAGTAAAAAGGGAGAGAGCAGTATACCCAAGATATAAAGGAGAAGTAGAGTCTTCTATCTATATAGAGTTTCCCCCAAGGAAGAGACTTGATTTGATCCTACATATAATGATTAATCTATATCACCACAAACATGTTAGCTACAGTGAAACATGTTGGGAAAAAAGAGGAGATTTTGACACCAAACATTATATAGACACAAGACAACACCGATATGTATGGGTAGCAAGTTGTGTTATGCTAGGGACAATACAACAATCTAATATGCTTGTGACTGCTACAAACCAAATTGTAGGATGGCCACAAAAGGAGACATAGGAAATCATAGAGATAAATTCTAGTGGGCTATCCCCATGCTAGATGATAAATAAGACAATTGAATACAAACTTGATTTGTAAAGAGACATAAGATAAGAGATCTAATAAGAATATAATAGTCCCTACTCTTCCTTACATTATGTGAAGGAACACAAATTCCTCAAGGCCCTATCATAAGAGAGACACATGGATCTGAATATTTGGGGTTAGTATGATTTATATTGACAACATTTATATACAAATATATATGAATCAACATCATGTTCCCAAATATTTTAAATCGTGAGGAAGGAACACATGAAGACAAAGTAAAAATAAAAATTTGGGTCAACATGGAAGAAGGCCTCAATGCCCCCAATGCTTTGCATCATCCCCAAATGTCAAGAATCAAGGCACAACATAGAGAAGAATAAAGCTAAAAATAAAAGAAGTGTACGATAGATCATTTTCCCTAAATCCAAGTACCTACAAGGGTACCTTGGGTCCTCCAAGAGAGAACATAATATATACATATGTGTATTGAGGAACACAAACAAGAAAATAAAATCTAATCTAAAGATAAGGAAGGTACTACTCTAGCCAATTACAACTAACAAGTCATCCTCCTCCCAATCTAGGTCATAGAGGGAAAGAGGGAGAGCTCACAATTGAACAATGGCTAGGTTGGTACTAGGAGTCTCACTTGTAGCAAGGGCTAGAGATATGTTTTCTTCAATATCCTTATCTACTAGTTTCCATGAGTCGAGTTTTAATGAATTTTTAAAAGTAGTTGGTAATGCTGGAATATCCTCTAGAGAGTCAAACATACACTTCTCTAGAGATGAGTGTGGTGAGTCGACTATGGATGATGGAAGAGTAGGATCATTGGTGAAAAAATCTAGAGAGAAGAAATAATAAAATTTGATGAAGAAGGGATATCCTCAATCATAAGAATAGAAGAGGAAGAAAGTGAAATAGTAGGAGAAGACTTCTTGTGGCAAGATTTAGGGATAGGTTCCTACTAAAGCTTGCACTTGGAAAATAGGCTAAAGGTTTGAGACATAACAAGCGTAGATAGTTCCACCTTAGACATGACCTTCATGTGAGGTATATCTATGGGTTACACAAGCTAGGGAACTCTAGGTAGAAAAGTGGTAAGGGTTGGTTCCAAAGAAGGAGTGATGAATACCTACACCCTCTTGGGGTGAGGTTCATCTACATCTCTTGAAGGGATCAAAAGCAAGATGGAAGTAAGAAAAAAAAAGGAAGAAGACAAAGGAATTAAGATAAAAGACTTATTTTCGGCCCTTCTATGGAGCATCATGTCAATTCACCATCATAATTCAGTGATGCTTATGCTCATGCACAAGTTGATTTTGATGGTAATAGGGGCCAAGAAAAATATCCTAAGAATGTGTTGGGATGATGGGAAAATATTCCTTCACAGTCGTTACCAATTGAAGGACAAGCTCCACAAGAGGGATCAGAGAGGCTAGGGGCATATGATCCTTAACCACAATTGTGGGTGCTTTTCCTCTTCATGCTTTCTGTGTAGGAGGAGGAACAAAAGGAACCCTTGGGGGTTAAGATGTTGAGGCAACATGTAAAGGACTGAGAAAAGAGGACTACTCACCCTTACAATATATAGTAGGGTGAGGGATGTCAAGAAGAATAGGGAGTTCAAATATGTGGGGTTTTGACTTCATCAATGCAAGTATATTTCATTTTTTTGTGCTAGGCATAGTTGAAGGAACAAGAGGCACCACCAAAGTTTTTGAGGTCTTAAAAGAATGGAAAGGTCTACTCAATGGAGTGTGCTTGTCTTTAGCCCCTAAAAGAAGAAGGTCTAGAAAATGAAGTGTGTTGTTGTGCAAGAGAAAGTTATGAGGGGATTGGAGAAGAAAAAGGAGACAAGATCGAATTAGGTGTTGATCACTCAATCTTGTATCTATAATATGCTTTATATAAAAAATAACCATGGGATAGCATGGGTCCCACCAAAGCAAGCTAGAATTGGTCGAGAAAGAAACCCCCACATGACACTAGTGGTTTGTATCTAGTATCCATGATAGTTTTCATCATGCCCTCATGAGGAAATTTAAGACACTTATGGAAAATAAAAGTTACTACATTCATGGAAACTAGCCATATAATGTCTTGCTTCACCCTAAAAAAGTTGGACTCTAGTATCATTAAAATCCTAAAGTTTCCATTGTCCATGGTTCTATGAAGTGAGCTATTTTTGGATTAAAACTGTGTCAATTTTTTATATCAACGTTTTGGATCAAACTCCATGATCCATCATCAAGATGATATCCAAGCACAAAAGAGAGAGAGTGTTAAATATTTAAGTCTAATGAGAAGCGAAAGAGAAATGGATCCCAAAGGGGAGATATAAAAACCATCATGCATGTGGATGGTAATATTGCACTCATTGTATCTCACCTTATGTATACCATTGATGAAGACTATTTCCTCAATGATAATATTGAACCTACTAGTAGGGTTGATCATAATGCTAATAACAATGTTACTATTGATATGAGAGATAATTTAGAGGGGAGCGTACTCTCCATGGTAGGGAAATTCATTGGGCCTATGTTAGAAGTTTTATTTTTACTATCAAGATGGATGTTACAACTATCTATGTGGCCCTAAATCACATGTATTAGGCATACACAATACTCAATATCATGTTCGGGCTCTTGATGATATTGCATAATTTAGACGTTGCATACCAACTATGATATGGCTTGTTATCAGGAAGTGGTCTAATTTCTAGAAGGATGGTTAAGCTATCTTTCAATAATTTTAGAAACTGTATACTTGAGTAAGAATCATATAGTTTAGTGAAGATCTGATTATGTTGTGACCCAAGAGCATTATTTTCATTTGTTTGAGGGACATATACTACATTAGCTATCACCTTGTTTATTTTAATCCCTTTGAAAGAAGACACAACCCCAAAAACCATTAGAACATGAGGATTAGGAAAGAGCCCCATATTGAGCAAATATTTGTTAATATTCTCTCAATGTAGTACATAGATGAGGAAAGGAATGATATTTCATCAGAAAGACTCGTTCCCTTAATGTTAGATAAAGGCTACCCATGAACATCCTCTAGATTTCATGGTCAGGTAGGGAATTTGGGATTTGGGAAGAAATGGATTGATAATGATAAAGTGAATTAGTTAACTTAGCATTAGATTGTTACTTGTAATGGACGATGTCAACAATAGTGACCTTAGAGCCAATATTCGCTTGGAATTTTTGTAAGGACTAATTTATAAGTTGATCAAAAGAGAAGATAAATTTTTCAAAACAAATCCAGTATTCTTTCCTTGTGGGATCATGAGAATAATTTCATTATCGAGTGATCCCGATGTAGAAAGTCATTGCATAAAGTGGAAAAAGAATTGGTGTGTATTTGTGGGTCTCCCTTACTGTTTTACTTCTCAAATTTTGATACCTCGATACCTTTGGGAATGGGATCATTCAAGATGTTTAAATTAAGTGGGATACAATGGTAACAAAATATTCAGTTAAGTATCCACCATATGCATAAATACCTTAGGAATTGGAAGATTTAGTTGAGTACTAGTGATATCTGATTCGGTATGAGGAGGCTAAATCAAGATTGACATGTATAAGGGTACATGAGTATTGACTATATTGGTTAGTGCATAGAGAAAATCAAGCCCCTTGAGATCTAAGATAAATAAGTTTATTAGATTACTAATAACAAGAGCAACTTGAGTATATATAGATTATCATGGTTTAGGAAATATTCAAACTCCTTAAGGCTTTCCTCCAAATATTGAACTTTCTCAAATGGGACCCCAAGATTAGTTTCATAAACTTTAGAGGATAGAGACCCTAAGGAGAATTTGAAGGAGAAAATCCACCAAAGACAAGTTGGGAGCTAGAAGGATCGAGATTCCCAGAAAACATTAGACAAGTCTAGTAGGACTAAACCTATCTAGGAGTATGGTAGGTCTCAAGATTCTTCTTACTATGTGTCTAGAGGTTGTAGACTAGGTTGTAAAGCTCATAGAAGAGTTCTTACAACATATAGTCTTTCTAACCCAAAGAAACAAGAGAAGAACTCACCATAAGATAAGGATTCTTAAGATTTTTAAAAGGACCAAGATTTTATAAGGTGATTTCACATTGGTTGCACCAAAACTTCAAGGAGATTTTCTACCCTCAAGATGATGAGATCTCAAAGAGAAAATGGTCCCTCCACTACCTCAGTTGGCATGGCTTAAGTGAACTAGGATAGGAGTGTAAAATTTAATGAAATATATAAATTACATAGAAAATTCAAACATCAAAAGAATGGGATATAAAGGTCTCTTGGATAGCTCGAAGATCTCTCTATCTAGGATGATAGTGTGGCTATCAGACAACAACATGGCCACTTTGGAGTCCTATATGGATAGAAAACTGGAGTTGACACCAAAAAAGTATAGAATACTTTGTACAAGTTTATAAATGTAAAAAGATGTAAAATATGAATGTACAAAATTAAAGGTGTTCAATGGTGTTCACACTTTCTTTGAGAAAGAGTCCTCCCACCTACACCTACACACATAAAACCAAAGAGAAAATTTTGGGTGGTTTTTTAGGATTTTTCCTTAGTCAAACCCCTGTATCAATGCTTTCACCTCCACTAACAACCTTAGACAAGATAATAATAACAATAATAGACATGAAAAGATGAAGAAAACCATTTTCTAATCAAACACAAAGATAAAATGCTCAAGAAAGGTTCTTGAAGAGTCACCTTGTGTGAGTGCCAAAGGTGAAGCTTTCTAGTGCAACAAATGAGCAACGAGAGACCTCCAAGATGACAATGAATTCCTTACAAGAAGAGATCATGCTACAATAGTGGAGCTTCCTCTAAAACTCATGTACGATCTCTTTGTAAGATGTGTGTATAGAAAGATGTAGAAATCTAATGCTTTCTCAAGAAAATATTATAAAATGAAGAAGAAAGAGTTGTATGTGTGTTTCCAAGAGAGAAAGAGAGTGAGAATAAATAAGTTCAAGCATGTACAATCAATATTGAATGAAGATTGAATGAACATGGAATGAATTATTTACAAAAGGGAGGGAAATTTTCATCTAAACAGTCAACCCAAGTGATTCCCATTGTAGCTACAATTTGGTAGATACATTACACCACCTAAGCATAGATAGTGTAATGTCTCAATAGCCAACTCAATCATATATTTTTGAGAGACACTAGTACAATGCATAGATGTCTTTGCAATACACATTGCTCCATTAAAAAAATAGACCTAATGATATAGAAAAGGGGCACAGTAGGTGGTGAGAAATGGTTTTAAGCTGAGGGAGAGCATAATTATCTTAGTTTATCTAAAGAGGAAGGCATAAGTAGTGTGAAATTGAGTGGGGTGCAATTTACAACATTACAATGTGTTATATTATTTAATAAGATATTATAATGTTAATATGCTCAAAAAATTGAAATTAATGTACAAAATTATTTCACCATTCGATGAATGTTCGATGGAAGGCTACAATTTGTTGGGATAAGGGTGTTTCAACCTTAGAGTCCATTTTTTTTAATTGATGTATTATTGTATTTATTTGTATTATTTAATTGTCTATGGTGTCATGTCATAAATTGGGACCCACTAGTTGGGTGGCATCCTCGTTGGAGGTGACTGGATGACACATAATCATCCTAGGTGGATATAAGTGTCTTACTTTGGAATCTTTGACCTATGAAAGATTCTATGACATGTCATAAGGCATCTTGTTGCATGGAGAAAGTTGGCACCCAAGTTGGGTTACAACAGGCTGTAAGAGAAACGGGTATTCTTGGTTAGTTATGATAGATTCTCTTACAACTGTAAGTGTTGTTAGTTATGAAAAATTCTTTGATAGCTGTAAAATGTGTAAGGCATCTGTCATAGCCTATTTTTAGCATATTCTAGGTTCCCAAGCTTGAAGAAAGAATATTGTATGTGATGACACTTGTAAGGGGTCTAAGGGAATGTTGTACATGTGTCCAAATGTATGCTCATGGCATGGCATATTGTTCCATGTCGATTTGGATGCCCATATCCTTCTAGATGCTTCTTGAAGCTTGCATCTCTCTATATATTGAGTGCCTTGTATTGTAGAATGAATTGTTTGTTTGTAGGTAATGAATTTTTGTTGGTATTACTCCAAAATAAGTTTTTGTTTTGAAGCACTCATTGAAGAAATATTTGTACTTCAGGTTCTATTGTAACTCTTTTTTGAATTAATACAATAGTATTATGATTTTGGAGGGTGGGGTGTTTTACTCAAAAGGGTTTTCCCCATGTATATCTAGTGTATATTATATTTGTGTACTTGTTGTTCTATTCCATTATTCCTATGTGCTTCTCTATTATAACTATATAACGTGTTAAAAATAAAATTTGTGTAACTCTCCCCTACTTAGATTAGTGTAGGAAGATATTTCTACTCACCTAGCTTCCTTTCAGTTGGTATCAGATTCTAGCCAGCCTTGATTCCTTTGTTGGATTAGAAGTTATTTTTGAGTTGATCTTTGTTTCAATGGGAGTTTTACAAAAGTGTATTTCGTGACCTTGTTGTAGGAAAGAGATGGAAGGAACATCTGGGAGGATTGAGATGGATAAGTTTAATGGTAGTAATTTTGAACTTTGGAAGCTCAAAATGAAAGACATGCATGTAGATCATGATCTATGGCTTGCTATTTATGGAACTATGTCATTTGGCATAAAACAAGAGAATTGGGATCTCATGGATCGGAAAGCCAAGGGTCTTATTAGACTCTATTTAGCTGATTATCTCCTCCTAAATGTCCATGAAGAAAAGACTTATGCTACTTTGTGGAAGAATTTTGGTGATATCTATCAAGATAAATCCCTAGTAAACAAGCTTTTCTTGAGAAAGATGATGTATTCTTTGAAGATGGAAGATGGAGGATCTGTGGCAGATCATTTAAAATCTTGTAACATGTTGGTTACTTAACTATGTTCCGTTCTAGACAAGATTGATGAATAAGACTATTGCATGCTCATTTTGTTTTCGTTGTCGCACTCTTGGGATCACCTAGTTATGTCTATTGGAAGCAATACTTCCACCTTCAAGATGGATGAGGTGATTCCCTTATTATTAACTAAAGAGATGTGAAGGAAGTCTTCTGAGATAGCCAAGGAGGCCCTTGTTATTTGTGGTAGACCAAAGGAGAGAGGGAAAAAGAAAGATAATAAATCTAAGTAAAATTCTATGAGGAGATCTAAATATCTTGGTAAGAAGTCCAAGGAAAAATGTTGGAACTATGGTGAAGTTGGTCGCATTCAAAAAGATTGCAAGAAGGAAAAGAAGAAGGAAAATAAGTATTTCTCTGATTCTGAATTTGAGAAATCATCCCAAGATGATGGAGAAGAATTTAGTGCAACCTTGGCAGCCGATATTTCAGAAGATGTGTGGTTGATAGATTTGGGTGCATCCTTTCACATGACATCTCATAGAGATTGGTTCTCGAAGTATGAGGAGTATGACGACAGAGAGGTGTAACTAGGTGATTATTCTCGCCTAAAGATTGTTGGCCATGGTAGAGTCAAAATTAGTTTTCCTAATGGACAAGTGAAGGGGTTGATGGTGTTTCACATATCTTGGATTTGGCACAAAACCTTCTTTCTATAAGTAAACTGAAAGGTTTGGGAGTAAATTGTTTTTCTCTTGTGGAGGATGCAAGATGACAAGAGGAGCTATGGTGTTGGCTAAGGGAGTCTATATTGGCACTCTATTTGAACTTGATGCATGCACTATATAGTGCAATATTTCTTATAATGTAGCAAAGTAGAGACCTTTGGATTCTTCATCCTCGCCATTAGATCATGCAGAGAAGTATGTTGTAGCTACATTTGATGGTCGTGCATTTTAGGTACCTAAGGGTGCTCATTCCATGGAAATGAAGCTTCCTATAGAGAATACAATGTTATGAAACCCATGACTTGGTCACATTGGTGAGAAGGGTCTTAGAACCCTAAAAAATAAGAGCCTTGATGATTTTAATCTCAATTTCAACTTTTACGAACATTGTGTATATGGAAAACAACACCATGTTTATTTTTACTCTAGTTCTCATAAGTCTTCTAGGGCTTTGGACTTTGTTCACTCAGACGTTTTTGGTCTTGTGAATGTCCCTTCATTATCAAAATCTATATATTTTGTTTATTTTATAGATGATTACAATAGAAGGAAATTCGTTTATTTTCTTAGAAGTAAAGTTGAAGTCTTTAGTCATTTTAAGGAGTTTAAGGCCTTGGTAGAAAATCAAACCAGTAGAAAGATCAAGTGTTTGAGTACAAATAATGATGGTGAGTTTTATTCTGTAGAGTTTGAAAATTTCTGTAAAGAGCATGGGATTGAGAGATGTAAGACAACTCCCTACACTCCACAACAAAATGGAGTTGTAGAGAGGATGAACAAAACATTGATGGAGAGGGCTAGGAGTATGTTGAGTGGTGCTAGCCTTGAACAAAAGTTCTGGGTTGAAGCGGTAGCCATTGCATGTTACTTGATCAATAGATCTCCTACATGAGTGCTTGTTGGAAAGACACCCATGGAGTCATGTTCTGGTAAAAATCCCTTGATGAGACATCTCAGAGTATTTAGTTGTGAATCTTATGCTCATGATTTGATTGAGAAGAGATCAAACTTGGACAACAAGTCTACTAAGTGTATCTTTATCTGCTATGGTGTTGGTTTGAAAGGGTACAAGATTTGGGATCCAAAATCTTAGAAGATTCTCTATAGCAGAAGTGTGATTTTCAAAGAGATGAAACCTTCCAATGTTGAGCTAAAAATAGAGAAAGAGGAGAAATAGAAGGAGGTAGTTCAAATTCCACCTACTCTGAAGAAAGATGAACTACACACTCCTACTAGACCTAATGATGAACCTAATGATGAGGAGAGCTCAAGAAGATCTAAAATTTCTAAAGAAGAATAAGTTCCTCAACCTCAACCTTTGAGGAGGTCTACACAAGCTAGGTGGCAATCATAAATATTTGGTTATTCATTATTACATTTCTGTTGCATTTTTTCTTTGATTGCTAACACATATGAACCTAGGACTGTTAGAGAGGCTTTGGGTATGAGTAATGCAAATTCTTAGAAACAAGCCATGGATGAGGAGATGGTTCCATTAAAGAAAAATAAAACTTGGGATCTAGTACCTTTTCCTGTTGGATGTAAAATTATTCATTGTAAATGGGTTTTCAAGAAGAAGTGTGGTCCTAATATCATTTTTGAGAAGTATAAGGCACAGTTGGTCGCTAAGGGATTCTCTCAAGTGGAGGGAATTTATTATCGGGAGATATTCTCTCCTGTAGCGAAGCTAACATCTATCTGGCTTTTGTTGTCACTTGCAATAGCATATGACTTAGAAGTGTAACAAATGGATGTAAAGGAAACATTCCTTCATGGTGATTTCGAGGAATTGATTTACATCTAACACCTACAACATTTTGTTGAGAAAGGTAAAGAAAATTTGGTTTGTAAACTGAAGAAGTCTCTTTATTGTTTAAAACAGTCTCCTATCTAATGTGGTACTAGAATTTCAATACCTATGTGTTGTCATTGGGATTTCAAAGATCTAAATCTGATCATTGTGTATATTTTAAATCTGATAATGGTCGCATTCTCATTATTTTCTTATATGTAGATGATATGTTATTTATTAGGAGTGGCAAAAGTATGATTTTAGATTTGAAGTTTCAGTTGTTAGCACAATTTGAGATGAAAGACCTAGGTGCAGCTAGGTACATTCTAGGAATGAAGATCACGAGAGATAGAGCTAACAAAAAGCTTTGGTTAAGCCAAAGCACTTGTATGTGAAATCGGTGTTGGAGAGATTCAACATGATAGATTGTAGACAGTTAGTTATTCCTTTGATACAAGGGATGAATTTTTTTGTCAATGATTGTCAAAAATATCCTAATGATATGGAGGACATGACCAAAGTACCATATGCGAGTGTAGTTGGCATTCTAATGTATGCGATGGTGTGTATGAGACCAAAAATTTCCCAAGCAATGGGAGGCCATAGTCATTTTATGGCTAATCTTGGATGGGTGCATTAGGATGCATTTAAGAGAGTGTTCAAATATTTACAAGGTACTTTTGATTATGCCTTATGTTTTCATGGTTATTCTACTAGACCTCAACATTCTATGAGCATTCATGGATATGTGGATTCAGATTGGGCATGTGATATTGACAGTAGAAGATCCACCAGTGGTTATGTTTTTATGATGTTTGGTAGTTCTATTTGTTGGATATGTAAGTGACAAGATGTAGTCATGCTATCCATGATAGAGGAAAAGTATATGGAAGCCACTCATACTTGTAAGGAAGCCATTTGGCTTAAGAGATTATGTTCTGATATTGGTTTAGATGTAGGAAAAATTACTATTTGTTGTGAAAATCAAAGTGTGATTTTTATAGCAAAGAATCCTACCTTCCATGCCAGAACAAAGCACATTGATGTTGAGTATCATATTTTTCATGATATGGTAGAAGATGGAAAGGTAAACATGGAAAAGGTTGACACTTTAGCGAATATTGTAGATGCACTGGCAAAACCAGTGAGCACAGAGAAGTTTAGATGGTGTTTCGATTCCATGGGCCTTGGGGCCTTGAGTAGATGATTTTGGATGACTCTCGATAGGTCTTCAACAAGTGGGATAATGTTAGGGTAAACCCAAAAAATAGGTTTACAATTCCAGTGAGGAAGGAAAAATTGTAAAAATGCTCCTATGAAAAAAAGTTTTGCTTTTTAGGGGTTTGCATGAACTGGAGTGTTTGATTGGACCCAAAAGGGGTTCGAATGGACCTTGGTTCAAGCGAACCATATTAAATGATGCAACCCATTTTTTTGCATTTTTTTATGATGAAGACAATGGACAAGAGGGTGTTCACTTAAACTAGGGTTTGAATGAACCTAGGTTCGAGTGAACCCCCAAGGGAGGTCAACTCAAACCTCGATTCATTCAAACCCCCCTTTCCTCCTTCTCCCCTTCTGGCACCAAATTTCTACATAATTTTTCCCTTCGAAGCTCGAGTTGAGGATGAAAATAAAAACTTCATAGACCCAACTAGATGATGGTAGTCCTTAAAACAAGCTATCCATCGAATATAATTTTAATATGTTTTGGTTTTATTATGTATTTATTTTTTTAGTTTGATTAAACATAGGTTTTTCACCAAAAGTCAGGCTCTTTTTTCTGTACATGTGGAAAAAATAGTAGATTATTAAAATAAAATTCTAAAAAATATGTGCAGGCTAGGTATTGATTTCCTTGATCCAGTAATTTTTTTTTGAATTTTGATACATACAAAAAAAGTTTCGCCTATGTCTGAATTGTAATTGGTTTGACTTTGAAACTTGATTAAGGAAAAAATATTCAACAAAACACTATGAAACCAAATGAAAGGGTTAGATATCATAGTTATAAATCTAAATTAAAAAAAAAATAGACTTTTATCCTTCATAGAAAAAAATTATGTTGTATACGGTGAGCATCACTCCTTAAAAATGGTGTTTACTAATAAAAACTAGCTTTTGAAGGAGATGGAAAAAGAAGTGCAATTTGATTCCAAAAAAAATGAAAAAAATATATTTAGAATTTGTAGAAAAAATGTCACAAATCACTAGTTTGCATCATCTTCAAACTCCTTACGGTTTAGCCACTATAGGTGCCCGAAAGTAAAGATTTAGTTAGAAAAAATCAGTTCAATATCCAATTTGGCCAAAAATTATAAACCAATATTGTGGGATCACCCGTTGGGATTAAGGTGTCTCAACCTTAGAGTCTTAATATTGTTTTAATTGATGTATTATTATATTTATTTGTATTATTTAATTTTTTATGGTGTCATCTCATAAATTGGGACCCACCGGCTATGTGGCATCCTCGTTGGAGATGATTGGATGACACATAATCATCCCAAGTGGGCATAGGAGTCCCAGTTTAAAATATTTGACCTATGATAGATTCTATGATGCATCATAAGGCATCTTGTTGCATGGAGAAAGTTGGCACCCAAGTTGGGTTATGAAAGGTTGTTAGAGTTCTAATCAGGTATTCTTGGTTAGTTATGACATCTAACTTATAGTTATAAGTGTTGTCAGTCATGATAGATTCTATGACATTTGTAAGATGTGTAAGACATCATAGTCTATTTTTAGCATATTCTAGGTGCCCAAGCTTGGAGAAAGAATATTGCATGTAATGACACTTGTAAGGGGTGTAAAGGAATGTTGTACATGTGTCCAAATGAATTTTCATGGCATGGGATATTATGCCATGTGGATTTGGACAACCCTCTCCTTCTAGATGCTTCTTCAATCTTGCATCTCTCTATATATTAAGTGCCTTGCATCATAGAATGCATAGTTTTTTTGTCGGTAACGAAGTGTTGCCAACATCACTCCTAAATAGGTGTTTGTTTCAAATCACTTGTCAAATAAAGCTTTGAACTTAGGGTGTTATTGTAAATCTTGTTTGAAGTAATACAATAGTGTACTATGCTTTTTGAGGAGGAGTTTTTTACTTCAAAGAGTTTTCCCCATGTATATCTAGTGTATATGTTGTATTTGTGTACTTGCTATTCTATTCCATCATTCCTATGTGTTTCTCTATTGTAATTGCATAAGGTGTTAACAAGAAAATTTGTGTAACTCTCCCCTACTTAGATTAGTGTAGGAAGTTTTTTCCGCTCACTTTGCTTCCTTTCAGAATTCCATTCTAGAATGAAATTTTCGTAGTGCTAGACTTGTGAAATTAGACCTCCAAAATCACCCTAAAGTTGTTAGATTTATAAATATTGATGTTTTACCTTTTATTCACATGTATCATTAATTAATAAATCAGTTAAAGTTATGAATTTTTTTTTCAAAATAATATTATGTCACATCAACATGTTTGTCTTTTGGTGAATTAAATTTTGAAGTTTTGATTATCAAGATATCTTATTTTTATATATAATTCACCAACTTGATGTTCTTCATATCATTTATAACATATTTATTTGATAATTCTCTCTTCTTTATTCACCATTTCACCATGATATTATGGAGTCTTCATGGCATGTCATGCTACCCAATTTTTTTTGGAAGAAAGAAGCAACAATACATACACTAGAGAAAATATGGGTAGGGTATTCACTTGTAGCATCATAATTTATCACCCATGATAATTTCACACTATTTTTTGCTCCCCCCTTAAGTGCATAGACATAATTGAACACCTAATTTCTTAAAATTATTCATTATGTGGATTATTTTATCATTTTGTGACAAATCATAAGTAGAAATTAAATGCATTCATCTAATACTTTGTCCCCAACACCTTAATTCCCAAAAAATAGGGTTGGTACATAGTCTCCTAGGGTGACTTAGTCCCTTTATTTTGCCTCCAAAATCAAATATGTCAATTTCATAATTTTATTAGTTGAATTTCAAATGTCGAAAGTCATCTATCAGGATTTAATTATGGGGAAATTAGAATAATTGCATATAAATACCTAGTTATTTCATCATTTGAAAATGAACAAGACAATTGAGCAAGAAATTATTGTCAAGAGCATTATCAAGAAAGTCAAGAGCAGAATTTTAGGGATTTATTGGAACAAATAAAAAAAACATCATATCAAAGTGTATGTGAATTTGTTCATGTTTTCATATTGTTTGTGAGATAAAACCCTTATAGGTCTTCAAGACAATCAATAAATAAAAAATCAAGAATTGAGGATATTTGTATCACTTTAGTCCTTCAAGGAATCTAGTCATGAGTGGTTAGTTGTAGGTCATTATTGATTCATCATTCATTTTATCCTTTATCCTTATCCCTCAAAAGGATAGGCATTTTTTCATTGAAATTTCCTTTATGGAAGTGGAAACACTAACATAGGGTTTGACTAAGGAAAACCCCTAAATGGCACAACCTTTCCTCTCTCTTTGAATGTGTAGGTTTCAAATCTGAAGATTGGGAGAAGCTTGAAGGTTAATTATTTATTGTTGCAATAAAACCCTATACCTTGACAACAAACAAAAACTCAATTATAGAAATATCTAATAGTGATTTGATAGTGAGACAAGTGGAAACAAAAGGCACTGATTTGGCACCAGGTGACTATGAAATCAGATCGCAAACCATCATTCTAGAAATAGTTACCCAAGGTAACTTAGTCCTCAAAACAAATCTTGAAATTCATATCACAAGTGCATAGTGTCCTACTTAGTCCATTTATGTAGTCTCAATGTCTATGTGATATCTGAGATATATTTTTTTTTATTAAAATAGTTAAATTCATCATTAGGCTAGTTGAATCATTGTTTTGCATCCTTAAGCTCATTTCAAATTTGGTCAAGGTCAGGTTAACTCACCTTTTGGGTTGTAAGTCACTCCTATATCTTGTCCAAATTCATCAAACCCCCATTGTACCTTAAATCTCTAAATGAAATGTTGTGGTAAAGAAACCATTGGAATCCTAGGGTGAGACCATCCTAGGGTTTCACTTTTTCTTCATTTCATTTTGGTGAACATAAATTATTTACATTATAAAAAATGTGAAATCTGGATTAAATTATCCAAGATCTAGGTTTAACATTGTATTTTATTGCACTATTTATTTAGGCATTCATTTGCATCATAAAAGGGTATAAAAAATCAAAATTTGCATTCAATATTACATCATAGGTTGCAATAGGGTTAGTTTCAATCACCTTAGGTCAGATCTATATTTAAATTGCATTCATAAATCTACATTAGTCATTAAATTTTAAAATCAAATCTGAAATTGTTCAATGAATTCATTTAGGCATCTTTCATATATCTCAAAAAGTGAAAAATTTGTATTATCTTGTTCAAAATTACATCAACATCATCATTTTCAGATTTTGGCATCTTAAAATCAGTTAATTATTGTATCTTAGATCTGAACATTCTATTTACAATTGTCTTTTATTTCTTGAGCATTTTGAAATTGTTGCACACTTGCATTCTTTTATTATGTAATATTAAATTGAGAAAATTATTGAAAAAAAATCACTATAAACCTGATTTGTACATAGACCTAAGAACCTAAAATAGTATAATAGATAGTCAAACTTTGAATTTTGCAAAACCTTATACTATACATAGTCACCCAAAGTAACCTAGTCTTACTATTTTGAGCTCAAATTTGAATGAAATTTTTGTTTATGTGTTTCTTGTATGTTCTTGCTTTCTTTATTTTTGTTTCTTAGTGCTTATTTATGAATGATTGATAACTATGTGCTCATGATGGGAAAACCTAGTGTTTTAAAACTCATATGAGCTTCACAACCTTATATCCTATTGATAACTATGCATGCTTGTAGTGGGTAGAGAAGATATAAATTCTTGTCGTAGTAACATAGGAGTTTAGAATTCTTACCACAATAATGGAAACCAGAGAGATGAAGGAAGATCTGAGAGAAGACCATTTAGAGGAACCTATTTCAATTGTGGAGGTGAAGTACATAGAGCATTTGAGTGTCATCAAGGAAGTACCAAAAAGAAGCCTGGGCATACCAAAAGAATAGCTTATGTGGAGGAAGAGCATGTTGGATCACCTAATTCAGTTGGGACCGCTAAGAAAGGAAAATCATTGGTGATGAGGAGAGCTTTGATACATGAATAATTGACTAAAGAACCACCACAAAGAAAGAGTCTATTTAGAACTAGACGTAAGTCTAGAGGAAATGTAAGTAAAGTTATCATTGATAGTGGTAGTACTAATAACCTAGTTTCAAAGGATATGGTAACTAGTTGAATTTGGAGAGATTGAAATGTCCAAACCCTTAGAGGATAGCAAGGATTTAAGATGATGATAAGATATTAGTAAATGAGTAATGTTTGGTGAAATTTTACATTGGATTGTATAGGGATGAAGTATTGTGTGATATTATGCCTATGGATGCATGTCATTTATTGTTAGGAAGACCATGATAATACGATAAGGAATATATTCATGATGGAGGAAGAAATACTTATTGTATACACCTAAAAATGCTTTGGAGAATTTCGATTAATTAAATACAAATTATTTGATTAATATCCTAATTTCCTCTACTGTTTGAATAAATAGAAATATTTATTTATATAGTTCACGTTCACATTCACATTTAAATTCATCTATTCTTCTCATCTTAATTAAATAAACAAAATTAAATACTTTGTTTTATTTAATTATCAATTTACCTATTTTATTCTATCACATCAATCTTAAATTAATTAAATAAAGATTAAACACTTTATTAATTAATTGCCATTATTCTTTTGTTTAATTTAATAAACAACTTCTATAGTTTGTTTATTAAATTATTTATCCCTCTTTTGCTAATTTAAATAAATCAAAATATTTGAATAAAGGCATAAGGAATATTCCATCTAAATGTAAGTAAAGTTATCATTGATAGTGGTAGTACTAATAACCTAGTTTCAAAGGATATGGTAACTAGTTGAATTTGGAGAGATTGAAATGTCCAAACCCTTATAGGATAGCATGGATTCAAGGTGATGATAAGATATTAGTAAATGAGTAATGTTTGGTGAAATTTTAAATAGGATTGTATAGGGATGCAGTATTGTGTGATATTATGCCTATGGATGCATGTCATTTACTATTAGGAAGACCATGATAATATGATAAGGAATCTATTAATGATGGAGGAAGAAATACTTATAATATGAAATCAAATGGAAAGAGAATCAAATTGATACCTTTGGAGGAAGAAGAGAAGAGTGAATTTTGTGGCATTGCCAGACTATTTTTTATAGATGGAAGGAAATTTCTTGATGGATGAAGGCATGAGAATAGGTGTTTTATATTGATTCCAAATAGAGGGGTAGTCTAGAGATAGAAAGAGACAAATATCCATCGTAGAAAGAAGTTGCATAAAAACTAACATAATATAAAGACATCATGTCAGAGAATGTACCAAAGGGACTTCCACTAGTCCGGACTACCAGTCATCATATAGATCTTATACCAGGAGAAAGGTTTCTAAACAAGGAAAGACATAGGATGACACCAACAGAGAATGAAGAGTTGAATCAAAAGATACAAGATTTGTTGAGGAAAGGATTGATCAAAGAAAGTTTGATCCCATGTGTGATACCTACTATACTCGCACCAAAGAAAGATGGAGAATGGAGAATGTGTATAGATTCAAGAGAAATAAATTGGATCACTGTCAAGTATAGATTCCTATTTCCAAGGATGGATGACATTATGGATTTTTTGGGAAAAGTAAAGTATTTTACATAGATTGACCTAAAGAGTGGATATCATCAAATCAGGATCAAAGAATGAGATGAATAGAAGACTACATTTAAGACTAATGAAGGATTGTATGAGTGGTTAGTGATTCCTTTTGGATTGACCAATGCATTGAGAACTTTCATTAGATTAATGAATGAGGCTTGAAGATTTTTTTTGGTAAGTTTGTCATTGTTTACTTGGATGATATTGTAATTTTTAGTAATACTAGAGAAGAACATTTGCAACACGTCCGACAAGTATTGCAGAGGTTGAGAGAAGAGAAGTTGTTGATTAATGTAAAGAAGTGTATTCTCATGAATATAGAGTTGGTATACTTGGGATTTGTTATTTATGCTAAAGGATTGAAGATGGATCTAGAGAAAGTGAGAGAAATTGCTAAGTGGCCTACATCGGTGAACATTGGAGAAGTGTGATCATTCCATGGATTGGCTAGTTTCTACTGGAAGTTTATTAGAAGTTTTAGTAGTGTTTTAACCCTATGACAAAAAAAATGAGAGGAGATAAGAAAGAATTTAAGTGGATGTCCAAAGCACAAAAGAGTTTTGAATTTTTGAAGCAAAAGGTGACTAAGCAGCCAGTGTCAGGATTACTAGATTTTGATAACTTTTCATTTTAAGTTGGCTGTGATGCAAGTGGAAATGCAATTAGAGTAGTGTTGAGTCAAGAAGGAAGACCTATAGTTTATTTCAGTGAGAAGTTGAATGATGCCAGAAGAATATATTCAGTTTATGATCAAGAATTTTATGCCATAATTCAATCCTTGAAGAATTGGAGAGATTATTTGTTGCCTAAGGAATTTGTGTTGTATATAGATCATCAAGCTTTGTAGTATTTGAACAGTCAAGGAAATTTGAATCAGAGACATATGACATGGGCTGAGTTCTTACAGAGTTATACATTTGCGTTGAAGCATAGGAGTGGCAAGTCAAAGAAAGTTGCAAATGCATTGAGTAGAATAAGGAATTTACTAACAATGATGAGAGTTGAAGTATTGGGATTTGAGGAATTGAAGCACATGTATAAGGATGATGTAGATTTTAGTGAAGCATGGAGAGCATGTAATGAACCAATGGTGACAGACCAAAGCCAATGGTTGGACTATTTTATTCAATAGGGTATGTTATTCAAGGGAAATCATTTGTGTATACCAAGGAGTTCGATGAGGGAGAATTTGATCAAGGAGAAACATAGTGAGGTTTAGCAGGACATTTTGGGGTAGATAAGACAATAGCTTTGGGGATTGAACATTATTTTTGGCCATAGATATATAAGGATGTAAGGAAGTATGTTCAATGTTGTAGAATTTTTCAAGTTGCAAAAGGAAGTAGTCAGAATACTAGATTGTGTAAACCTTTGATAGTACCAGAGAGACCTTGGGAAGATACAAGAATGGATTTCATTTTGGGATTGCCAAGAACATAGAGGACATGATTCAATAATGGTAGTTGTGGATAGATTTTCTAAAATGACCCATTTCATTCCTTGTAAGAAGACTAATGATGTTGTGCATGTTGCTAACTTATTTTTCAATGATATTGTGAAATTTCATGGACTACCTAAGAGCATAGTTTTAGATAGAGATGCCAAATTCATTGGATACTTTTGAAAGAAATTATGGAAGAAGATGAAGATAGATTTGAAGTTTAGTTCAACATATCACCCACAGATAGATGGACAAACAAAAGTAATGGGAATTTTTTTGGGTAACCTATTGATATGTTTGGTTAGAGATAAGGAAGGAGTTTGGGATATAGTTTTACCACAAGTAGAGTTTGCATACAATAATTCAGTGAACCAGAGTACAAGGAAGACACTATTTCAGATTATTATCGAAGTACATCATAGAGGAGTTGTAGAATTAAGAGACATCGGTATGGAGAATAAAAGAAGTGTGAAATTAGAAGAGTTTTTGAATTTCATGGAGACATTGCACAATCAAGTCCAAAATCATTTGGAAGGTGTGAATAGTCATTATAAGGAGAAGGCAGATGAGCACCAAAGATAAGGAATTTATTGTTGGAGATGAAGTGATGGTATATTTGAGGAAGGAGAGATTTCCAATTAGGACCTACAATCAGTTGAAGTTAAGGAAGTTTGGATCATGTAAGATTCTAAGGAAGTTTGATTATGGAAACACGTATGAAGTGGAGTTATCAAAGCCATTGGGTATATCACCTATTTTCAATATTGCAAACATATATGAATTTCATGAAGGACAATCAAGTGATACTAGTAATGAAGTGGATATGAAGAGTTGTTACCACATTGAGAACCGAAGGAGATTGAGCAGATTTTGCGTACCAGAATTAGAAGATGCACTAGGAACAAGCAGTATAACGAATATATTGTGAAGTGGAAAGGCATACCAATGGAGTATTCATCATGGATTTCTCAGATTGAGGTGGATATTCTTGGTTTTCCTCCTAGCCTTCGAAAGTGAGGGACTCACTTTTCGTCCAACCTTGAGTGTCCAATGCAAGAGCATCCCTAGTTGTAAATAAATCCTATATCAACCAAAAACAGTTATTTTCTTGCATTTCATTCAGTATTAGTTTCATTAGTTCATTATGAATTTTACTGATTCATTATTTCTCAACTCATGGAGCAGGATATAGTATCTACACATTGAAATCTATCACATATCCATATTTCACATCATTTGCAATTGTCTTTCAGAAGTTATCGCTCTCATAACTTCACTTTGATTATCAGTCACAACATTTGGGGCTGACCTAGTCCAAATTTATTAGTGTGGACCTATTCTAGATCATGTGGGGCTTAATGGGATATCATACAAGAATCTTGGGTTCATTGGGACCTATCTTTGAGATTTGCAAGTTATTTCTTTTTGCGCAGATCATCTTTCCATATTTTGAGGGTGACATTCATATTTGTTCACTCATCAGGTTTATGAACCCTTGTGGCCAACGTGGACCTTTGTTGGAGAAGCATATTTATAAGCATTGTAATCATTTAGAAGGAAATTCATTCAAATAAGTTGTTTTAAAGTAAGATTCAGGATCATTATCTTTTCGCATTAACCCTTCAAGGGCATGTAATAGGGCCTATTGGCCAGTTGTATTGTTGAAAGCCCTTGTGGCAAGCCTGTGAGCCCTAAATATTTACCCATGAGGTATATGTTTCATGTAATATTGTTTATTCAATAAATTTTCTTGTTCGCATATCATTTTTTTATGTTGTTTTTGATGTGTTGACTCATTTTTGTATAGTTTGGACTATTCCTTTTGGAACCTTCCTATTGTGACTGCACCAGAAAGAATAACACGTAATTCACTGGGGAAAAACCCTTTTAGGTGAAAAAACCCCACACTCCAAAACATGACTCAATTATATTATTCAGTAACAACAAATTAGTTATAATATAATTGCATAGTTATGCTCTTACATGATTCTTCACACTTCTCAATTTCTAAGTAATTCTAGGAACATAACAATACTTCAACAAAACAACGTAACATCTCCAAAAGAAAACAAGTGCTCTACATATAGGAGCTTATAATGCATTAATTTTTTTTTCTAAAAAATAAACTCTCAAGATAGAAGATGCAACATTGGAAATTCCGAAAAAGCTTACACTTTTCAACACATATAATATCTTGCACATAAAAAATCTAGACTTTCCAAAATATAACTCGACTTCTCTTCATGAACAACTCTACTAAAAAGGAAACTTTCCACTTCCAACTCTTTCTTGTGTTATCTTCAACAAATAAATCTTAAAAAAATAATAAAATAACTAGCATGCTAAGGAAAAAGCAAAGGTTGAGACAGACAACTTTTTTCCTAACATATATTACAAGAATATTGATAAAACCAAATCCTACTATGTGGGTTCCTCTTTCAAGTTCGTTTAAAACCGATGCAAATGTAGAGGTCAGAAAACATGTTGTAGAGCACTTGTTTTAGTTGGATCTAAATATTTTTGCAGTTTATTTTCTTCTCTTAAACATCTATGCAACAATCAATAGGTGGGATGGCATTAAAAATGATAGAAAAAAGCATTAAAAAAATATAAAAAAGGATCCAATGTGCAACTAGATTGAGGTCAAAGGACAAGTGGACACTTTACTTGTAGGGAGCATATGATGACTACATATAATAAGTGAGAATGATTCAAGCATGTGAAAAAATGTGTGGAAGGTCAATTTGAAAAAAAAGTCTATTTTTTGGGTACATTTGTGCAATGAAGGTCTCAATGGAGAAATGATATGCATCCATTTACAAGGATCCAAACACAATTGAAACAAAACCTTTGAATTAGGAAAAAAATCAAGCTCTTTTACCACTAACATCTACATGCATGGGTCCATTTTTTTTGGCATTGTAATCTGGTGATTACAACACTCCCTTGTTAGGTTAGTCATTATTGGTACATTGTCTAAATGTTTTGAAACTTTGTTTAATTTAACTATCAAATGTTTTGACATCAACAATTCCATCCAATAAACATATGCACTTCAACATTTAAGAGATAATGTTAGTGGAATTTAGATGGAGTGCATGGGCGGGAAGAGGAGGGGACCCGAAGATTTGAAATCTTCTGATGGAGATGGAGATGGAGGGTCAAAATCTAAAGATGATGATGCAAATTTTAGTTTGTCTAGGTTTGTGCGGTCTCTTCTCCCTCTATGGTTGGTCGACATAGCTATGTTTGTCACTAGGTTTTCTTGGCTTCATTTGTGGTCAACAGAGGCTCTTGTTACGTTTCGGTTGGGTGAGACTATTGTGGTTTGAGCTTTTTTCCTTCCATCCATTTAGTTTCTGAGTGGACTTTCTCTTTTTGATGGTACAAAATCTTCCTTGGTTCTATTTTCCTATTCCCGCATTGGAGAGGTGCTTTTGTTCGTGGTTTGTGTTGGTCGCTCATGTTCTTGTTGTAGCTTATGGGGTTTTGTGGTTTTTAGAACCTCTTTTGGGCTTGACCAGTTTAGGTTGGTAAGATTTCTTTTGCTTTTGGTGACTCTCAGATAGTGGTGTTATGAATGGTTTTATTCATGTTGGGAGTGTATTTTTCGATTGGGGGATGGGGTTTTTCCCTCTGGCGCTCTAATTTCATGGTTCCCCTAGCAGGTTTTGGTTGTCTTGGGGTTGATGAGCCTCAGGAGGTTGTTCTTTAAAAAAATTCATGCTATGGAGGTTTTTGTGGAGTGGTTTTTTTCCATCCATATTGTTGTTGGAAGTATTTTTTCTGGAGGGCAGAGGTAGTCCTCTAAGAGTTTGGGTGGTTTGGAGCCTCTTCTAGTTTATAATACTTCATTTGTGGAAGGTGTTAGGTTTTGAAGGCAGATATCTAAAAGCTAAATGCAGATTTTATCAAATAAACCAAGAAATAAAAACACATAGAAAAATAACACAGAGAATTTAACGTGGTTCACCCAATGTGGGCTACATCCACCAAACCACAGCCATCCAATGATTTCATTAACCAGTGTAAAACCCTATTACAATATCGCGAATAATCACATTTTCTTATCCTACTGTAACTCTATTACAAACCCCTTATAAACAACTTTTTAGAAGCTTCCGGATTAGGGTTATACAAAGTTGGGGTTTTCCCCTTTTCGGTGATTATACATAAAGAGTGTATAGTATACAATGATAAGTCGCCACATACCAACAGAAGGGGTTTGTGTTTATTCCAAATGACCTTTTTCTTTTGTTGTCTATGTTTTTTCTCTTGACTAGTCTATTTACAAAGATCTATGTCATGACCCTAGTTTTCATGGATTAGAGGGGTGTCTCTACTCGCTCTAGTTTTGAGGTGGATATCCTTGTGATTATGGTGGTGTTCGTGCAGTTTGGTTTGGTAGTATTCCTGCTATTGAATGTTTTGTTGCAGGTTGGGTGGCTTCTTGTCTTTTTCTTAAAGGCCTTCACTATTGAGCTTCTTCAAATTTTTATGCTCTTGGCTCAATGGTTTCTCCTCTCCTTGTTTCTGGCTGTGAAGTGTTCACTCACTTCTTCCATGCTCCAATTTGTTTTTTTGTAACCAAAGGATGTAATGGCATGCCTTTCTTCGAGGGTTACTACTTTCTTTTTGGATCCGCAATGGATGTCTTCTATGGAGGTAGGGATTGATCCTTCTAAGGTGGATCCCTCTCCTATTGAGGTGGAGAGAGGTGTTGTGGTCTTGGTGGGAATTTATTTCTATGGTAGCAAATTTTTTCATTTCATCCTCTCCTGTAGAGGGGAGCCCTCTCTTATTGAGGTAGAGATTGAGTTGGTGTTTCGGGTGGACTAGATCCATGTGAAGGATGTTCCTCTTTGTTAGAATTGGCTATGGATGCCAAGATCTATGGACCAAATAGAAAGCACAAAGAAGAGAGAAAATAATGTGAGAAGAATAAACTATATTCAATGTCAATGATAATAGATATCAATGTGTGTACAAATGTAGTAGAGACCCCTTGGTTATATAGCCAAGGTGAGTACATAGGAGTGCATAAGATTATGACAAGTGCCATAATCTTATGACATGAGACAACAATGAAAAGCTATCACTCCACCTAAAGTGCAAAGTGATAATGTGATAACCACCATAAATAGTGGATCTCCCACAAAAGGTGGAAACCTAATCACATGATATGTCCATGAAAGGTGGAGGTGATAAAGTAATAAGAAGATAAGTCCACCAAAGGTGGAAATTCTCCAACAACTCCTATGTGGTCCCTAAGTAAACTTAACTAAGGTGTAATTATGACCTAGGACAAGGTACAAAACATTTAATTACACCAACACCCCCCCTTAAGTGCAACTTAGGGAGAATGTACACAAATGCAAACAATGCAAGATGGGTCCCGACAACTGGGCCATGTTAGGTAGCCATGTACAAATGCAATGCAATCTCTCACAAATGGAGAAAAGGAGAAAACCAAGTGGGACAAAACTCCTCCCCAAAAGAGAGATGAAATACAAAATAAAACTGCTCTCAATGATGCATGAGAAGGTAAAAACCCCATGTGAGGAACCCCCCATAAGAGAGAAGTAGAAGAGAGACAAGGCAGCCCCCTCCCCCCCAATGTTGAGTCTCCTGCAATGATGGTAGAAGCTCGACATTGAATGCACAGTTTATTCTTGTCATATTATTTTCTTTCTTTGTGCTTTCCATTTGGTCCATAGATCTTGGCATCCATAGACAATTATAAAAATTCCGTCGGAATATTCTCCTAAACTGACGAAATATATTTTGTCTTTCCGAAATCTTTATGCGGAATATTCTAGGCGAATATTTTGTACCACTGAATCTTTTCTTGCTACCCGGAAGTTTATGCAATACCAAAAATTGAATGTCGCCCGAATTTTTTTTTTTCGGTTGCCGGTTTTGAATGGGAGGGCGATGGCGGTGGCGGGGCCGCCTGCCCGTGCCACCTGGTGTGAGTTGGGGCCTCGTACCCTACGGGTACACTGGTGCAATCTACGGACTGCACAAGCTGTACTAGTAACAAATATATATATATATATTTTTTATTTTTATTTTTATTTTTTTGATTTTTTTTAATTTTTCAAATTAAAAGCTTACATACAATTTTTTTTGGATCTGGCAACCACAATGCAACTTCAAACCCTCATATATTTGGCCTCATATGTCCGATTTGGACTAAATAAAAGGAAAAATTGACTTTCTCGAACCTTTCAGACACAATGGTGAGCTTAGATTTGCACCAACAAGCTCTGATATAAACCTGCAATAAAAAGCCAAAAATGGAACCTCCCCAAATCTGGTACCTCTCTTTAGAAAAAGACTCTCCAATGGCACCCAACCCGCTCTGATACCATGTTAGAATTGGCTATGGATGTGAAGATCTATGGACCAAATAGAAAGCACAAAGAAGAGAGAAAATAATGTGAGAAGAATAAACTATATTCAATGTCAATGATAATAGATATCAATGTGTGTACAAATGTAGTAGAGACCCCTTGGTTATATAGCCAAGGTGGGTACATAGGAGTGCATAAGATTATGACAAGTTTTGTAATCTTATGACATGAGACAACAATGAAAAGCTATCACTCCACCTAAAGTGGAAAGTGATAATGTGATAACCACCATAAATAGTGGATCTCCCACAAAAGGTGGAAACCTAATCACATGATATGTCCATGAAAGGTGGAGGTGATAAAGTAATAAGAAGATAAGTCCACCAAAGGTGGAAATTCTCCAACAACTCCTATGTGGTCCCTAAGTAAACTTAACTAAGGTGAAATTATGACATAGGACAAGGTACAAAACATTTAATTACACCAACACTCTTAGGTTTTTACTTCAATTTCTAACTTCCCTATAAAGGTGGGGAGTTTGCATTTCATGATTTTTGTTGTTAAGTATTTTACTGTAGTCTGGTTGTTACAGGCTAATGGTTGTTTGGTTGTTCTAGGTAGTTTTTATGTCATGTTTTGTTGCTTGACTGAATCAAGTAGTGATTTTGTTCTAATTAGGCTCTAATTCCCTATTCTTGGTGTTTCGGGTCAAGGTTCCTTGTTAAACCTCGTGTTGTTGTAGTTATGATTTTATTTGGTTGTTGGTTTTCTATGTGTATCTTTAAGCAACATTATTTTTTTGGTGTGCTTTTGGGTCCCTCTCAAAACTTTCTTGTTATTGGTTTTAGGTCCATTCAAAACCTATTGTAAATGGTTTCAGGTCCATTCAAAACCTATTATAAATAGTTTTGGGTCCATTGAAAACATGTTTTCTCCCTTAATCAGAACAATTCCATCCAATAGGAGTTTAAATAAAGAGGTGTAAATTATTCGAACCATAAAACACACCAACAAATGATAAAATATCTCATGCAATGACTCTAAAATGAGACTATTTGAGTTGACACATACCCTGAACAAAAGTAGGAAACATGGAAAACATAATGTCTAGCTATAAAAAAAATGTAACTTTATTCTTCCATAAGTGTCCATAGCTTGTTCCAAAGCTCCCATTTTTGTACACAAAGGTAGAATGCTAAGAAAATTTATGACATTTGGCTTTACACCTATGAATTGAATTTTCTTGGAAGTTTGTAGAATTTTTTTAACAAATTCATAATATGCAATTATGGTAGCTCATGAGGAAAATTTATTTGAGGCATTCTATCAAACATTTTAAATTCCTTATTCTTTTTAAAATTGCATTTCTATGGTCCTGCTTCTTGGTGAGGCATTTTGTTAGAACTATGGTTCAAACGAAGTTGATTCTACCTATTAATTTGTTTGATTGCTTGTTGATTTCAAGTGAGTTTTAATAATTTTCATCACGTTCCATGAAAGAAAACAAATCTTGTTGCATGTGATGGCTTATATGATTTATGTGAATAAATTTTGTGGTTTGTTAATAGAAACTAGGAGTGTACATTTGGCATGGTCATGTTGGATATTGTGCCTAGCCTTGTTTGTGCTTTATTTTTTCTTTAAAATAATCAAAAGGGAAATACTTTATATTGCTGCCCAAGTCCAAATACTCTAGACCAAATAATTTCCCCAAGATGAAGGAATGCTTCCTATGAGATTATTGCCGAAGAGAACAAGATAGGGAATTTGTATCCAAGTCTAGAGAATTTAGATTAAATATATCTATAATGGAAGGGGCAATATCAGGATATGTTCTAAAGTGCTTCATTAATTCAAATATTTTGAGAGAATCCTTGCAAAATCCATGTTTTTCATATTCTAAATTTATTTAATTCCAAGAGATGACATCTCTTTGGGGTAGTTTTTCAAACAGTTCATGTGCCTTTTGTGTGCTTACATATTTTGCATACATGTCCACTAGGGTAGTTGCAACTGCAACATCTAATAAAATTCCTCTAAGTGATGTTTGGTCTGTTTGTACAATTGAATGGTTTACACAAAGTTTACTAGGGATCAAATTTTTCTAATTGGAAGGCTTGAAATTTTAAGATATGAGGCTAAGATAATGCTTCAAGTGAATTTTGTTAGAGTGGATACCCTCAATTCTTTATTCTTAGTTGAAAGAATTGAGATGGATACTTCAATGGTTAAATGGACATCCCTTTTTCCTTGGTTCTTAATAGAAGGAGGTAGGAAGGATTCCTTTCAATCTTTATTTCTTAGTGGAAGGAGGTAGGATAAACACCCTTAATCCTATTAGTGTGAATTGTGTATTTCCTATCCAATTTCCCCTTTTGTAGTGTGAACAAGGAACATTCTATTTCTAGTTTTTAGTTAGGTCCTTTTCGCATGTATGTTCACATGCTAAGTCTAATTAGTGAGTTAAGAATACTTCTAGAAGTCTCTAGTACACATGTGATCTTATCCTTTAGTTGTCACATGACATTGATTAAGACAAATTTCCATCATCCTAGTTAGTCCCAGATCTCAAACTTGCCTATCTAAGAAAGCTGTCATATGTACATTTTGTATGCATATAGACATGTTCATTGATCAAATTTGATCTAATGTATTTACATCCATTATTAAAAAATCAGTTTTATTTCTTCCCTCTCTTTTGGAAGGATATTTTGGTTTTACAAGTGATCTTGAGAGTTTGAATCATTGAGTGACTCTGACATGGTACAAGAGCTTTAAATATGCAAATTTCTTTTTCAGATTTGAGAGTGATTTCAATATGATTTTGTGCTAGGTTGCAAATCTTGGTGGGTTTAGAAAATTTTATTGTGCTCTTCTCTTGCATCATATGTTTATGTGGATAATCATAAAAAATTGACAAAAATATCATATTTGTAATGTGGTTTTTTCCTTCTCATTCTTCATTGGGAGAATTTTTTCTTGTATTTTCTCTCGTTTAGGAAGGATTTTTGCTCCATTAGGTTTTCTCTTTTATTTTTTTTGTGAGAGATTGAATTTGTACATGAGTACTTGAAATTTTATAGTAGCCAATACCCATTATTTCATCTTAGATACATTTTCATTTGGTCATCATTCTTTCTAACTTGCACTTAAAGCGGGTGTTCATGTGAACAAGGTTAATTCCCATGCAATTTCCTCTTTTGTAGTGTGAACAAGACACATTATCTAACTAGTTTGTAGTTAAGTCCATTTCATATATGTACACATGTTAAGTTTACTTAGCGATTTAGAAATATTTTTAAAAGTCTCTAACTTAGACATATGATTGTATCCTCTAGTTGTCACATGACATAAAATTAAGACACTTGTCATCATCCTAGTTAGTCCTACCTCTCAACCTTGCCCATATAAGAAAAAAAATAATATATAATATAGAGTAGGGGGATTCGTTGCCCCCAAGACTCGAGGTCAAAAGAAATCCCCAAGGAATGAACTACCCTAAACTACCTCAAAAAATTTGATAGATTGAGAGAGAGGCTGAAAAGGAAGGGTAAACAGTGCATCACTTTCCTTCTACTAAAGATAGGTGTGTTTAGAACCGGGTGAGCCGACCTTAGAGGTTTCTAAATATAGACAAGACAACTCACTGTTTGAGGATAACAATGTGGTAATTGGATTCCAACACAATGCACTAGCATCTCAAGGATGCATTGACATCCTATACATATAGAGGTCTGGAAAATAGATAGAAATGTAAAGGGCCTACTTACAACACAACTGATGGTGTTTTCATATTTTTATACATAAAGTGCAAAAAATAGAAAGTACAACAAGAAGAATACTGGAAATTATTATAATGTAAAAATGATAGAGGAGTAAGAAAATATACCTTTCACGTGCAATCTAGTCTTCTAGATAATTCCAAGTAATAGATCTGCACCTACACATAGAAGAACAAGAAAGTTTTGGGGATGTGTTTTGAGGTCTACCTAAATCAGACCCCTATTTTTGTGTTCCCACCTCCATAGATAGCTAGATATGAAATGAGATAGATAAATCAATAAAGAAGAGAAAGGAAGATACACTATCAAATAGAGTGAAAAGACAACTTGGATGCTACTCTATAAGATACAATGATGCAAATGAAATAACAAGAGAAATATTGCATTTCCTCCTACTAGCATTTAAAGCCAAGAGAAAGAGATGACAACACATGAAGATAAAGAAGCTTCTTCAAATTGAAAAGATGGTGGAGTTGCAACAAAAAGAGTTAGGTAGAAGCCAAGTAGAGAGAAAGATTCACCAAGAAGAAAGTAGGAGTAAGCTTGAGAGAATGAGAGAGTGAAGAATGAGTAAGAAGTTACAAGAGTGAATGAGGGAACTGCCTGAAGGAGTGAATAAGTGAGAATGAATGAGTTTGAATTACCAAAATGGAGGTAAATTTTTTATTTTTGTTAGTCAAGGAAGGATAGAAGACATTACCTTCATAGCCAACTGAAGACATAACGATTCTATAGATTCTAGGGGCAAGAATCTTGTCAAGATGCTAGCGTGGCACACAAACATTTGTGCAGTGTGTGCACATCCCCAATAAAAATTCCTCCAATAACACAAAAAGACGAGGCTATGCGGAAGGAATAAGTTGATGGTGACAAGGATTTCATCATCAAACTTATAGTTTCTAAAGTAAAGGTAAAATAAATGTGGAATTAGCCTAGGGTGCAAATTCATGCCATTAAATTTTATCCTCACTTTAGTGAGCATATGTGTTAGTGTGGATGTGAGCTAAAGTAGAAAGAGATTGAGAAGATTATACCAATAATGTCGAGGATGTAGATCTTTGATTTTACGCACCTAGACGTGAAAGAGAAAGACATGGCTCCATGAGTTCTTAGTCCTACAAAGATATTAAAGAGAGGAGGCTCCACATGTTCTTGGTTTTGCAAAGCAAGTTGCGTTCTCACCATAAACATGTTGGGCTACAGATAAAATATGTTAGGAAAAAAATCATAAGACACAAAAGCCAACATGATAACACATAGCCTGATCACATACACTAACCAAATCATCCTACGACTACTATAAAATCTGTTGCATGACAGTCATAGAAAAGATGGGTCTAGTTGGGTTGCCCCCAAGTTAGACACGATGATATACGATGTCTGACACCAAGACACAACAACATCGAATATTAGCTAAAAGACACTCATTTCTACAAAAAACCAGAAAATTCGATTGAAGGAGAAGTTTTCAAAGGGGATCCCTTCGGCTAGGAACCTTTCATGACACCAAGCAGTCCATTCAAAGGAATACTCCGATTGAAATACATCACATTTTCTTTAAATTATTTTTTCATCAAGGAATCCATTGGAAAAAATGCTCCTTTTCAAAGGAAAGTTTTCATACTTTTTCATATTAGAAAAAATTTAGCTCCTTTTTCAAATGTAAGTTTTCAAATTCTTCCACATACGATCCTTTTCAAAAGAAAATCTCATCCAATCTATCCTTGAGAGAATGCAATATTTTGGAAAATGTCAGATTTAATAAGCAATTATTTCATCAAGGAATTCATTGTAAAGAAAAGTTTCACACCAAGGAATCCTTTTCAAAATAATTCACCAAATTGAACTAGAACATCATAGTAGCCCCCCCTTAGGATGGTGTGTGTTGCGCAAAGGAGCTCATGACATCCTAAGGAGAGATAGAGAGATAGAGAGATAGAGATATGGAACACAACACATAACAAGATGTATTATGTGGTATGTTATCACACACACATGAGGGAAAACGTGCATAAAATCACTTCAAGAAATAGATAAGAAAAGACGAAGAAATCAAGAGATAGGGGGATCTGCGAATTTGGGGTTAGATATATTCATTGATACAAATAGAAATAATAATATGGTATAAACGAATAGTCATCAATCCCTAAAGTTCTTAGAACATGAAGAAGATCACATGAAGACAAAATAAAAATAAAATTTGGGTCAACATGGAATTAGGCCTAAATAGCCTCAACACTTTGCCTCATCCCCAAAATCGAAAAGCAATTTCACAACACATAGAAAAATGATGATACACATAGAATAAGTTCATGAAAAATTTATCCACGCCTATATCCAAGCACCTACAGGGGTAGAAAGGGTCCTCTAGGAAGGATTACAAACACAAAAATACAAGCACAGGGAAACACAAACACACAAACAAATCAAATCTAGAGATAAAGAAGAGGTACCACCCTAGTCCTCATCGACCAGTAAGTCATCTTGCTCCAAATCTATATCATTGTTGGGGGAGGGAGGATGGGCTTGTAAGATCAGGACAGTGAGGGTGGTAGCCTCTGACTCCCCTGCAACAAGGGCCAAGGAAGAAGGCCCCTCCAAGGTCTTCTTCACTAAGCTCTTGTGAGGTGAAGTACAAAGCTTAGATATCATCCACCAAATTAAACATGCACTTCAATGGAGTGTCATCTATTAATTGAGTGGGAGAAGGAGGCACTCGAGATATGCTACCCACCTCATTTAAAGGAGTAGTTACAATTTCAGGGGATGCAAGGGTTGCCTCCATCACAAGGATGGCACAGGACAAAACATAACCTTATAAAGAAGGTGATCCCTTCTTTAAACCTCCATTTGAAGCGAGGTCATCCTTCATCTTAAGTTTTAGCAGAGGATGTTGAATCCCCACAAAACAAGTAGAAGCTAAAGAGGAAGAGGAAGAGGAAGAGGATAGAGTGTCATTGGACACCACCATTTTGTTTGACATGTATATGGGTTGAGAGAAGGGAGGGATGTCTGCGAGGGACATCAAGAGATGGGGCTTCATGGAGGGAGTGCTGAAAACCTGCACCCTTTTGGGGTAAGAATCATCAAGACCCACTAGGGGAGTTGGAATAAATATGGAGGTAATGGGAATCGATGCAGATACAATAGAAGAAGAAAAAACAAAAGAAGAGGATACAAGAACATGAGCCACTTCCCCCTTCATCTTCTATAAAGCGGTATGTTCAGTGGCCAAAGCCTTTCTTCTATGTTGGTGCTCATGTGCAATCTGGTTATATCAACTACGGGTATTGAAAGATGTGTCTTGAGAATAATTTGAAGGTTGTTGCTCAACCATGAGAATATCCTTCACAACTATGGCTTGTGGAAGGGTAGTCTCCTGAGAAAGAGTAGGAGGAAGAAGCGTAGGGGTGGAAGCAATCACAAGAGGAGGAATAGAAATAGGCACCTTAGTGATAGGCCTCTTCATGTTCTCTATCTTAGGAGCAAGAAGAGGAATAGTAGGAGGTCATGGAGGCCAAGACACAAGAGCACCCCCACGAGGACCTTTCCCCTTGCCATAGAGGACAACCCTAGGAACTGTGGGTAAGAAAGAAAAGTAAAATAATTGATGCTTAGATTTTTTCCATACAAGCACCATTGGAATTCCCATGTGAGGCATGGGAGCGGGAGCCAAAGGGGTCACAATATGGAAAGAGGCAGAAGCAAGAGCAGGTGATATGAAAGAATGAGGCCCTTAAGAATGAGCCAACTTCTCCTTCACCTTTTTCTAGGTAGAAGAAGAAGCTTGATGTTGTGCAATCATGGAATCCTTCATAGGAATTGCATAGGGGAGCACTAGATAACTATCCTTCAAATGGCATTGAGCCCATGGTCTTATATTTAATGTAATCCTTATATAGAAAATCTCCCCTAGGAGACAGAGGTCCGACTAGGGAAAGCCATAAGTGATCCAGTGTGAAGCCCCCATGCGACACCAGTGGTTTATAACTAGATTTGTGCACTACATGCACAAAACCTTCATGAGATAATTTTAAATAGTTATGAACCACAAAGGAAACACCATTCATAGAAGTTGGCCAGGGGATTCCTAGCCTAACTCAAAATAGGTCAAACTCTGAAATGATAATGAATGAAGCATCAACAACCTTCGGTCCTACCAAGATTGATAAAGAAATAGAACCCAAAGGGGAAATTGAGGTTCTATCATGCATACAAAGAGTGGTATCTGACTCTTCGTACCTCTCCCTATGTAATTAATTTATGAATAGAGTCTCCTCTACTATCACATTAACCTAAATTTTCAAATCAGCTAATATGCCAGTTACGACATTTCCATTGATTCAAGTGGGGATGTATAAAGGGGAGAGATTTTTATTGAGATGCTCATCATGCGAGGTAAATGTTATGTTAGGTGTAGCACTTGTATTTTATAGAGGAAGGATACACATGAATGAAAACATGTTCACATACTTAGATGGAACTAACTTAAATGATGCAGAAGATAAAGTTACCAAGTTTGTAGAATGAGATGGAAACGGATCAGTGTCGATTTACAACTCACTTTTAGCCTTTGCCATAGACTTATTGGAATTCTATTTTTTCCCATCAAGATAGATAGTCCCATCATTGATGCAATCCTGGATCTCATGACATAGGCACACACACCACTTAGTATTGTATCCATGTACTTGATGGAATTGGCAGAATTGGTGCTCATCATACCACTTAGGATAGGGCTTTGATAGAGGTCAAGGTTTTGGTAATTTTAAAACTTTATATTTTAATAACTTCTTTAAAACAACAATATAGGACTTTGATAGCTTTGTGAAGTGTCTATTGTGCCCCAAACCTTTATCTTTGAGTGTAGAGACAACATTCACAATAGCTTTACTTTTACCAAAAACCAACACTACAAATCAACTATCGAAACAAGAATTTAAACCCCTGAACTGTGCCACCATCTACTGGTAGTCATGCAATGTGACACACAGGTGTGCAAAAGAAGGATATTTCATTAAGGAAAACTTCTCTTGCCATAATTTTTGTAGGTTTCCAATGAAAACCTCCAGCACAGTTGATTCTAGCAAAGGGTAATAAATTTAAAAGAATAATGCTTGATATTGAGTGATAAAGTCAGTTACCTTCTCCTAGTCCCCTCACTTACATTAGACATGATCCAAAAAGGTCATCCTCAACCTGATGTTGGCTTGGAACTATCGAAGGAACTGATTTACCAACTAATCAAATGAGAAGATAGAGTTATTTGGTAAGGAACAATACCACTCAAAGGTAGTGTCCTTAAGGGATCTAGGGAAGAGCTTAGCCATTAAAGCATCGTGGTGGAATAAATCAGTGCACATAGCATTAAATTCCAAAACATGCATATGAGGGTCTCCACGAACATCGTATTTTTTAAATTTTGGCATCTCCATCCTCTAAGGGATAGAAGTGTTTAAAATATCAATATTCAAACAACTATGGTGAAAGAAATGTTGTAGCACTAGATAGGTTCGCTAGCTGGTTTTGCACCTTACCCATGTTCTGTAAAAAGGAATTCAATATAGGGTTGGAAGATGAAACATAACTAGAGAAACCTCCACCAAAACCACAAGAGTCACTAGAACTACCAAAGCCACTAGCCCCCATTCCAACAGACTCACCACCTAGACTAGCATGGACTCTAGGATTGCCACTAGGAGCATTCAGAGTGGCAAGGTTGAAGCCTAGGGGTATCTTGCTTTCTTTAAAGGTGGAGGTTTATTGGGGACCAAAGGTGGTTTCAACAGAAGGAACGGCCCCAACCATATACATCAATACCTTAGGCATCGAGACTTACATATGTCTTTCACCATCTCGAAGTCTAGGTCTCAAATAGTGGTTGATTTAGGCTTACATGCTTGGATAGGAGTGTCCATAATATCTATGAGGCCTTGGAGAAAATATACACATCTTTGGTCCTTATCTAACATAGCTCTCAATGTAGTAACAACCTTAGCTACTTTGGCCAATTTTTTTTCTTTCTCCAAGTACTTCTCAAACTCCTCAAGTCTTGTATCTAGGGAAAGCAACTATACTGCAAAGATCTCAATAGAATATTCTTCCTCCATAGACGAAGTGGAAGGAGAAGTATGAAGCATAGGAATATGAGGAGATTCCCCAAAAGTGATTGAGAAACTTGTATTTTTTCTTGAATTATTTCTTCAAAGGTAGGACCAGTAGTGACCTTCATAAGATCCATTTCTACATGTCATAAGTGTTGGTGTAATTAAATATTTAATTACACTTCAAATTAATTTTACTTAGTTCCTAATTAGGTTTTACATTTAGGGTTTTTCATATTGCTTTATAAAATCAAGTCATCTCATGTAATTCATTATTCTCAATAATATTATTTGCACATCTTTTGCAAATTTATCTTGCATCTTTGTTCTTTCTCCTTATAAAAGGCTAATTCAGGTTTTGCAAGTGATCTTGGTTTTATGGAGTTTATTGAAAACCTTAACATTGTATTAGAGCATTGATTTGTAAGCCCCTTCTCAGATCCAAGATAAATTCAATCAAAGAGTTTTTTGGGGATCCTCAAGGGATCGACCTTGAGCAATTTTTAGTGTATTTTAGATAATAAAAAAATGACCAATATATTTTTGTTCATGTATTTTTGAGAAAAATAATTTATGGGTTTTGTTTAAAATCACGAAGTACCATTTAGGTATCTACTAAATTTTGCACATAGTGAGAAAAAATTGAAGAAATAGTTGTCAAAATCACAACTATTTTCCATGCAAGTAAAGTTTTTATTTTTTTACCAAATTGCATGTTCTCCTTTTTGGATTCAAAAACGCTTGCTGGGATTTGTTGGCAACACCAAAATATTATTTGGGTATTCATCAGTTTTTGCATGCAACAAGTAAATTTTTCAAAAATCAAATCAAAAGGGTTGTGTTTGCATTGTCAACTAGCAAAATTTACTCCTTTAAAAAAAAAAAATTCATAACTTGAGCATACAATGTCTATTTTTTGAAAACTTTATATCATTAGAAAGTTGATTTCATCCTCTACGCAGATCTGAGGATAATTTTTTTCATGGAGGCAAATGTGAACATTAATCCTTACATGCAATCTTTCTTTTTTGCATGCTTTATGTTTTTATTTTCTCTTTGATTTCAGCATGTTTTGCATGTTCTCCTTTTACAATCTTAGAGTATTGTAATAAATAAACTTCAATCAAGTTCCATAAGGGGCTTGCATACATAATAATTTGATTAGTGTGTAGTCGCATGGCATGCACTTTGATCCCGTTTTCATATTAATGACAACTCGCATGAGTTGTATCTAGATTCTATAGTTTCTTTTACCCACAATGTTGCTCATAACTTGAAACATTTTGGTTCGTAGCAGTTCGTGTCTCAGATTGAGATCCTATATTTAATTATCCTAAATCACATCAAATTCTCATCGGGTCACATCTTAGTTTGAGGGCCATTCAATTTATGGTTAATGTTCTAGAATCTTCATGGTACTTGCTCCTATGGATTAGTTTTAGTCATAGTTTGACATCAACATCAAGATACACATAGCTTCCAAATTCTTTCATCATATCCTTCCCTCTTATGGGGGGCATTTCTTATGTATCTATGTGATGGATGGTGTACTTGGGGATCTTATGGAGTCCTCCATATTTCATCACTTGGTTACATTCTCTATTTCTTTTGTATTGCATATGTACATGGGTACCTAACAAGGCCTTGTAGTCGGAACCCATTCATGCTTTCATGGACCCATCCTTGCATTATTTGCATGTTTCTTATTCTCCCTAAGTTGCACTTAAGGGGGGTTGTTGGTGCAATTAAATATTTAATTATGTACTTTTAAGTTTACTTAGGTCCTAAATAGGTTTTACCTTTAGGTTTTTTCATATTTCTTTATAAATGAATGTCATCTCATGTAATTCATTATTCTCAATAATATTATTTCCACATCTTTTACAAATATCTCTTGCATCTTTGTTCTTTCTCCTTGTAGAAGGCAAATCCAAGTTTTCCATGTGATCTTGGTTTTATGGAGTTTATCAAAAACTCTAATAGTAAGCTTATTCTAAAAACATGCCCAAAGGTTGTCGACTGAGTTGTAAAGCTCATAAAGTTTAACAACACACAATTTTTTAATGCACCTAAGACATGAGAGAAGGATATTCGACACTAAGAAATGAAAACAAGACTTTCACATTGGCTTCACCAAAAATGTAGAATAGGGGGATTCATCACCCCCAGGACTCCAGGTGATGGGAGAGCCCCAAGAAATGAACTACCCTAAACTACCTCATATAGTTTGATAGATTGAGAGAGATGCTAAAAAAGGAATGGAAAACAACACACCACTTTCCTTCTGCTAAAGACAAGTGTGTTCATAATCGGGCAAGTTGCCCTCAAAGGTTTCAGATTGTAATCTAGAAAGCTCATTGTCTAAGGATGGCAACATGAGAACCAAACTCCAACGCGACACACTGGTATCTCTAGGACGTTTTGGCATCCTATATGAACAAAGGTCTGGCAAACAAATAGAAAATGCAAAGGGGAACTAACTACAACCTGGTTGATGGTGTTTTCACAAATTTATACAGAAAATGCAAAAAATTGAAAGTACGAAAAGAAGAATACTAAAAATTATTCTAATGTGAAAATACCTTTCACGTGCAATCTGGTCTTCTAGCTAATTCCAAGTAAGAGACCTGCACCTACATACAAAAGAACATGAAAATGTTGGGGCTATGTTTTGAGGTCTGTTAGAGTCGAACCCCCATTTTGGTGTTCCCATCTCCACGGACAATCAAATATGCAACAAGATAGATAAATCTATAAAGAAGAGAAAGGAAGAGACACTATTGAATAGAGTGCAAAGACAACCTGGATGCTACTCTATAAGATACAATGATTCAAATGAAATAACAAGAGCAATATCACCTTTCCTCTTGCTAGTCCTCAAGGCTGAGAGGAAGAGATGACACCACATGGAGAGAAATAAGATTCGTCAACTTGCAAAGATGGTGGAGTTACAACAAAAGGAGTGTTGTAGAAGCCAAGTAGAGAGTGAGAGTCACCAAGAAGAAAGGAGTGAGCTTGAGAGAATGAGAAAGTGAAGAATGAACAAGATGTTGTAAGAGTGAATAAGGGAATTGCATGGAGTGAAGAAGTGAGAATGAATGAGTTTGAATTGCCAAAATGGAGTTAAAAGGTCAATTTTTGTTGGTCAAAGAATGATAGAAGATGTTACCTTTGTAGCTAGCTAAAGACATAATAGTTCTATAGATTCCAAGGGTAGGAATCCTATCAAGGCGCTAGGGTGGCATGCGTGTGTCCCCCACAAAAATTCCTCCACTGACACTAAAAGACGAGGCCACACTAAAGCTGATGGTGGTAGGGATTGCATCATCGGACTTATAGTTTCTAAAGTAAAGGTAAAATAAGTGGAGAATTTTCCTAGGGTACAAATTCACACCATTACATGTACAATTTGTATGCATATAGACATGTTCATTGATCACATTTGATCTAATATATGTGTATCCATCATTATAAATTTTATGCTTTTGTTTTCCTTTCTTGTAAAAGGATATTTTGGTTTTATAGGAAATCTTAAGAGCTTAAGTCCTCGAATGAGTCTAAAAAATATTAAATTTCTAGTGGAAGGCGGGCATGGGTACTCCTCAATCAATATATAATAGCAAAATGAGGCAAATAGATAAACCTTAATCATTCGATATATCTCTTAACAAAATGAAACCATATAACCATATAAATGCTCCTCAATCTTTTACTCTTTGCATAAGAATGCTAAATGAATACTCTTTCTCTTTAATCCTCTATTCTCAAAGAAATGAGGTAGATTTAATATCCCTCAATCTTTGACTTTTAATAAATGTTCAAATAAATACCCTCAATCTTGATAAAATAAATATTCTTTAAATTTTAATTATTAAACAAAACAAAAATATTATATGTACATGTGTGTGTAGGGATATCAAAGTGTGAGCAATAGATTGGTTACTCTGAAGGCTAAATTAGAGATCAACCAAAGTGTTTTAAGCATCCTTCGTAATATTAGAAATAAACATTTGACAGAGATATGATATAACTAAGAGGCCGAAAAAGACTTTCATAAAACCATGCAAGAAAAGCTACAACAGCCAAAGGAAAACTGAGTCAAATACTCATCCGTCGATATCTTTGGGTTACTAAAATTTCATAACTAATAGAAAATTATTTTTTCGAATGTGCATAGAATAGAGTCTAGTTTGTAAAAATGTTATTTGTGTCAAATTTTAATGAATGGGTAAAAAATGAAAGAAAGAAAGAATACTAAAAATAGATTTTGAAAAAAATGAAGACACTAGCAAAATAAATTAAAGCTCAAAATCTTTATATATTTGAAATATTAAAAAAAAAAATGGTTAGAAAGCTAAGAGAGAGCTTGACATTATTTCAGTATTTGTTCACTCAACATTGAAATATGTGCAAACTTGATGGAGAGCATGCTCGATATTAGCCATTTTTATATAATTTACAAAAATATGCCTTTAGGCATAAACATGCAAGCCCAAAATTTTGGGTTGGATGCCTAATGCAAATCCAACCTTACTTAGGTTGGAAATACCTAAAGAAAATATAAATGTGAGTGTTTTAAAACATTCTCATGTTATATGCACTCATATTATAACACACTCGCATTTGTGTGAATAAAAATCTATTCATCTCCTTCTCCCTCTCTCCCTCTATCTTCATCTCTACGTATATCTTCCTCTCTCCCTCTACCTCACCCTCTATCTCACCCTCTCTCTCTCTTTATAGACCTCTATAACTATATCTCTATTTTCCTCTCTCTCTTTGTCTTCATATTTACCATTATATCTCTCCCTTTCTTTATCTTTATCTCCTTGTCTCTCCATATCTCTTTAGCCCTATCTCTCTCGATCTCACCCTCCTAAGATCTATCTCTCCCTGCCCCCATCTCTATCTCTACTAGGGATTTTTTAGTGGAAAATATTCTCCAATTGTAAAATAGATCATATTGGCCAATTTGAAATTGATGAATACATTGCAACCAATGGGGTGGCCAAATCTCCTAGATTTTACAAATTATTGGTCTAATGCGGGTCAATTCACCATCGATTTATTTTATGATGCATATGAAATTAATAATTTTTTCATAAAAAATTATATGTTTCCACTAGTATAGTTAATATTTTAATGGTTAGAATTCATATTCATGTATTAATTCACACAAATATTTACTAATACAATTAAAATTTTATTGTGTATGATGATCCATTTTTCCAATAACATTAAATATTCATTACACACGAGAACTAATTTTTCTTATAATATTAAATATTAACTACTTATGAGGACCCATTTCACTAATACTATGATAAATCCATGCTAATCCTAGTTCATAATCACCTTGAAAATTATAAAGTATATGTTTTTCAAAATTCAATTCACCCAATGTTTACACATGTCATTTTATAATCATGTAGGATTCACAAAATTTTACTATACCATTTAAAAATCCTATGAAACTAACCAAATATGGATTTACATAAATACAACCAAAAATATAATTTATTTTTACATATTTTGTTCGGTTCTAAACTTTTGAAATCTTGATTGGAATTATAGACAAGTTAAAACTACAAGCATTGTTGCATTAGCAAGTTAGTAAAAACCTAAAAGTAAGTGATCATTTCTTTATACTGTTATAAGATTATTAATCTATTTTCCATTCTTATAGCTAATATTGATTAGAGAGACATTTAGGGCCTAAGGATCTATATTCTATGATTCCTTCTTAAATATGAAGAAAATTTTTGGTAGCTTGTATTTCATGAGATATTTCAAGTAGGAACAAGAGTAAGACTCTTGAAAGTGGTGAAGGGAGGTCATGAAAAATGTAGAACCATAATTTCATACTTTGGCAGTGTTTGTGGTCCATCAAATTAAGATGGAGCTACAACAATAGCACTTACACCAAATATTAACAAAGAAGACAATACCTTAGAGGAATATTGAAGTGAGTTAATTGAGTTGAAAGAAAAAGTTGTAGAAGATGTTCTAAGGGATGCCCACGGTAGCCTGAATGAGTTAATTGACCTGGATAAAAATTCCATAGATGATTTTGTTGCATGGAAGGGAAAAATATCCAAATAAAAAATGGTGCATGAGTGGGCTATGACAAGGAACATTTAGATTGATTGGGTGTAAAACTACCCATTCATTGAACTAGTGGATAATACAAACAAAGACGAACCTCCAAAAAAATACAAGTGTAATATTTGTAACTAAAAATATAAAAGGGACAAGAAGTTGTAGTTAAAAATTAACATTCTAAAAAAATAGATTTGTAAATTTTATGAAAAAATCATAATAGAAAGGAAAAAAATAGTGATAAGATGGAAAATAAAGGAAGAAGGTCTTCATGTTAGCCATGCCCTCAAAACATGTTTTACATATGCAAAGAAGGGTGAAGCTATTGAATTTAAGGGTTCAATTCAAGCTCAATTTAGAAAGATAATGGTAGGAGAACAAATGGAAAAAGATGTTTAGTTGAATGTTATTTTTCATATTTTGATTAGAGGGCATCCTATTATAGAATATCACAAATATAATAGTTTAATATCTTTTTGGGGAATTTCTAACTTTCCTAACACACATTAGTCAATAAAAAGTTGATGAGACCAGGCAAGTTGTTTTCTTGAGGTGGAAAAACAATATTTATAAGAAAAATAAAGGAGTCAACCTTTATTGCATTATGTTTAGATGAAGTTAGAATGGTAGATAATACTTCTTGGGTATGTATGCATGTGTATATATTACACAAACATGTCCACCAACCTCATCTATTTTGTGTTTATAAAATGAAGGAAAATTTGACATCACAAAATCTATTTGAATTAGTTAAGAAATATTTAAATGAAACTGGGGGTATAGATGACTTCACAATTTCCAAAATGTTGGTGTGTGTAGGAGTTGACGGAACTTTAGTAATGTAATTTCATAGGAAAAATGTTTGTATAAAGTTGTACACTACTTCACCATAGATGATTTCCACTCACTACATTTCCCACAAAATAAATTTAACATTTAGAATTGTGAGCTTCTTTTAGTATCAAAAGTTGAAAGTATAGTATATGATCTCTACTCATACTTTTATCGAAGTCCTAAATGGTTTTTGGAATTTCTAAATTTTGCTGAGGGAATAACTAAAGGAAATAAAATTATTAAGGATGTTGATACCAGATGGATTTCCTTGCATGGAGTAGTGCAATAAGGTTTTTCATGATATCAATCCTTGATTGGAGTAATGCATGACCATTTTAACACAATATAAAAATATCCTAACCTCTTATTGTTTGGTTGAGAAAGGGATCTTAGGTCTAATTGATAGCTTACTATGATCAATCCTCTTCCAAGACAACATTAGAAGACAAATTAACAAGGGTATGAGATTTGATAACAACCTCAAAGGAGATTCAATATTCTCTAGATTTGGTTCTTTTATGGATCTAGAAACTTATTTGATTTAATGAGCGTTAATTGATTTAATTTGACTATGCAACCTAATCTAAAAAGATAATTTTTCCACATAGATGAAACAATTTTTTTTGAAATAGAAGATATATTAGAACAAGGGAAATTTTTCGTGCACTTGTGATATTATTTTTTATGTAGAAATAAGAGGTCAAGAGTGGTGGGAATCCTTGACTAGGAAGGTTTTCTTGATCTATAACTTTTGGGATCAAAACTTCCAAATATTCTCTCTACAATTCCAATTTGCAACTTTCATGTTTGGATTTGAACCTAAAAAATCAGAAGAAAGAGGGGGAAAAGGGGTGACTATATAGTAGTTTTCCTAGGTCAAACCCCATTTTTGTATTTCTACCTCCATGAATAGTTGATTGATTGATTGATAAAATGTGTGTGCTCTTAACCTAAAGTGTATCTAAGGCTATAATGAGCTAAAATGGTAAAAAAACCTACTCAAATGTTTTATAGAATGATTCCTAAAATATATAAATGGTATCAACCCAATATAAATTCAAATACCTTTAGGAAAATCTAAAATAAAATAATACATTGATCGAGACAGCAAGTATATCAAAGTCTAATGATGAGAACGATCGAAAAAAAATTCATTAGGTGCTTGAAGGGGGAAAAATAAATCTCCAAAACTTATATTCCATAAATTTATTCTATTGATATTGAACTCCAATCATTGTAGCAACTTGAATAAATTTGAAAATCTTCTTCAAAACCTATAAAATGAATGTATTTTTGTAGAGTCTTGTAGTTGTAATTGCTTATCCTTAATTTTGAACTAATAATTCATGTTTATGTAGTGAAACTTAAAATAAATTAAAGTGTATCTCGACTCATTTAAATTTGAATTTTCACGATTAATTTACCATCAAGGCTCAAGTTTGATTTTTCATCTCCAAAATTAGAGACCGAAAATAATATAAAATCAAATTTGTTAGGAAAATTAATTGGACAAGGGAACTGGACACCCCTATGTTGCAAGTATGAGAATTTGGTGTTGTCATTGATATCAACAAGCCTGTTTTTTCATGGTGTCAATTTGTATGAGAAGAAGGAGATTATTGTTACAAGAGCATGACCAATTGGTATTGTCTATGCTTTTATTAGTTGCATTATGTTGTCATTAGTAAGCTACTGGTGTCAACCTCTAGTGTTTCTTTGATAAGCTTATATCTATGGATCTATGGTTGAGTTGCTATGTTGCAGTTGGTTTATTTGTGTTGATGAAGTGATGAAGGGGATGAGGATGTGTCTCTGGTGCATAGTTTCCAAGTGATTTTGAAGAGGAAACAGTGTGTTACAATGTTGTTTTGGGTTGTAGAGTTGTGTTTTGGTGTTGCTCCAAATTTCTTCTAGGTTCAAGATATGCTTATGTGTTTAAAATATGTTGATAAGAGGTTTTCAAATTTGTTATATCCAAAATTTAGTGTACTAGATTATTGTGCAGAAAAAGTTGTGTTCACCAATGTGTGAACTATGTATTGTAGAAGTGTATGGGAGAAATTTTTGTGCTTTGCGTTTCTCCACAATTTGGTTTCAGCTCTTGCAGATCTGAAGGTGTACTGATGGTGTTGGTATCTTTCTTCAGTTGAAGTTGTTCAAGGCTTGGTGCTTTAGAAGTCAGTTTCTTGAGTTACAGTGTATGGTAGAGTTGTATGGATGTACTGGTGCTACATTCTTCACGTGAAATTTGTTGCAAATGATTTTGCTAGATTTGAGGGTGTTTGTGGAATATTCTAGATTTTGTTTAGGTTCCATTTGTTGTCTACGAATTTTTGTTAGATCAAAAGAAGCGTGTACTTTAAATTTTAATGGTGTTTACACAAGTAACGACTAACTTATGTGTTTACACTAAATGTGAAGGTTCTTCGTTGTTTTTTGGAAGTGTGGTGTGGAATGTATGAGTGAATCTGGGTCCTATCTAAGGTGTGATGTGGTCTACCTTCAATCATTTCCATTGTGGGAATTTTTTTATGCTAACCTAATTTGAATTTGTATATTTAAGGTGCATAGCCAACCTTGGAGAATGCTTTCAAGGTTGAATAGGGTATAAATAAGAGGTGAGTTATTGAAGGATGATAAGATAGAAAATTTTTATGAGAATAATTTGAATTACAAAGCGTTAGAGTGTGAGTTTGATAAGTGTAGTGTGAGATCTCATGTGTTAGATTGCTAGATGTAGTGAGTAGAATATGTCTACAATTATTCAGTCAAGTTGTGAAGGTTTTGTTGATATTGTGGTAGATTTCTCTATTGCATTAAGATGGATTTTCTTTTTGTAATATTCTTCTCTATCTTCTTTTCTATTCTAGCAGTGATCCCTTCTATTTTCTAGGTAGTGTGCCCTCCGATAGTGAGCCCTTTGTAACCAGTTTGATATTACTTTATATTGTGAGTTAATCCTCACCGTCGTTTTTCCCATCTTTGGTTTTCCACGTAAATTTGGTGTTCTCATGTTTGTGGTGTTGATTAAGTTTCAACTTTTTTTATTTTCTTTTCATGCTATATCATCATAATAGATTAAGGTTTAATTGAATAAATGTGGATCTGAATGTTTATAATGGTTTTGAAGTTTTAAGGTACAACTAATTCACCCCCCCCTCTCAATTGTCTTGTGCATTCAACAATTGGTATCAGAGTAAGGTTCCTTGGAATAAATCTTAACTGCTTGAGGTAGATATGAGATGGAACACAAGAAAGAGATTCCAATGTTTGATGGAGTGGACTATGCATTCTAGAAGACAAGGATGGAAGATTTTTTGGTTTATCTGGGATTTGATGTCTGGAAGTCAGTCAAAGATGGATACACTACCTGCAAACTTGATTTGAGTACTAATAATGAGGTAAAGGCCTATGAAATAAATGTTAAAGCAAGCTATTCTCTCTTAAGTAGTCTTACTAATTCTTAATTAGTGAAAGTGATAAGGTTGAAAACTGCTAGAGAAATTTGGGTAAAGTTGGAAAGCATTTATGAAAAAGATGATAAGGTTAAAGAAGCTAAGATGAAAAATATGAAGGTCATATTTGATAACTTGTAGACAACTAAAGATGAGGGTGATCCCACAATATTGGTTTATAATTTTTAGCCAAACTGGACATTGAACTTATTTTTTTAACTAAATCTTCACTTTCGGGCACCTGTAGCTGCTAAACTATGAGGAATTTAAAGATGATGCAAACTAGTGATTTGTTACATTTTGTATGTAGATTCTAAATATATATATTTAAAAAAAATTAGAATCATATTGCATTTGTTTTTCCATATCCTTCGTTCAAACTAGTTTTTAACAGCAAACACCATTTTTAAAGAGTGATGTGTACTTGCAAACACAACTTTTTTTCTATGAAGGATAAAATTCTAGTTTTTTTTTAATTTAGATTCATAACTATGATATCTAGTGCATGTAATTGGTTTCATAGATTTATTTCATTAAATATTTTTTTCTTAATTAAGTTTTCCAGTCAAACCAATTACAATTTAGACATGAATTACTTGCTAACACATTTTTTTGTATGTATTGAAATTCAATTTTTTTTGTTGGATCAAGGACATCAATATCTAGTGCATAGATATTTTTTAAAACAAAATTATAATCTACTATTTTTCCACATGTGCAGAATAAAGAGTTTGATTTTTGGTGAAAAACCTATGTTTAATTAAAATAAAATAAATGCATAATAAAACCAAAACATATTAAAATTATATTCGATGGATAGCTCATTCCGAGGACTACCATCATCCAGTTGGGTTTGTGAAGTTTCCTCCATTTTCATCCACAACCCGAGCTTTGAAAGGAATTTTTTTAAATAAATTTGGTAGAAGAGAGGGAGAAGGGCAAAAAAGGGGGGTTCGAGTGAACACCCCTTCACTCGAACCCCCTTGGCCTAATCACTCAAATGGGGGTTCGCTCAAACCCCTTTGAAATAATATTAAAAAAATTTGGTCAGGGTGGTTCAAGAAAATCCTTAGCCGACATCTGCTCGAACCCTTGGCCAACCGGCTAATTATTGTGTTATTATATAATTACATATGCATATAAATATGTGTTTATTTTTCATATTTTCAATATCAACATTAGAATATTAATTCACATTCTTATCCATATTGAGGGAGATTTTGAATATTTGGGAGATTTTGGATTTGTGAAGTCATCTTTTGGTCTAGAGGATTTGTGATTTCTAAAGTCATCTTCCATCAAGGGAGTTTTTGGAGATTTTTAGAGATTTTTGATTTGTGAAGTCATCTTTTGGTCTAGCGGATTTATGATTTCTGAAGTCATCCTCCATCAAGGGAGATTTTGGAGATTTTGGATTTGTGAAGTCATCTTCCATCAAGGGAAAATTTGGATATTTTTGGAGATTTTTTATTTGTGAAGTCATATTTTGGTAGAGGATTTGTGAATTCATCTTTTGGTAGAGGAATAAAATGACAAGTAAAACAACAAGAACAAATAAGACTTAATGAGATTATTCACAAGAATGAGAACAAAAGAAACAGGAACAAAATTTGGCAAGATATCATAGAAAGAAACAAGGTGTACATGCATATTTTCTTTCCTATTTTTAATATTATTCCAAAAATATTTTTTATTTTCTATTTAATATATAAGTTTTTAGCATGATATTTATTTTTAGTTTTGAACATTTCTAGTTTAAGTAACCCCCTCTTTCTCCCTCTATCTCTTTATCTCTCTCTCTATCCTTCTTTAGATTCACCTTCCTCTGTCTCTATCATTCTCTCTAAGGGACCCTATCTCGCTCTCTCTCCCTTCCTTTTTCATACAACATTCTAATTTATCCTACAACAAATTGGTCATTATCATCATTACACTTGTTCCATGGAATTATTAAGTTCAATATAACCTTTGATTTTATTTACATTCCACTTATAGCTCATCATTTCTCACTTTCTTTTCTTTCATATAAATTCATATATGTGTAATACAAAACCTAGTGACTTTCAAAATTAATTTTTTCCATTTCCTTAAATTGAATCTATTTCCAATTGCATTTGTACCATGGAATTCTTAAGTTCAAGTTCTAATCTTTTATTTTCACTCATTGGTTTAAAAAGAACAACAACCTTTCATTTTTACTCATTGGTTTAAAAAGAACAACCTTGCATTTTCACTCATTGGTTTAAAAAGAACAACCTTGCATTTTCACTCATTAGTTTAAAAAGAACAAAAACCTTTCATTCTCACAAGAATTGGTTTAAAAAGAACAACAAACTTACATTTTCACTTATTGGTTTAAAAAGAACAAATTGCATTTTCACTCATTGGTTTAAAATAAACAAAAACTTGCATTTTCACTCACTGGTTTAGAAATAACAACATCCTTGCACTTTCACCTCATTGGTTTAAAAAGAAAAACAACTTGCATTTTATGAGCATTGGTTTAAAAAGAACAAAAACCTTGCATTTTCACTCATTGGTTTAAAAAGAACAACCTGTCATTTTCATTCATTGGTTTAAAAAGAACAACAACCTTGCATTTTTACTCATTGGTTTAAAAAGAACAACAATCTTGCATTTTCACTCATTGGTTTTGAACAATAGGGGAATGCGTGCTTTATGGCCTAGGTCACAAAACACCAGTATTCTCCTATTATCAATCAAGGATTTCCTAGGAATCCGAATTGGATTGACTATCAACCTTAAAAGTGAGACAATTCTCGACAAGGAAGACCTAGGAAGGGGTTATTTCGGCTTTGAGGGGTTCACCACCAAGAAAAAGATTGGAAAAGACAACTTAAGCCTTCAACTTACAAAACCTTGTAATGCAAGTTAAATGAAGGATGCAAATGATGAAATTATGCAACAGGAAGTTAGGATATGTGTACCTGGGAAGTCTGGAAATGTGATGAGGATTCTGAAAATGTAAAGAAGTTGTCAAAATATTCTTGGGAGGACTAAGATGCCCTTACAGTTGTCTTAGTCCCACTGCTATTCTTTAGGATAGATGCAGAATCTTTGAATATCGAAACAAAATCCAAAAGAATCTCTAAAAAACCCTCGGGAGGAGTAAGATGCCCTAGGTGGCGACTTAGTCCCGTCTAAAATTTTTGAAATCTTTGAATGTGATCCAGAGGCTCAATGTTTTCACTTCCTTGTTCTTAGATATTAGGGCCTGAATATTCTGGATTTGGCCTATAGGATAGTTTTTGTGAAGATGACAACTTTGCAACTTTTCACTCCAAATGATCTTCAAGTCTTCAACCTAAATTTGCAATCACAAACATTTACGAGAGGAAAAACTTTTTGATTCTTAGTGTAAGAGAGGGGGACCAACTGCTGCAAGGCCCCAGGTCACAAAGGGTCGAGATCAGTAGGCTACCCTAACTTACCTTAGTTTAATGGAAGTTTAGGATAGGTGGGAGGAGAATGATGAGGACTGTAAGGTCCTTCGATCACTCTGCAGACCCGAGATTCTAAAGGAGACTAGGCGAGTCAGTTTCCAGGGTCAACCCTATGTCTTGGACAACTAACCAAGAAGATAAGCTTTGGCCACTAAAAAACAAACTAACAACCTAGTTTCTAGTTTCCAAGGGAGCATGATGATACTATGAATATGAAACATATAAATGGATGTGATAAAATAAGTATATTACCACAAGGGTGACAAAAATGATCTCACACAATAGCTTGTTTGTTAACTTGCTCTGAGATATCTCCACCTACACATAGAAGAGAGGGAAAATGTTGGGGGGCTGTTTAGGAGTCTACCTCAGTCAAACCCTCATTTTGGTGTTTCCACCTCCATGAACAGCCAAGTTTGCAACAATGTAGAAATAATAAAATAAAGAGGAAATTAAAGAAATAGAACACTAAAACACTACAAAACAGTAATATGCTAATTCAACCAAGTAATAGAGAAGATGAGTGAGGATCTTACCACCTCTGCCCAAAGTTCTCAAGGCTAGTGGGGGAGAAAATGAGAGGAAATCAAGCCTCTGTTGCAATGGTGTTGTCCTACACTTTCCCTATTGAAGTGATGGAGTGATGGTCTTGTTGCTATGAAGTGAAAAATGTTACTTCAATGCTTGAAGTGAATGCTAAGAGGCTTATGGATGAGTGTGTAGAGATCAAATAAATTTCAAATGAATGAATGAATAAGAGGTGAATATGAAGAAGAGAGATGAAGAAATGACCATATTCGGGTCGGCCAGCTAAAGGGAGGTGTTAAAATTTGACTTCCAATAGGAAGTGTAACTCATTTCCAGACTCCAACTGCAAGAATCTTCTAGGGACGTAGGCATGCCACACGGATGTCTATGCATCACATGGGAATCCTCGATAGTAACTCCCTTACCAATGCTCAAAACAGGTGCCACATGGAACTAAGGCAGCAGGCTTATTTGGAATTAAGCCTCTGAATTTTGTTTTCTAAACTAGAGAAGGGTAAAAGGGGAATTTGCATTAGGGGTGAAAATTCGCTCCTATACATTTTCCCCCCACTTTAGTGAGCACGATTATTGATGAGTGCTTCGATAAAGTAGAATGAAGAAGTAGTATGGTTAGAAAATTATACCTAAACCATCAAGGAAGCAGATCATAGTCTGGCGAACCCGAGAGTGCAAGACAATAAAAGGTCTTCATAGCTCTGTAGAACTTATGAAGCTAAAGAAAGAAGCACCTTATAGGCTCATGGACCTACAAGCGAGGTATCCTCCAAGAACTCTCACATGAAGGAAACTAAGGGAAGAAACTTACAGACCCGCAGACCTGAAAGGAAGGTATCCCTCAAGAACTCTCACATGAGGGAAACCAAGGAAAGGGGACTTTGTAGAGTCAAAAAGTGGCAACATGTTTACTCATAGATAGAACACATCAGGAAGTAGCCACTTAGGCCAGTAAATGGATATTCACGCAAACCATCACCAAGTTGGAAGAATTTCAAAGGGGTCCCTCGAGAACCCTTCAAAAGGAACAGTGGTCCTCTCAAGGGACACACTGTTTGAAAATTAATTCTAGTCAGGTTGCCCTCGAGCTAGACGTAAGGATGTAAAGGCTTTTAAAGGGGTCCCTTGGGAACCCGACGTAAAAAGAGGGCCCACCCAAGGGATGCATTGTTCAAAAGATAATGTGTTCTTTCTCAAATTGATTCATCATCAAGGAATCCTTCTGAAAGATGTTCACTTCATCAAGGAATTCGAAAGGAAGGATATACCCCCATGTGAGGGGAAGATCAAGGTTGTTCCCACTTCGAAGGAAGGTTTCCAAGTCTTTTCTTTATGAATCTATGATGATGGAAACATGTTCCATTAAGGTTTCAATTCAAGAATGAAATTCTAACAAAGAAGTGTGTGAAGAGTCTTGAGAAAATATTTGTTGGCAACGAATGCATTTTCTTAAGATCCAAGTAATGTAGAAGTGGCGTTGTCACACATGAGAGGGACAACTCAAGCAAAGAAGAGAGAAAGAGAAAGAAAAAGGAAAGAGGTCATGAACAAAGGGCACAAGGGGATCTAGTTTCATGGGGTCAGATCTGTGCTTGCTTATATATATAGTAGGTAAGCACGATGCCAGGGCGAAATATCATCAATCCCCAACCAAATCAATAAGAATGTATGGGAAAAAAAGTAAAAAATAAAAAATTGGGTCAACATGGAAGGAAGCCTAAATTCTCCCAACGCTTTGCATCGTCCCCAATTTTTTTGAAATTCAATCACAAACATGAAAGAATGATAATATGCATAGAAGAAGGTTTACAACATAAACACCATGCATGTAGCCAAGCACCAACAAGGGTGTCGAGGGTCATCCAGACACATATAGAATGATTACAGGGGAACACATCATGACACACACACATCTAATCTAAAGTTCAAGAAGAGGTATCCCTCTAACACTGATCAACCAAGAGTTCATCAACTTCCCACTCTAGATCATCATAGTGGGAAGGATGATGATCCTATAGTGGTGTAATGTTAAGGGGACGAGCTTTTGACCCTCTCACAATAAGGGCTAAGGAAGAAGGACCTATGAGGTCTTTGTCGCTTAACTCTTGTGGGTCCAAGGTCAACGATCTCGTGAAGATTGTTGAAAAGGTCAGAACTTCATCCACTGAGTTAAACATGCACTTAATGGGAGTTCCATGTTTCACGTCGATGGATGGAGGAGATTGCACCTGAGGTTCACCTCTAAGCTCACCAAAGATTCAGGAGCGGTGATGAACTTAAGAGAGGTTGGGACTAGTTCCACCACTAGGATAGAACAAGTCAGTGTGTGACAACCTTTTGGAGGAGGTAGGCTTCTCTTATGTCCTTTGTTGCTGGAGGGACCACTCTCTAGCTTCTTCTACATTGAAGGAGGCGAACTCTCCATAGACAAAGAAAGAAGGGTAGAGGGAGAGGAAGAAAGAACCGTAGTAGATATAACCAAAGTGTTTGTCATATATATGGGCTTTGGGAAAGGTGGGACATCCATAACGGATGTCAACAAAGGAAGCTCCACTAAAGGAGCAATGAACACCTGTACCCTTTTAAGGTCAGGTGCACTCGCACTCACAACAGAGGTCAAGAGTGATAGAGAGCTGGTTTGGATGGGAACACAGGGAAGGAGAGAGGAAGATGCAACAAAAGAGACTAATACAGGAGCAATCATCTTCTCTTCCTTACTCAATGATGTGGCTTGCTCAACTAGGAGAGCCTTTTTCCAACACTTGCACTCTCATGCAAGGCATTTTTTTTTACTCTTAGAACTAGAAGCTGGAGGCTGCGAAGGAGTAGAAAGCTCATGTTCAGTCATGGGAGTTTCCTCTATAGTTTTTTCCAGTGGAGGGACAAGTTCTCGCACAAGAGTAGGAGGGATAGGTTCAAAAAAAGTAGGGGGAGTTGGCTCCAATGCCTCAGTGGCGGGCCTCTTGCCATTCACTACTTTAGGAGTAGGGACAATAGGAGGCCGTGGAGCTCGAGATGTAGAGGATTCCCTCGAGGAGCTTTATACCTACCATACAAGTAGTACCAAGGTCTAGGAGGCTTGGTAGGGAGATCCGATATCCTAATCTTGTGTCTACACCAAGTAGGCACCATCAGACTCAATGGATAGAGACCAGGCTTACTCATCCAATACTCCTCCCAAGAAAGGGGAGCAGGTGAGGTAACTCAAGAAGGAGCAAGCTTCTCCTTTCCCTTTCTAGAAGAGGAGGCACCTAGTTGTTCTGCTATAGGAAGGGTCAGTTTTGGTTGCCCCTTGCCTCTAGTTTTATACTTCACGTAGTTCTTGTAAAGTAGGTTTTTTCTTGGAGGAAGTGGACCAACAAGAGCGGGCCAAAAGTGATCCAACAAATATCCCCTATGAGACACCATAGGTTGGTATCCAGTGTCATGCACTGTGTGCATGAAACCTTCATAGGAAAAATTTAAACATTTGTGAATTACAAAGGCAATCCCATTCATGGAAGATAGCCAAGGAATACCTAGTTTCACCCTGAATAGGTCTGACTCAGGAATAACATCAAAAATCATGTCTATCTTAGGTCCAACCAAGATAGACAGAGTTATTTATCCATAGGGTTTAAGATCAAGGCCATCATCTGTATGGATGATGGACTTCATTTTTTTGTATTCCTCCCTTTGAAGGGAGTTTAATAATAGAGTGTCCTCTCTGATGACATTCACTATACTCGCGGGGTCGACTAAGACCCCCATCACAATTTTTCCATTGAGACGAGTAGGAATGTATAGCAGAAAAGGTTTTTCATTTGTTGGTACATCTTGCGAAGTGAATGTTATATCCAATGAACTGGTTGCAAGATGAGGAGAAGAGGCAACAGTAACCATGTTAACTTATGCCTCAGGTTGGGTAACAAAATCAGAGGGATCAATAATCATGTTAGCAGAATGTGATAGAAATGAATCCGTGTATATCTACAATTCACTATTAGCTTTTTCCATTAATTTGTTTGTTCCCATCAAGATGAATAGTACCATCCTTGATGTGATCCTATATCTCGTGATGTAGGCGTATGCAATGTTCAGTATCATGTCCAATGACTCGATGGTACTGATAATAGGAATTCACTTCAAACCAGCTAGGGTAAGGTTCCCTAATGGGATTAGTACTTGGCAAGTTAATGATCTTATCCTTAATAACTTTTGTAAGATGGAGGAATAAGATTTTGATAACTTTGTGAACTTTCAATCATGATTGAGGTCATTGTTATCCACAACAACTACTACATTCACAATGAATTTTCCTTTCCCAGAGATCGATACGATGGACTTCCCTTTAGGACAGGAGCACGATGAAGTTCCCCAAACTGAACTACCATTTTTTTATACTCTTGTAGGGCCACACACAAATGTGTGGAAGAAGGGTAATTCATAAGGGAAAACTTATCTTTCCAAGGCCTTTGTAAGTTCCCTACGAACACCTTCTACACATCGAAATTAGTTAATGGGTATAAGATCTATGAAAAGAGCGCTTGATATCACACTATAAAATCAATTATCTTCTCATTATCTCCTTGTTTACATTGAACAAGGTCAAAGAAGGTCATATTAGGCTTGATCTTGGCTTGGAATTGTCGTAAGAACTGGTTCACAATCTGATCGAATGTAAATACGAAATTGTCAGGCAAGGAACAATACCACTCAAGTGTCATATCCTTGAGGGATTGGGGGAACATTTTTTCCATCAACTCATCATGATGGAAGAAGTCTGTACATAAGGCATTAAAGGTGAACACATGCATTTGTGGGTCCCCTTTTCTACTATATTTCTCAAATTTAGGAATCTCCATCACTTGCAAGAAAGGAGAGTTTAGAATTTCTACCAACAATGGGTTGTGTCAGAAGAAGGGTTGGAAGATAGGCTAGGATGAAACTTGGGAAAGGTTCGTTAGTTGGTTCTGCATCTTCCCCATATTTTGAAGAAGAGTATTCAAAATCAGGTCATTAGAAGATATAGGACCAATGGAACCTCAACCAGAGCCACCACCAAAACTGTTGCCATGACTACCACCGAAACTTCCACCAATGCCACTGCCACTGGTGTGGCCTCCTTCGGAGCCACCACCACTTCCAAAGATTCCACCAATCATCCCGCCAAATCCCCTACCACCAAGGATGACAAGATGGGGGAGATGGAAACCCAGAGGGTTTTTTTTTACTCTAACAGTTTCAGAATTTTTAGAAGCAACAAGGATATTGATGGAAGGAATCATGTCACCATGTACATGGATGTGGGAGGCATAGACACTCCTAACTTCCTCTCATGTTTTTCGAAGGGGCCACCTCCTATCATGCTACCATGGTTCGAAGGGGCGCACACTTTGACCAAACCTATGAGACTAACCAAGATTTCTATGTATGTTCGATATTTTCCTACCATATACTTTATTTCACTAACAACTTTAGCAGCCCTAGCCAGCTTTGGGTTTCTCTCTAGGTGATTTTCCAATGCAGCCAACTCTTTGCTCAGACTAGTGACATATTCAGAGGGAATATGGACAACTTCATGCTCATCTATGGAAGATGATGTAGGTGACATAGGAGGAGTAGGGATGTGGTCAATTTCATCAAAGAATCTCAACTCGCCCCATGATACCTGCTCCTGTGTGGCAAGGCCAACCGCAAAAGCGGAGAAAAGGCCTATAGAGATATTTGAAGTGACCTTCATCTTCTCCATCGGAAGGTGTCACAAACTTCTCCTAATAATATACCTAGAGGTCATGGACTGGGTTGTGATGCTCATAAAATTTCACAACATAGAGGGGCACAATGATCAGAGGGTACATGGGGAAAATCTCATACACCGACGAATGGATAGGCATTGGTTCACGTTGGGTTCACCAAAAACGTAAGAGAGGGTGACTAACCACTACAAGGCCCCAGGTCATGAAGGGCTGAGAGCAGTAGGCTGCCCTAACTTACCTCATTTTAAGGGAAGGTTAGGATAGGTGGGATGAGAATGATGAGGACTATAAATTCCTTTGATCACTCTACAAACCCAAGATTCTAAAGGAGACTAGGCGAGTTAGTTTTCAGGGTCAACCCTGTGTCTCGGATAGATCTCTTTTAGAGGATAGAAGTGTAGTTCTGGGACAACAACGCAATGCCCTATCTTCTCTCAGGTGCACTGGCATTTGTATGGCCAAAGAACCAAGAAGACAAGGTTTGACCACTTAAAAACAAACTAACAACCTAATTACTAGTTTCTAATGGAGTAGAATGATACTATGAAATATGAAACATATAAATGGACGTGATAAAATAAATATGTTACCACAAGGGTGATGAAAATGATCTGACACAATAGCTTATTCGCCAGCTCACTCTAAGATATATCCACCTACACCCAGAAGAGAGGGAAAATGTTAGGGGGCTATTTAGGGATCTACCTCAGTCAAACCCCCATTTTAGTGTTTCCACCTCCACGAACAACCAAGTTTGCAACAATGTAGAAATAATACGATAAAGAGGAAATGAAAGCAATAGAAAACTAAAACACTACAAAACAATAATGTGCTAACTCAACCAAGTAATAGAGAAGATGAATGAGGAGCTTACCACCTCCACCCAAAGTGATCAAGGCTAGTGGGGGACAAAATGAGAGGAACTCAAGGCTCTATTGTAATGGTGTTGTCTTACGCTTTCCCTATTGAAGTGATGGAGTGATGGACTTGCTACTATGGAGTGAAAAATGTTGCTTCAATGCTTGAAGTGAATGCTAAGAGCTTATGGATGAGTGTGTAGAGATCAAATAACTTTCAAATGAATGAATGAATGAGAGGTGAATATGAATAAGAGAAATGAAGAAACAACCATATTCGGGTCAGCCAACTAAAGGGAGGCATTACAATTTGATTTCCAATAGGAAGTGTAATGCCTCTACAGACTCCAATCATAGGAATCTTCCAGGGATGTAAGTGCATTGTGCAGATATCTACATGCCGCATGGGCATCCCTGATAGTAACTCCCTTATCAATACTCAAAACAAGTGCCAAGTGGATCCAAGGTAGTAGGACTATGTGGAATTAAACCTTTGAATTTGGCTTTCTAAAGTGGAGAAGGGTAAAAGGGGAATTTTCATTAGGGGTGAAAATTCACTCCTATATAGTTAGTGAATGGGGGTTTGCCTTGGTCAAACCCCTTGTTGGTAATTAAACCTTGAAATGAAATGAAATAAAGGAGGGAAATGATGAATGAACAAAATACTATGTTGCAACTCACCAAACCCTTGTAATAAGGTGTTGCAATTATGCTTGAAATGGCTACAATAGATGTGGTTCTTGACTCTTACTTGAATGATGTTGATCTTGCATGAAATACTTGTTTGAATCATAAACTCTACATCACGATTTTTAGTACAATAGAAAACATGATACCACAATATCCTCGATATGATGCTTGAATCTTGATGATGGCTCCAAATGCTTGATGAATTTCTCTTGAATGCTCTATAATGCTCTCTTGAAATTGCTAGAATGCTTAGATATAAAAAATGAGTGAAAGGACCTTGTATTTATACTTATCCATGCTTAATATCCCAAAATTAGACCACAACAATCTGACATGTGAATTTATTAATTAAAGGAGGCTAAATCCCACAAAGATTTGAAATTAAATCTCGAAAATAGCCTAAGGGGGACTAAGATTCCCTAGGTGGTGTCTTAGTACCAATGCATGGAATTCAGGAAACATACTCCAAAAAGGGTCCCATTTAAGGCACACGTGAAATAAAGGTCCCAAGACCTTTGGGGGACAAATATGCCCTAGGTGGCATCTTAGTCTCGATCGAAAAATTAGGGACACATAGCTAGAATGATTAAATTATCATTTCCCCTTTGATGTTTGTCGAGATTAGCCATAAAAGGATGTAGTTTATTAGGCTTGTGGATGTAAAATAGGACCAATTAAGACATAAATAAGGATAAACAAAGCAATGCAGGCCCAAAAAAGTGTGAAAATGCAAGGGTATGCATTTTCCTATACTACATTTAGCCCCCACTTTAGTGAGAGGATGAACTTGCTTCAAACTCACACTAAAGTATCCAACCACGCCATCAAGAGGGGTTTCAAAGTACAAATTCTAGTAAGATAGGCTGATAATAACCAAGAGGGTGGCCAAGCCCCTAGGATCAAGATCCTATGGCAAAACAACATAGGCACACAGGAACACACTTGCAGATGATATATGAAGCCATAACCAGATCACCAACATACACCATCAAAGATAGAAAAAGGGAAAAGGAAAAAGAAAAATGCAACAGATCAAGCTTCAACTAGTTGTCCAATGTGTTGTGGATCGGGTCTAGGTTATTTTTCCAAAAAGGTTTACAAGTGGAATGCAATGTCCACTATGCAAACAAAATACATGCTCACAAGGGCTAGTGAAGCTATTTTTCCACTAGGTGCTCACCCCAAGAGATCCATATCAACATCATAACCCCATGACTATGATAAGGACAAAAATAAAATGCATGCTCACAAGGGCTAGTGAAGCTAGTAGTTCACTAGGTGAGACCCAGGGGACCATATCAAAGCCATACCTCCATGACTTTAATAAGGCACAAAAGAAAATACAAGCAACAAGAAAGGGGGATGTTCGAAGGGATTTTACTTAGTTCATGTGAGATCTTAATCATAGGGGACATCATTCCTAATATCTCCAAGAGAGGACCAATCAAAGGATAAAAGATTCACAACTTAGGTAATGCATTATGTCACATCACCACTATGAGGAATGTAATATTCTAAGATAGATCAAGATCTTGAAGGACATTACTCCCAATGTCACCACAAAGAGAAAACGTGTCGCATGAAGTAAGAAAATCACATCAAGGAACATGGAAAAAGACTACAAATGAAATCATTCCAAAATGATGCCAATGTATGCCCCCACTTTAAAGAAATTTCTAACACCATGCTATAAGAAATTACTTTAAAGTAGCATATGATAAATGCTAACAATAAAGAAAACATGAGAGCTTATTTGGAAATGTCTATGCCAATTCATATGTTTCCAAATTGAACTACATCATGGATAAATATGTCACATGTCAGTCAACTTAAAGCATGTTGTCCACATCCCAAGCTTGATCTTATACATACATGGAAGGTGTTCAACTATCCAAAAGAGACAACTACAAGTGCCATACAAGGACAAGGATTCCTAACCCCTTGCCCCCACTTAGTGTAGGACAAGGGTGAGCCAGGAATGGATGATGATATGTTGCTCCTTGCAAAAATGGAATGACTTGTGATGAATGTAAAACATGCAATAGTGAGTATGCTATGATCCTACAACTATTACATGGCAAGGTGCAGAAACTAAGATTATTTATTATGATGAGTAAAAAAGTTTCAACTTGATACATATTTAATGAGATATCTATCAGTTTAGGATGCACCAAAGTTAAAGTTGTCTTGGAGGAATCTTTTGTAATAGTGTTGACATTGAATGAAGGCTTGTTTATTTCTTTCAAGGGACAATAATCAATACCATTAGTCACTTCTTGTGTTTTAGGCTCTATAGGGACATTGATACCTTGTTCTATAGCACCACGTCCTTTTCTACTATAACCAAGTTGTTTCACAATTTTTTAATCTTTTCCATAAATATTTTTCATTTGTTTCGAGTTCAGAGGTTCCTCATAATCATTGTGATCAAAGTTTGTCATTTATGTTGTCCTTTCTATGAAAGTGGTTGAAGTGGGTGCTTTCAAATTTTGTATTGAAATTGGGAATGGTGTTTCTATACCTGCATAAACACAAAGAACAAACACAATATTAGATTCAAATGCAAGATAGAAGCAACATTCCCCATGAAATTAGATTGCAACATCAAAATAGGAAAGAAATGAAGAACACAATAAAAGCAATGAAATCCTATTCTAATGAGCAAGCCTTCAATCCCATGGGGGAATTGGTGCCATTTTATTGTAGGAAATGGCCCTTTCCAAATTCCTTGATGTGATTTGATTATCTTTAATGATGATTGTTGATTCCTTGAAGAATTTTTCCAATAACCTAGCTATGAGAATATGAAAATTGATAAAAATGCCTAAGGATGGATGAAGATGCTATGAAAACTTTGAAGATAATGATGTTACATAAGGATGGAGGAATGTGGGATTAAATATGGACCAATGGCATTGTGCCACTTGTCAAATGTGATTGGAGGAGGAATGAGCACATTTTGATGAATGTGCACATAAATGCTATTAGATTCAAATTTGAATTTGATGAAGTGACAAGTTGGAGGGAGAGAGGAATGGAGTAAATGTCACTTGGCTCAAGGCAAAGGACGCGTAAGAGGCACTAAATGCCTTGTTGGAAGTACTTCATCCCTTTTGGAGGGATTTTTCAAATTTATGGAATATTCCCTTTTTTTATGCCAAGTTGAGGGAAAATAGGTGAATTTATAAATCAATTAAATTGATTTATTGGTGCAAGTTGAAAAATCTAGAGGATTGAGGTGATTAAGATTAGGATTAATCATGATTTGATTAATTTAAGTAGAAATTAGATGATTTGACAATTTTGACTTTGATTTTAGGATTTATTTGAGTCAAAGTTGAGAGGAATAATGATTTTAGATTTAATTAAATAAAGATTTATTTATTTAATTAAAAAAGTTGATGTTAAGTGAAATCAAATAAAGATGAATTTATTTAATTTAGAGAGATGAACTTAGAGATTTAATTAAATAAAGTGAATTATTTAATTAAAAGAGAGACTAGAGGATGATTTATTTAATTAATAGCAGAGAATGACTTAATCAAATAAATTTGATTTATTTCATTAAGAGAGGAAATGTGATGAATTTAATCAAATAACGATTATTAAATTAAATTAATTAGTAAAGGAGATGATTTAGGAAGAAATGATGTTAGTAAGATCGGGATCAGATGTGTAGGATCAATCTGTATATTTTTTCATGTCTACAAAAATTATCGCTTTTTCATTTCCCTTTTTAGACTCTTTTGTTATGATCTTGTACTTTCCCATGGGTGTAGGTATAAAGGAACTCAAAGCATCTCCCAATAATTTTTTCACCTATTCAATAATCTTTTCTTTTTCTTTCTTGACATGCAAGCAACTTTCAAGTTTAGGCTCAACCTTGATTGTATATACTTTTTTATATATATAAGCAATGTCATTGTAACTCGATTGTTGTGGAACAATATCATCATTGATTTTCTTTTGAGGTGGTTTAAAGATTAGCATGGGTTTCTTTTGAACTTGTGGTTGTTGTGAGGTTGGATGAATGATAATTTGAGGCTTAGGTGGTTTGACAATTAGAGGGATCGAAGGAGCTCTAATGTCCATAACCTCAACACACTTTCCTTACTTTCATGATCTATTAGCGAAGGGAAGTTTAATGTCACTTCATCATATTCATCTAAGGAAGTCACATCACTATTGTTTGAAAGACATGTGTCAATGTTCACATTTTATTCCACCATGATATCCTCCCTAGTAGGAAAGTTTTTAGGAGAGCAACAAACTAGATGTTCATGAAATTCTATGTTTGGTTCCTCTAAAATAACTTCATCACAGGTAGGATACTCATCAATGGTTGTATTTTCTTGATTATCAATGATGAAATTTTCTTGTTCAATAATATTTTTCCTAGGGGAAGAGAGGAAGATAGGACTCTCATAACTCTTATCAATCAGATCTTCTAACACAAAAGTATCTTCATCATAAATAGGAGAGGTATTAGGAGAGGGGGAAATTTGAATTTTTTCCATAATTTCATCCTTTTTCTCTAAGGTCTCATTCTCTTGTGCCATAATATCTACCCTAGTAGGAGAGCTTTTAGGAAAGTGACAAACAATAGGTTCATCACATTTCATGGTTAGATTTTATAAAGTAGCTTCATCGCACATAAGAGAGGCATCAATAGAAGGATAACTATGAGTTTCATGTTTACCAATTATTGGAATTTTTTGTTTAAATAGGTTTTCCCAAATGGTAGGGGCATCAAGAAAGGGAGGGATAAGATTCTCATGAGTATCAATAAGGACATCTTCTAACACTAAACTATCTTCTTTATGTCTAGAATAGATATTAGGAGAAGGAAAGGTTTGATTATCATGATTATCTATAATTATATCCCCATGTCCTATAATGTCTTCCCAAGTAGGAGAGGTGGGATTTTCATAGTTCTTAATTATTGGATCCCTTAACATCAGTATATCCTCCACACAAATATGTTTTCCATGATCATTCACGATTGTATCCTTATTCACTAAATCATTTTCACAAGTAGGGGAGGTGTTGGGAGATGAATGGAGACTAGGTAAAGTAGTGACCATGATTTCAACTTCATGTATCATAATATATTTCCAAGGGGGATGAAGACAAACAAGACTTTCATGATCTTCAATGATTGTATTTTCTTTCACCAAGATACCTTCGTCACCAACGGGAGAGATATCAGGAGAAGAACAATTATGATTATCATGATTGTCGATTTTTGCATCCTCTTGTGTCAAAGCTTTAGTGGATGACCTAGGTGAGATGAATTCATTGAGGGCTTCATTTAACATTTCAAATTCATCTCTATAAATGGTTTTAATGATATGCTATGGTTAACCATTTTTGTTTGTTTCTTTTGATGTTTTAGGTTTTTTTTTTTGTAATGAATATAAAATGAAGTCTACATCTAACAAAATGAAAGTGCAATAAGCTATCTTTATCAATCAATGCAAACATGAATTATGAAAATGCATGAAACAGTAAATTGACTGACTGAAACAATAAAGTAACTACAACAAATAGAAGCACACAAATTCACTGTTTAACCTTGAAAACTACAACCTCAAACTCTAGAGGGACTAAGATGCCAGGAAGGGCATCTTGGTCCTGTTGATGAAATTCAGAGGTTCCAGAAACTAGAACAGATAGCACAAAACTCAGAAAGGATTATGAGCAAAAAAAACTGAGAGGGACTAAGATTCAAGTAAGGGAATTTTAGTCCCAGTAAAGGTTTTTTCCAGAAAAATAGAAAAATATTATTTGTAAACAATGTTCCCAAGTTGCCTACCCAGGGATCGAATGTTTAGAAATAGAGAATTTTGTAAATGGATGCAATTAAAAGTGACTAATGACAAGCAATTGAATGCAAAGTTGAATGTAGTTTTTTTCAATTTTGAATGCAATAATGATGTTCCTAAATGGAATTAGGATGATTAACAAAGCACTTTTTAGTTTTTCAATAAGATAATATGATGCAAGAAAGAAAAATGCAACCTATATGCACTTCTACTTATGCAAATATAAGAAACCCTAGATGCACTTTCACTAATGCAAGATGCAATGCAAGAATGAATGCAACCTATATCTAGGACCTTAATGAACTCCAAATCAGAAAATGAATGCTCTAAAATTTTGAGTTCACCAAAATGAACAATAGGGGAATGGGTGCTTTATGGCCTAGGTCACATAACAACAATATTCTCCTATTATCATTCAATGAGTCCCGAGGAATCCAAATTTTAATTGACTATCAACCTTAAAGGTGAGTCAATTCTCAACAAGGACAACCTATGAAGGAGTTCTTTAAGTTTTGAGGGTTTCACCACCAAGAAAAATATTGTAAAAGACAACTTAAGCATTCAACTTAAAAAACATAGTAATGTAAGCTAAATTAAAGATGCAAATGATGAAATTATGCAATAGGAAGTTAGGATATGTGTACCTAGGAAGTATGGAAATGTGATGAGAATTCTAGAAATGCAAAGAAGCTGTCAAAATATGTCTGGGAGGACTAAGATGCCCTTATTGTTGTCTTGGTTCCACTTCTATTTTTCAAGGTAGATGTGGAATCTTCAGATGCCAAAACAAAATTTGAAAGAATCTCTAAAAAATACCCTCGGGAGGACTAAGATTCCCTAGGTGGCAACTTAGTCCCATCTAGAATTTTTGAAATCTATGAATGTGATCCTAAGGTTCAGTGTTTGCACTTCATTCTTCCCAGATCTTAGGTCCTGAATCTTCCAGATTTGGTGTATAGGTGAGTTTCTGTGAAGATGACAACTTTGCAATGCAATTTTGCAACTTTACAGCTTTGCACTCCAAACGATCTTCAAGTCTTCAACCTAAATATGGAATCACAAACATGCAAGAGAGGAAAAACTTGTTGATTGTTAGTGAATGGGGGTTTTCCTTGGTCAAACCCCTTATTGGTAATTAAACCTTAAAATGAGATGAGATAAATGAGGGAAATGATCAATGAACAAAATTCTATGTTGCAACTCACCACACCCTTGTAATAAGGTGCTGAAATTATGCTTGAAATGGTTGCAATGGATGTGGTTCTTGAATATTTCTTGAATGATGTTGATCTTGCATGAAACCTTTGTTTGAATCATAAACCCTCCATCACAATTGTTAGCACAATATCAAACATGATGCCACAATATCCTTGATATTATGCTTGAATCTTGATGATGGGTCCAAATGCTTGATGAATTGATCTTGAATGCTCTATAATGCTCTCTTGAAATTTCTAGAATGCTTGGATATGAAAAATGAGTGGAAGGACCTTGTATTTATACTTATCCATTCTTAATATTACAAAATTACACCAAAACAAGCCGAAATATAAATTCATTAATTAAAGGATGCTAAATCTCATCAAGATTTGAAATTAAATCTTGAAAATACACTAAGGGGGACTAAGATGACCTAGGTGGCACCTTAGTCTCGAGGCATGAAACTCGGGGCACAAACTCCAAAAAGGGGCCCATTTAAGGCATACTTGAAATTAGGATCCCAAGACCTTTGGGGGACGATGCCCTAGGTGGCATCTTAGTCTCGACCCAAAAATCAAGGACACGTAGCTAGAATCATTAAATTATCATTTCCCCTTTGATGTTTGTTGGGATCAACCATAAAAAAATGTAGTTTATTAGGCTTGTGGATGCAAAATAGGACCAATTAAGACATAAATAAGGATAAAAAAAGCAAGGCAGGACCAAACAAGTGTTAAAATCCAAGGGTATGTATTTTCCTACACTACATGTTTAAAAAGAACAACAACCTTATATTTTCACCTCACTGGTTTAAAAAGAACAACAACCTTGCATCTTGGGTTAAAAAAAACCACAACTTTCATTTTATTTTTCCTTTCATGTTAATTAGGCCTACTTTGTGTGTATACAAAAGTATCCTCTCCCCTTGCCACTTTGTGGATCTTGGGTGTAAGATAAATCACTCCATCTTCTCTTTTCTTTTGTAGAAGGTCCTACTAATTGTTATCTTGGTCTACCATAGATTGTTTAGTATTCATTTTCCTAGGTCCAAAAGGTTTGAATCCCCTTAGTTTCATTTGGCATACCTTTTAATCTTAGTATCATATCATAAATCTTAGTCATATCCCATTTGGTATATCATATCCTTAAATGGTCAAAAGGTCATTATCATCATTGAATTTGTTCCATGGAATTATTAAGTTCAAGAATATTTGATTTCATTTACATTCAACTCCACTTATAGCTCATCATCTCTCACTTTATAATTTTCTTGCATATAAATTCATATATGCAATACAAAACCTAGTGACTTTGAAAATACATTTTTTCATTTCCTTAAATTGAATCTATTTCCAATAAATTTTATTTTTTTCATGGAATTATTAAGTCCAAGAATATTTGATTCCATTTGAACTCAAATCAACTTATAGCAGCATCTTTCACTTTTTTTTCTTGCATGTAAAAGTTCATATGAAATACTTGTTCAACCTAGTGAAGTTTTAAATTCATTTCAGCCTAAATTCCTTATCATCTATTTCCAATTGCATTTGTTCTATGGAATTATTAAGTTAAAGTTCTAATATTTGATTTAATTTTTAAAACTCCACTTATATATCTCATCATCTATCACTTTATTTTCTTTCATGTAAAGTATTCATATGTGCAATATGTATTTAACCTAGTGACTTTAAATTCATTTTTCCATTTCCTTAAATTGAATCGACTTCCAATTGTATTTGTTTTATAGAATTCTTAAGTTCAAGGATCTTTGATTTAATTTTTTCAACTCCAATTTTATAGATCATCATCTCTAAGACTTTCTTTGCTTGCATGTAAATTCATATGCAATTTACAAAACCTAGTGACTTTGAAAATTCATCTTTCCATTTCCTTAAAAATTGAATCTATTTCCAATTATATTTGTTTTGTGGAATTATTAAATTCAAGAATATTTGATTTCATTTTAAAGTTCTACTCTACTTATAGAATAATCTCACTTTTTTTCTTGCACATGTAAACTCATACATGCAATGCTTTTTCTTGACCTAGTGACGTTTTAAACTCATTTTTTCCTAAAATCCTCTATTTCCAATTTCATTTGTTCCATGGAATTCTTAAGTTCAAGAAGCTTTTATTTCATTTATTTGAAACTCTAATTTTATATCTCATCATCTCTCACTTTCTTTTCTTGCATGTAAATTCATATGCAATTTACAAAACCTGGTGACTTTGAAAATTCATTTTTCCATTTCATTAAATTGAATCTATTTCCAATCAAGTATTTTTTCCATGGAATTCTTAAGTTCAAGAATCTTTGATTTAATTTGAAAGTTCAACTCCATTATAGCATCATCTCTCACTTTTTTTTAATTTCATGTGTAAATTCATATGCAATACTTGTTCTTGGCCTAGTGAAATTGTAAACTCATTTTTCCTAAATTCCTTATCATCTATTTCCAATTGCATTTTTTTCATTGAATTCTTAAGTTCAAGAATATTTGATTTCATTTTTTCAAATCCACTTATAGCTTGACATCACCTCTCAGTTTCTTTGCTTGCATGTAAATTCATATCCAATTTACAAAAGTTAGTGACTTTGAAAATTCATTTTACCATTTCCTTAAATTAAATATATTTCTAGTTGTATCTGTTCCATGGAATTCTTAAGTTCAAGAATGTTTTATTTCATTTGAAATTTCTACTCCACTTATAGCATAATCTCTCACTCTTTTTGCTTGCATGAGTAAACTCATATGCAATACTTTTTCTTGACCTAGTGAAGTTTTAAACTCATTTTTCCTAAATTCCTTATCATCTATTTCCAATTTCATTTGGTTCATGGAATTCTTAAGTTTAGGAATCATTTATTTATTTTATTCAACTCTACAGTTTATAGCTTGACATCATCTCTCACTTTCTTTTCTTGCATGCAAATTCATATCCAATTTACAGAACCTGCTGACTTTGAAAATTCATTTTACCATTTCCCTAAACTGGATCTATTTCCAATTGTATTTGTTCCATGGAATTCTTAAGTTCAAGAATATTTTATTTCATTTGAAATTTATACTCCACTTATAGCATCATCTCTCACTTTTTTTTTCTTGCACATGCATGTAAACTCATGTGCAATATACTTGTGTTCAACCTAGTGAAGTTTTGAATTTTTCCCAAATTCCTTATCAGATCTATTTCTAATTGCATTTGTTCCATGGAATTCTTAAGTTAAAGAATCTTTGATTTCATTTGATTCAAGTTCTACTCCACTTATAGAATCATCTAGCACTTTTTTGGCTTGCACATGTAAAATCATATTCAATACTTGTTCTTGACCTAATGAAGTTTTAAACTCATTTTTCCTAAATTCCTTATCATCTATTTCCAATTTCATTTGTTCCATGGAATTATTAAGTTCAAGAATATTTTATTTCCTTTGTTAAACTCCACTTATAGCTCATCATCTCTCACTTTCTTTGCTCAAGCATATAAATTCATATCATGCAATTTAAAAAACCTAGTGAATTTGAAAATTCATTTTTATTTTTCCTTAAATTGAATCTATTTCCAATTGCATTTTTTCCATGGAATTCTTAAGTTCAATTTCTAATATTTTATTTCATTTGAATATTTTTTCCATGGAATTCTTAAGTTCAAGTTCTAATATTTAATTTCATATGTTCAACTCCACTTATATAGCATCATCTCTCACTTTCTTTGCAATATTTTGTGATATGTAGAAGGGGGTCAACAAGCAAGAAGTTCTCAAGCAGAATTCTAGCCAAATTTAGATATTGGATCAAACGAGGCTAAAGAACACATAGTTGAAGATAGGGAGGAGGCCCAAGTTCAAAAAATGCATGTTAGAGAGGGGTTAGGGTCAATTCCTTCAAGTGGTATGGATGAGCATATAAATCTAACTAGAAAGGTGAGGAAACAAATTTCCTATAGGGATTTAGATCATTTACTTGAAATGGATATGGATAAATTTAAATGTTATTCTAGCCAACCTAAAATACTAGTAGGAGGTCAATGACTAAATATGTAAAGGAAATAATCAATTGTGATCATTTCAATAAATTGAGACACTTGAAAAAACCCAATTGTTATCATGTTTACTTCTTCATAATGAGTTGAAAGAGCCATTACAACTATTGGGTGTACATTCAACATACAATGAGAGGAAACACATGAGGCTACAAAATTATATTGTTGAAAATGTTAAAAAAGGTAACTTAGATTCCATTGGGAAAGGATCTTGATAAGTGGATAAGGCCATTACAAGAAGGGTGATGTTGACATCTATTTTAAATAAAGATATATCAAGAAAAAGAAAAATGTCTACACTTTCAACTAAAATTGATTATAGTATAACCACACTAATAAAATATGAGAAAAAGAGAAAGGTTTTGGGTGATAGTTTAGAAGGATATTGGGAAATTTTGTGTAGAGCTCCCCATTCCGACAGGATTGAAGATGTTGTTAGGAACTTGATCTCAAGTTTTTGGAATGATCAGACCTATCCATCATCAAATAGTAGAGATGTTATGAGACACAGGATTGGGACCAATATTTATGAAAATCATATAAAACATTGGTTATAAATAACACAAATTGAGATTTATATGAACTTTTGTAATACATTTTCTCATATAAAGATTGGGAAAACAATGTTTGAAAGGTTAAAGCCATCTTATGTGAAGATAAACAAGGTTTTGGAAACTTGTTGTTGTCATTATCATATTGAATTTTAATCTCTACTATCAGATGTTTTGAAAGATGAGAGAAGAAAGTTATGGTTTTCAAAATTCACCTCCTAAACAAGTAAGTTTGTTCATAAAATTCATGTTATGTGATAATGCAAATGGACCTCAAATAAACTGCATAAAAGGACTTTGTGAAATATGTGGAAATTTGGCTAAATTTCCTTTGAGAGACAAAGATATTGACCTAACAAAGATAGTAAATTTCAAGAGTTACAAGTATGTAAAGTTTCAAGAGAATTTTGGGAAAGAATCCATAAGGTTAAACTATGTAGAAGAGGAGATGCTTATTGGAAAATTTATGGAATATTTTCAAAAATTGATACAACCATACATACATCATGCCTTTTTTGCTAAGCGGAAAGTACAAGAATTTAAAACATTAAGAGATACTTTCCCACTTGGAATAGGTCTATCAGTAGTCGACTTTGCAGAAAATTACTCTTTTTCACATCAAAAAGAGATTCAATCAGAATATTACTTCTCAAAGAAAATCACTATCATGGTTCATGTATGTTATTGACATGCACAATCGGAATTGGATGGTGCTAAGAGTATAGATGAACAATGATTCATTAAGAAATAATTTTTACTTTTATATTAGTTAAGAAAATGATTCATGAACAATGATTCTCTAACATGCATTTTTTGAACTTAGGCCTCCTCCCTATCTTCAAATATGTGTTCTTTAGCCTCGTTTGATCCAATATCTAAATTTGGCTAGGTATAAAGAGCATGAAACACTTTTTGTTCAACATTTCTTTACAAAAAAAAAAAATAATTTGAGTAGGGGTGTAAAATCGAAAAGCATTTTGTATGGTCAAATGGATGTGTGGCATTATTCAAATCATCACGACCATTTTATGCACTATTTAGATATCATAAAACTTACAAAATACCACATTTTTGGAGTTTCTTTAAGAGTGGGCATGGAAAGGGTGAGCATGATGGTGTAGGAGATTGCATCAAACATTCTCTAAGAAAGCATCAAATGAGTCATTCAGGAAATCATATAGACAATGCACATGATGTTGTTGAATGGTGTAAGAAAAACTTTGCATCAAATGAGGTCAACACATCTTCAGGAATGAACCAGAACATTCCACATAGAGTGTTTTGGGAGATATCAGGTATGTATAAATTACATTTGAAAATTTTAAAATTTAAATTTAATTTATATATACTTGTTTGTTCACATAAGCGTTTTTTAACATGTATCTAGGTGTGGACAGAAGATCAATCCATGGATGCAAGAGGGCATACAAAACAAGATCTTTGCATTGTATTATGATTATAGTTAATCACCCTATATGGACATTATACATGAGGGATTACTCTTATTTCTACACTGAGTGCATTTTGGGAAACCTTGATGCATGCAACAACCAAGAACTTGGATATGTTAGTAGATGGAATTTGGTGCCACTATTCATTTCAAACACATATGATGAAAATGATGATGAAATATTTGAAGAAATTCCTTTGATTTCAATTGATTATGACCATATTTTATGATTGGTTAGAAAAGGTATATTTGTAAGTTTTCAATAATTTATTATATAAATTTAATGATCTTTAAAGTCTAGACCATTGTAATTTGTTTACAAATTTTCCATGTGTAAATTTGGTGTATAGAAGATGTTTTTGCAGTCATAGCAGAGCCTGGAAACATAAAAGGTGTTAGCTATTATTTACTGTGTTGCACAAAAGAGAGGAATAAGCTAATAAAACCTAAAACAAGTGATGGAATATTGTTTCCCACAGGTGAATTTAAATAAAAAATTAAATATCCATTGTGTACATGTGCATTACCTTAACAACATTAAATATATATCATACAAACCTTGAGTGAAAATGTTGCATGTGCGCGTCTTACCTCAAGTTCATTTTGTTTACCATGCAAGTTTTGTTGTACTGCAAGAGATATATCTCAAACAAGTCCAAATTTTTCAACATGGGATTCATTTTATTGCCTATTAATGTGATAACAAGATATATCAATATAGTCACCTAGTAATTGCTGCTGCCCCACATCTTCATGGAGTTTCATATGCACTTGGACAAAAAAATGGAGACTAGATAGTGATGATCATTAGAAAATTTTACATGTTATCGAAGAGCAGGTTAAACCAGAATGTTTGAGTTGGATTATATCCATGATTTTCAAGTTCACTTGTACATGTATACATGTTCAAGTGAGAACTTATAACAACTTGTTTGAACTCTGGATTGTTTTAGTTAGTTATAATATATGTTGATGATGATTATTTTAAATTTGGTTGGACACAAATTAATGATTGAAACACATTGGTCCTTAAATTGAGTCTATTTTCAATTACATATTTATTCCATGGAATTCTTAAGTTCAAGAATCTTTGATTTCATTTGAAATTTCAACTCCACTTATAGCATCATCTCTCACTTTTTGTTCTTGAATGTAAACTTATATGCAATACTTACATTCAACCTAGTGAAGTTTTTAAAACTCATTTTTCCTAAATTTCTTATCATCTATTTCCAATTACATTTGTTCCATGGAAACACAAATTAGTGATTGAAACACATTGGTACATAAGTTATTTTTTAATTTTTATCTACGTTCTTAGGAGATTTGGATGTAAACTTAGAAAATTGAAGTGTGTACATGAACTTAAATTGATGTTACATATTTAATTTCCTTGTGGCTTTAGGTGTTGGGGATGAGATGTGTCAACTTAGAATGAAACATCTAAGAACAACAGTGCCTTAGTGACTTTAATTTCCAAATTACCTCAAAGACACAAACTACTATGCCATAAAGCAAAAAGAGGCACAATGGACTCCCCCATTAATCCTTCTGAGAAAAGTACATGCATACAAATAATAGATTCAACACATGCATAGATTCAAAATACAAAATCAAACAAAATGAGAGACAAACTTATGGACACATAGATTTACATGGGGAAAACCCTTTCGGGTAAAACACCCCACCCTCCAAAAAACTTAGCTCAATTGTATTATACAACAACAAAATAGTTACAATACAATCTCAGAGCTATGCTCTTCAGAAATTTATAGCTTGTCCATTTGGAGAATGCAGGCAACACAATTATACATAATCCTCACACTATTACAATGTCCTCACATGACATACAGTGCAGATTCATTTCATTTCACCAACCCACTAGTTCATCCAGCCTTTCGGCCAACACAACCTCACAACCACTCAGGTTCACATCTTCTCGGCTTAGTGCCACTCAGTGTTCATAGTTACAATGCCTTAGCATACCGTTGGAACACTCTTCACTACCCTTCATGACTATGTCCAATGTATTCAACTGTTACAAGTCATAAATTACATTCACCTTTCCAACCAACCAATTGGGTGCCATTATTATGCACCTTTCTTCTGATAGACAAATTTGATCGCATCTTACTAAGTCACCCTACAATCACACATCAAGTCGTCCAAGCATTAATTCTCTTTGCCACAATCGGATCTTGTCAACCATTGAATCTGATAATTGTAGATAATGCTTTCACCGCTCCAGACTTCGGCCAATCAGTCGTTGATTTACAACAACGATGTAAAATCAATGAATGACATCATGCCATGTGTCGACACACCATTTGTTCATCACTTTGACCATCACCCAGAAAGTCAACAGAACCTAAGCTCCTTCTACCCCACCACGGCTCGCCATACATCATAAACTTGCGGTAAGGCAGTATACACTGGACTACCATGCCCTAGCAAGAAGACACTCGCAGTCCAGCGGTGAGAAACCCACTTGCCAAACTATCACCGTCAACCACGCCATCGTGCCTTAAAGAATAAGCCTTCATGGTATAGTGGTAAGATTCCACCATTGCTTTCCATCTCCACTGTGCTACCGCCTGGAAACCACAAGATCCTCACGGTAGGGAGGTAACTGCCTACACCGACTACCACAGTTTCACTGTGCCACCGTGCCTTCTTCGAGTGACCCCCGCAATAGGGAGGTAACCGCTACTCCAGACCGTTGATCCTTCACTGTGCAATCGCCGAGTAGTGAGGACACCACCGCAGTATGGCGGTAACATCGCCCAACCATGGACCAAACAACAAAGGCTCATGGTAAAGTGGTAAACCACCCAATCGTGCCTCTAATAATTGTTCCCCGCAGTAAAGTGGTAAAGGCCAGAACTGAAAATAAAAATCCAAGTCTTCAAGAGATTTCAAGCCAGAAAGTTGAGGTAGATTTCCCAACAATATCCCACTAGATGAAGACTTACGGGCTTCCTCCAAACTCGAATACAAGGACCAACACAATTCTTTCATGCTCTAACCAAGACACCAGCAATGACATCCAATATGTCCACCAACTCAAGCAACAGCTCCAAACATCCACCACAGGAAAAAGGAACGAGCCAAGGCATATATGCACTAGTCTCAAGAACACAAGCATCAGATCCTACAGATAGTAAAGGCACCACAACAACAACTTCAAATCTCTCAATCGCAAACACAATCATGAAAACTTTCTCCAAAAACAAGACAGACCATCAGCTAGAACATCAGCCAAAAAATTGACTGCAACCATCCTACTGATCAAACCCACATGACTAAAAATAGCACCCATAGCTTTTTCTATCCATCCACTCACTCATAACTTCAAGGTATCCACATTAGTAAACTCATTCCACTAGCACAACCACCCCATCAACAATGAATACAAGCTCCAAGTGTCAACTAGTCGAAGGAGACCAAACACATCCAGGATCTCTTACTGCATGGACAATGCCAAATCTAAAAAATCAATGGCATAATAAGTCTACCAATTTTTGCACATAGAAAAAATGTAACCATGTTGTACCGAGGAACATCCACACTGATATGCACAACCAACAACCACCTGTTGCAAGAATCATTTCTTTCAATAGTCTTACATAGTTCTTCCAGGGGTCTCTATATCTGATAGAAGAAAGAGGCATAAGAACCTTTGTGTCATCATCCAAGTGACAACACATGACCACAAACTAGTGACCATCACGGTTCCACATAGACATCTCACATCTAAAGTCATATGAGATCAAACATACAAGAAGAAAATACCAAATTAGAGAAACTGCAAATCACAACATGTAGCATACTCCTACACACACTTCTAAGTGCCAACTGTGTCAAGAATGATCTTCTTCACATCCCAAAGGACAAAACCCAACCATTCATCTTAACAAATCATGGATGTAAGCCTCTCAAAGAAGATCAAACTAACCCATAAACCTATCTCCTACCAGTCCTCAAAGGCACAAGGAGATAAACTATGTTGTCCACCTTCCACTATGAATCCTCTAGAATCTTAAAGAAGCAACTCAAGATTCATATCTCTAAAAGATAAATCATATCACATATCTAAAAGATATAATGGGTAAATACCTCTCAAATAAACTTAACCATCGAGCAAACCAAAGGGAGGAAAAAATAAAATGCTCCTCCAAGATATACAAGCCACCATGACTCATCCAAAAATAATCTCCTCACTGGTCTCTATTGAAATCGTATTCAACTAAGATGTGGGCTACTTGGAATTTTAGTTGAAAACAACACAACAACCTCACCTTATTCTCCATGTATCCATGAGTACCAACAACTAGTCATCTCATGCTAAACTCCAATCTACATTACTGCACTTAACATGAAGTTCTCAAGCATATGCACAATTCAGCCATAACACATAGAAACACTAGACCATTGTCAAAGCTCCAAACATCTGAAATAGGAACTTATCATGACATCATGATCTACCCATCCCCCTTAGGAGATACCATGCTTCAAGTGAATAAGCTATGGTCTCAAGAGAAATGCATCATGTTGAAACTCTAATACTCAAGCAAGAGTATACATGACATCAAGCAAACAAACTCTAAACCAACATCACCTGTCAAGCACCACCAACACCCCAGCCAAAGACTCCAGATGTCCTCCATGGTTCCAAGATGTTGCACATCCTTAAATAGTGTCCCTGCAAATGTGAAAGAACTCTTTTGCAGCAATAGGATCTAAGAGTCCCTCCTTGAAACATCTGCAACACCAAAGAAGATCATTCACCACCAAGTGATGAATTAACAGTCACTACTAAAGCTCCGAATGAACCGTGACACGAAGCTTTATAAGAATCATGACCAAACATCTATTGATCCAAAAACCTCCAGGTACAACCGACAACATGTCCATCAGACAACAATTCCAAACAACACCAAGATCCCCAGATCACACAGACTGCACCATCATTGTCAAAAGCTTACACTAGCCAGTGTATCAAGCTCTCCATGACATCGTGATACTCTCGCTATAGGTTCCAATAACTGGCTATTCAAGTACTCAATTGCCATTCCTCCTCACATCTCAAAGCATCCATGCCAATGCACAAGTGACCACAAACAAGGTCAGCTAACAAATCTGCACCACCACAGAAGCAACCTCATGGATATTGACATTCCACTTCTGAGTTGTCCCACAAAAATCATGTAGGTAAAGACAACCCACAACATTGCACAACTCGTAGATCCACTCAACCCAGCCTACAAATCTATCATCACACTAGAAACTGCAAAACTAAGATCTCAAAGAGAACAACCACATACACAACTTGACTCAAACACCAGATCAACAACAGATCTGATTTTCCAATCATGTCCACAACTCAAGCACCATAGTCTAAGAAACCAGCAAGCAACACCACAAGAATGTTGAGTGAAAAATCACATACCAACACTCCCATGTACAGAAGACGTCACACCTCCTCAAAACCATGTCAACCTGCAACTATCTCATCCAGTCACACCCCAAAAGCCAAGGTCTAGAAAATATTTTAACAACAACTCCACAAACCATAAGTTTTACTTGACCATGCAAAACCTGCAAAACCACCTTGTTTATAAAACACCCATGCACATCCATATCCACTGCTCATCTGGACGACCTAAGATTTTGCACATAACCATCATGGTTAACCAGAACAATGAAAAATAACATGAATATGCATCATAGACTTTTTAGGAAAATCTATAGAAAACCCTTCAGAGCCAAATACATGAATCTGAAACATGCGAGTACAAGGTACAGGTAAAAAGGAAACAACAAGCCCATTCCGGACCAAATCCAAAACCATGACCATGCACAAGCATACAAGAGAGCCAGGCTATTCAAAAGTTTTAGACCACCCAGATCAACTTCATAGCCTTCATGCAATCAGGGTAATAGAGAAACCGCCTTCACTGCTAAGTCAGAACACCCAGCACAAGCACAATACTCCATGGCTGAAAAAAAGCCCAAGCAACTCTATACCGCCAGGGAGCCTCTCACACAGACACCCAGTATAAACCACACTCTGCTACAACACAACCATGAGCATAAACTTACACCCCTTGCATCAGGATCATTTGTTGCTAGCTAGGAGCCTCAGACCACATCATCATAATATGATTAATTGCAATATTCTCCAGCATCTTTCAAGCTACATGTTGTCCCAAAAGAGAAAATACTTTCACTCATCAAAGGATTAACCATCAACCGATTCCTCCAGATTTCCTCAAGCTTGCTAAGCTAAGAAATCTTCATAGGAGAAATGCCTAGAACCAACATTCTGAAGAAGGCTCTGATACCACTTGTTGGTATCATGAATAAGCCTTGACCACTTTTAACTAGCTCTGATACCACTTGTTGGGGATGAGATGTGTCAACTTAGAATGAAACATCTAAGAACAATAGTGCCTTAGTGACTGTAATTTCCAAATCACCTCAAAGACACAATCTACTATGCTATAAAGAAAAACAAGCACAATGGATTCCCCCATTAATCCTTCTGAGAAAAGTACATGCATACAAATAACAGATTCAACACATGCATAGATTCAAAATATAGAATCAAACAACATGAGAGACAAACTTATGGAAACACAAATTTATGTGGGGAAAACCCTTTCGGGTAAAAAAACCCACCCTCCAAAACACTCAGCTCAATTGTATTATTCAGCAACAAAATAGTTACAATACAATCTCAGAGCCATGCTCTTCAGAAGTTTACATCTTGTCCATCTGGAGAATGTAGGCAACACAATTATACAAAATCCTTGCACTGTTACAATGTCCTCACATGACATACAGTGTCACTCAGTGTTCATAGTTACAATGCCTTAGCATACCGCTCAAACACTCTTCGCTACCCTTCATGACTATGTCTAATGTATTTGACTGTTACAAGTCATACATTACATTCTCCTTGCCAACCAACCAATCGGGTGCCATTATTATGCACCTTTCTTCTGATAGAAAAATCTGATCACATCTGACTAAGTCGCCATGCAATCACGCATCGGGCCATCCAGGCATTAATTCTCTTTGCCACAATCAGATACTATCAGCTACTAAATCTAAGCCTTGTAGTTAATGCTTTCACCACTCCAGACTTTGGCCAAACAGTCGTTGATTTACAACAGTGATGGAAAATCAACGAATGGCATCATACCACATGTTGACATGCCATTCGTTCATCGCTTTGACCATTGCCTAGATAGTCAATAGATCCTGAGATCCTTCTACCACACCACCGCTCACCATACATCATATGCTCGCGGTAAGGCGGTATACACCACACTACCGCACCCTAGCAAGAAGACACCTGTAGTCCAGTGGTTAAAAACCCAATTACCAAACCATCATCGTCAACCACGGCTTAAAGAATAAGCCTATGCAATATAGTGGTAAACTTCCATCATTTCCCACCATCTCCACCATGCTACCACCTAGCAACCACAAGACCCTCATGGTAGGGAGGTAACTATCTGCATCGACTACCACAGTTTCACCGTGCCACCACGCCTTCTCCGAGTGACCCCCGCAGTAGGGAGGTAACCGCTATGCCATGCCATCGAGCCTTCACCGCGCAATCGCCGAAAAGTGAGGAGACCATCATGGTATGGTGGTAACACCACCCAACCATGGACCGAACAACAAAGGCTCACGATAAAGCGGTAAATTTCCCAACTGCACCTCTAATAATTGTTCCCCGCGGTAAAGCGATAAAGGACAGAACTGAAGAGAAAATGCCAAGTCTTCAAGAGATTTCAAGCTAGAAAGTTGAGGCAGATTTCCCAAAATTAGATACATATATAGATAGAAACTATTATAAATTGATTTGAATGATGCTTAATTTTATACATAATGCATGCACTACAACAATTGAAAATTTTGTATCTATTTAACACAAAAGTTGAAAATTTATTTTTCCATTGCCTTAAAGTTGATTCTATTTACAATTACATATTTGTTCCATGGAATTCTTAAGTTCAAGAATCTTTGATTTCATTTTAAATTTAAACTCCACTTATATTATCATCTCTCACTTTTTTCTTCCATGTAAACTCATATGCAATACTTACATTCAACCTAGTGAAGTTTTTAAACTCATTTTTCCTAAATTCCTTATCTATTTCCAATTGCATTTGTTCCATGGAAACACAAATTAGTGATTGAAACACATTGGTACATAAGTTATTTTTAATTTCTATCTGTCGGATGTTGTGGTTGTGTTGTTGATAGGTGGTTGTCATTGATGTCAACACTATTAGCATTGATGATTCTGAAGGCTGTATGTCGAGGATATTGAGAAAATTATAATAAATATGTTGCAAGCAGTCTGTGAAGTTGTGATGATTAGAATGGTGGAAAGATCTATAAGTTGGTAATCAAAAGTTGCACATTAAAGGGTTTTTTTCTAAGCCTATCTACTATGTTCTCCAGAAGTTGCAGAGGTGTGCATCAAGATTTGTGTGAGTTATGAGTTTCTAAGTTCCTACAATTATTTTGTTACTGTAGCAAGTGTTTCTAGAAGAAGAGAATGCAATTATGGTAAATTAAGTTGTTGTGTATGCTCCTGTGATGTTTAGTCATGGTTCTAGATCATTCTCTATCATTGTTGTACATCTGCATTCATCACTGTGCTCGTGATCAAATATTTTTCCTTTATGTGTTCAAGCTTTCATGTTCTTGGCCGACATGGTGGTTGTAGTGTGTTGTAGATCCTTGTGGATCAATCTTTTAATGTTTGGAATGTTTGAGGATGGATATTTAGGTCTTCATTATGTTTTGACCAACTATAGTTGGTACGCATTGAGATTTTCTCTTGAATTTGGCTGACAGTTTGTCATTTATTATTTTATCTTTGGCCGAAAAATTTGTTGATGTAATTCCATGTAGCAAATATTTAAGAGAGATTGTTTTATTCATTTGTGATATATGAGCATGAAGATTGTATGCAAAATGTGTGAATAAAGATTAGATCATTCAATTACAGAGTAGAGTATGAAGAAGATTGAGCAAAGAGTGAAGAAGTGTTTATGTGCCTAACCGAAACTATCATCAAGCTTTTGTAGAAGCTAATTTCTTAGTTCAACCTCATCAGATGGATTTAATCTGATTATTTTATGTAAGGCACTGAGCCTTCCCTTCTGAGCAATGAGCTTTAGGCAGTGTGCTTGAATTCATGTGCATTCCTTATTCATTTTTATTTATACTTTTAACAGGGTATAAATTGTGGATTAACCTCCACCGTGGTTTTTCCCCTAACAGGGTTTCCACACAAAAATCTTGGTGTTGTGTGTTTTTGATGTGTTGTTGATTCATGATTTCATTGTTAATTATCAGATTTGAGATTAAAGTTTGATAAAGGTTAAATAAGTTTAAATTTTTTAACAACTAATTCACACACCCCCCCCCCCTCTTAGTTGTCTATCCTTGTTTTTCCAACTATTGGTATCATATTAGGTTCCTCTGAAGAAGTTTAATAGATTGAGGTGATCTTAGATGGCATCATACAAGAAGGATAGTCCTAGATTTGATGGTACAAATTACTCTTTGCAGAAGGTCAGAATGGAGTGTCATTTGAAGTGCATTAGTGAACCCTTCTGGAAGATTACAAAAAACATATATAGTAGATTCCTTAGAATGGTCCCTCTACTCTGAATGAGATCAAAGAAGCTGAAACTAAAATTAGGGCTATAGAAGCATTGTTGAGTGCTTTGGCAGATTCATAGATAACAAATGTGATAGGTCTAAAACCAACACATGAGATCTGAAAGAAGCTAGAAACAATGTATGAAGGAGATGCTCAAGTGAAAGTTGCTAAGCTACAAAGTCTGAATGGAAAATGGGAAAACATGAAGATGAGTGAAGATGAAACCATTATTGCTTTCATGCAGAAGGTAAATGAACTAGTGATGGGTATTAGATGTGATGGTGGAATTTTGGAAGAAGATGAGATTGTGGCTAAAGTGCTCATATCAGTGCCTACTTCTTACAATACGAAAGCTCATGCTATTGAAGAACTCAGGATAGTAAAAAATGTGACAAGAAACATGTTGATTGGTAAACTTGCTGCCTTTGAGTTGAGTGAATTTGGTGAGTCTACTCCTAAAACAAAATCTGCATTCAAAGCTATTGTATCCAAAAAAATCCAATAGAGATATGATCCAAGAGAAAGTTCCAGAAAGATATTCAAATATGAAGATGAGATGAACCAGATTGAAGATGAAGAAAGAGAGCTAGAAGAGCTAGAAGCATTGATTGTGAAAAGAGAAGCCAGAGGACAAGGTAAGTATAAAGGAAAATTCCCTAATAAATGTTTCTCTTGCAGTAAGATAGGTCATTTTGCATCAAGGTGTCCTGAAAGAGTTTCTAAGTACAAACCTGACAAGTCTAGATTTCAAAATAAATGTTATTATGCCGGAGAAGGTGTTACTGATGATGAATCTGGTAAAGAAACTAGAAATGCAGATGGATAGGTATTCATTTCTATCAACGAAAATGATATGGTGTCCACTAAATCTGCTACCAATCAGAATATTGAGAAAGCTCTTGCAGCCAGAATTGATGAAAAGGATGATTGGGTGATTGACAGCGGATTCTCACATCATATAATTGGTGACAAAAGAAACTTTATAAGCTTGGAAAAGTATGACGGTGGTGTTGTAAGATTTGGAGATAACAATGCTAGTGTGATTTGTGGCAGAGGCACTATTTCTCTTGGTGGTAAATATAATATTGATGATGTCCTTTATGTTGAAGGATTGAAGCATAATTTGTTGAGTGTTGGACAAATGGTAGACAAGGGATACAATCTTCAGTTCAAAGATGGTAAGTGCAAGATATTGGGAAGCTTTGGAAATGTAATTGCTTCAGGTATAAAGATAAGAGGTAACATTTTTCACCTAAGTGCTACTAGTGAAAGTTGTTTAATTGCTCAAGTTGATGTAAGCTGGTTATGGCATAGGAGGCTATGTCATGTGAATTTTGATAAATTTATCAAAGCTCCACTCAAGAAGTCAAAGATATACCTAAGTTAGTGAAGCCTACTAATACTATATGCAAGGAATGTCAGATGGGAAAGCAAACAAGAATTAATTTTTGGAGCAAACAACATCATTCTAATGGAATATTGGAGCTGGTTCATACTAATCTATGTGGTCCATCCAGAATCAAAAGTATACAAGGACAAAGTACTTTATGTTGCTTATTGATGATTACTCTAGGATGATATGGGTTGCTTTCTTGAGAGAAAAACATGAAGCACTAGAAAATTTCAAATTTTTCAAAGCTATGATAGAGAATGAGACAGGTTTGAAGGTTAAATGCTTAAGATTAGACAGAGGTGGTGAATTCACTTCCTAGGAGTTCAATTCATTTTGTGAAGATCATGGAATCAAAAGATAGTTATTTGTTCCCTGGACTCCTCAACAAAACGAAGTTGTTGAGAGAAAGAATAGAACAATCCTAGATGCTACCAAAACTATGATGTTGGAAGATAATGTTCCTCATATCTACTAGAGAGAAGTTGTAAGCACCGTTGTATATACTATCAACCAGGTAAATGTCAATCGGGTAAATGTTAATGGTAATTCTAGTAAGACTCCTTTTGAGCTGTCGTTTGGTTATAAGCCTACTGTTAAATATTTCAAAATATTTGGGAGTAGATGTTATATCAAGAGAGATGAAGATATTGGAAAGTTTGATGCTAGAAGTGATGAAGGAATCTTTATGGGTTACTCTACTAAGAGCAAATCCTACTAGTGCTACAATAGAAGATTGAAGAAAATGGTTGAAAGGGAAAATGTTAGAGTTGATGAGGATACTAATAGATCATCTAGATATTGTGGATATGATTCAGATAACCAACATGATAGTACTGATAATGGAAACACTACTCAGACACATAATCCAGTTCAAATTGTTTTGATGAATCAAGAGAATCATGAAGGAGAAGCTAGCGGAAGTGTAGAAGAGAGAAAAAAATAACTAGAAGTTAGAGAGAATCCCAAAGTCCCAAGGTACGTAAAGCTAAATCATTTTGAAAATAAGATTATAGGAGATAAGAAAAAAGGTGTGCAGACTAGAAGAATAATTGCAAAAGAGTATTGTCTGATTTCCAAAACTAAGCCTAGCAATGTCAATGAAGCATGTAAAGATGAATATTGGATGGAAGCAATGAAGGAAGAATTGATGCAGATAGAGAAAAATGATACATGGATTCTTGTTCCTAGACCTCAAGATAAAAATGTAATTGGAACCAAATGGGTCTTTTGGAATAAGTTGAATGAACAAGGTGAAGTGGTCAAAAATAAAGCAAGACTAGTATGTAAAGGGTACTCACAGATGGAAGGTATTGATTTTGAAGAAAATTTTTCCCTTGTTGCTATAATTGAAGTTGTAAGATTATTTCTTGCTTATGCTGCTTTCAAGAACTACAAAGTCTATCAAATGGATGTGAAGTCAATATTTCTAAATGGTCAATTAGAAGAAGAAGTTTATGTTGAGCAACCAAATGGATTTCAACTGATTGATGAAAAAGACATGGTTTGTCGATTGAAGAAAGCATTGTATGGACTCAAACAATCCCCTAGAGCCTGGTATGCTAGACTAGATAAATAGTTGTTGAAGCTTGGATTCAATAAAGGTACTGCTGAGAGCAATCTGCATTTCAAGGTGGATCAGGATAAAGAATTGATTATTGAAGTCTTTGTTGATGACATTATGTTTTAAGGTGATAATGAATTATGTATGAAGTTTGTTGATGAAATGAAAAGTGATTTTGAGATGTCAATGATTGGAGAGCTGAAATTCTTTTTAGGATTGCAAATTAATCAGTTACATGATGGAATCTTTATATCTCAATCCAAATATGTAAGAGAGTTACTAAAAATTTTTGGCATGGAAGACTCAAAACCTATAGATACACCCATGGTAAACAGATTCAAGTTAACATTGAATGATGATTCTCCTAAGGCTAATCAAACAAGGTATAGGTCAATGATCGATGAATTACTCTATTTGACTCAAACCAGACTAGACATTATGAATGTTGTATGTATGGTTGATAGATATCAGGTTGATCCAAAGGAATCACATGTGACTGCAATAAAGAGAATTTTCATATACTTGAAAGGGATAGTTGATTTTGGTCTTCGGTATCCTAAAGATGATGATCTAACTTTGAATGCCTTTATAGATGTAGATTGGGTAGGAGATGTGGATGATAGGAAAAGGACAAGTGGTGGTGCATTCCTTTTGGGGAAGAAGTTGGTGTCTTGGCTAAGTAAAAAGAAGAATTCCATTTCCTTATCTACTGTTGAGGAAAAATATATTGTTGCTACAAACAATTACACTCAAGTAATATGGATGAAGCAAATGCTGAGAGATATCAAAATTGAGTATAATGAGCCTATTTCTATATTTTTTGATAACTCAAGTGCCATAAACATTTCCAAGAATTCGATGTTACATTCAAAGACAAAACATATATCTATCAAGTATCACTTTTTGAGAGACAAAGTGAGTGATAAAGAAGTCAAAATGGAATATGTTCCCACTAAGGAACAAATTGTAGATATCTTCACTAAAACATTGCTTAAAAATAATTTTGAGTATCTCAAAGGAAATTTAGGGGTGATTTCCCCTCCTAATATGAACTAAGATGCAAGTCTTTGTATCAATCCGTGCACTCATAGTCATATCTTGTTTCAGATTGATTTTGTGGTGGCTACTACTCAGGGGGAGTAGTCAAATGATTCAGATATGTGGTTCAGATCTTGTGTACCTTTTCCATTGATTTCAAAGGGGGAGAAGAGTAATGTGAAAAACCTTAGTAGAAGAAAGGGGGAGAAGAGCAATCAAAACTAAGGGAGAAGATGGAAGAGTAAAATAGTTTGAAAAGAGTTTAGTTGTGTTGATGGTATTTTTCACATCATGTGTTGCCATCAATTCCAAAGGGGGAGAGTTTTGGATGTTGTGGTTGTGTTTCTAATATGCGATTTTTATTTATGTCTACACTATTAGCATTGATGATTTTGAAGGCTATATATGTCGAGGATATTGAGAAAATTATAATAAATATGTTGCAGGTAGTTCATGAAGCTATAATGATCAAAATGGTGGAAAGATCTGTAAGTTGGTAATTAGAAGTCGTGCATTAAAGGGTTTTTTTTTAGCCTATGTAGTATGTTCTCCAGAAGTTGTAGAGGTGTGCATCAGTATTTGTGTGAGTTATGAGTTTATGAGTTCCTACAATTATTTTGTTACTGTAGCAGGTGTCTCTGGAAGAAGAAAATGCAATTATGGTAAATTAATTTGTTGTGTATGCTCCTGTGATGTTCAGTGATGGTTCTAGATCATGCTCTATCATTGTTGTACATTCACATTGATTGGTGTGCTCATGATCAAGGATTTTTCCTTTATGTGTGCAAGTTTTCATGTTCTTGGTCGACATGGTGATTGTAGCGTGTTGTGGGTCCTTGTGGATTAATATTTTAATTATTGGTGTGTTCGAGGATGTTGATTTAGGTCTTCATTATATTGTGACCAACTACGATTGGTACGCATTGAGATTTTCTCTTGAATTGGGCTGAAATTTTATAATTTATTCTTCTATCTTTGGCCAACAAAGTTGTTGATGTAATTCCATGTAGCGGATATATAAGAGATATTGTTTTCTTCATTTGTGATATATGAGCATGAAGAGTGTATGCGAAATGTGTGAATAAAGATCAGATCATTTGATTACAAAACAAAGTGTGAAGAAGATTGAGCGAAGTGTGAAGAAGTGTTTTTGTGCCTAACCAGAACTGTCATCAAGATTTTGTCGAAGCTAATTTCTTAGTTCAACCTCATCAAATGGATTTAATCTTATTATTTTATGTAAGGCAGTGAGCCTTCCCTTTTGAGCAGTGAGCTCTAGGCAGTTTTCTTGAATCCACATGCATTCCTTATTCAATTTTATTTTATACTTTTAATAGGGTATAAATTATGGATTAACCTCCACCGTATTTTTTCCCCTAATAGGGTTTCCATGCAAAAATCTTGGTGTTGTGTGTTTTTGATGTGTTGTTGATTCATGATTTCACTGTTAGTAATCAGATCTAAGATTAAAGGTTGATAAAGGTTAAATAAGTTTAAATTATGTAACAACTGATTCACCCACCCCTCTTAGTTTTCTATCCTTTTTTTTCCAACACAATCTATGTTCTTAGGAGATTTGGATGTAAACTTAGAAACTTGAAGTGTGTACATGAACTTAAATTGATGTTACATATTTAATTTCCTTGTGGCTTTAGGTACATATATAGATAGAGACTATTATAAATTGATTTGAATGATGCTTAATTTTATGCATAATATATGTTCTACAACAATTGAAAAGTTTGTATCTATTTAATACAAACTTTGAAAATTCATTTTTCCATTACCTTTAAATTGAGTCTAATTCCAGTTATATATTTGTTCCATGGAGTTCTTAAGTTTAAGAATCTTTGATTTTATTTGAAAGTTCAACTCCACTTATAGCATCATCTCTCCCTTTTTTTTCTTGCATGTAAACTCATATGCAATACTTTTTCAACCTTAGATTGAAGGTTTTTAAACTCATTTTGCCTAAATTCCTTATCATATATTTCCAATTTCATTTGTTCCATAGAAACAAAAATTAGTGATTAAAACACATTGGTACACAAGTTTTTTTAATTTCTATCTATGTTCTTAGGATATTTGGATGTAAACTTAGAAACTTGAAGTGTGTACATGAACTTAAATTTATGTTACATATTTAATTTCCTTGTGGCTAAGCTAGGTACATAAATAGATATAACCTATTATAAATTGATTTGAATGATGCTTTTAATTTTATACATAATATGAACTACAACAATTGAAAAGTTTGTATCTATTTAATGCAAACTTTGAAAATTCATTTTGTCATTTCCTTAAATTGAGTCTATTTCCAATTACAAGTTTGTATTCATATAAACTATAAACCACTTTTAAATAATTATTCATATTATTTTACCAAATAATTATTCTCTTGTATGATTAGGGACTCATCCTACTAAAACTCTCATTAGAGGCCCATCAAGTGAACAATTATTTTTAAAATAGATTCTCTTATCTCATCCATGTCTTATTATGTTTAGAGAATATTTTAACTTACTTTTGTATGACTTCATCTCTTAATGTTGAGCTATAAATTCATATTAATAATTTTCTCTTCCTTATCTATATAAACTATATTCTAATGATATTCCAAGACAAATAGATTAAATCATTTTAATCCCTTGTGTATTTACCAAATATATATAGGGAGTGTATTCCCATTTGTAACCATCATTGTAGGGTTTAAGTGTGTATTTGATTTATTTATTTACATTCTAGGGATTATCCTTCCACCTAATGTGACTAATTTATTGCATCTCTTTATCTTGTCATTAACTAGATCTTATGCCTTATTTTACTTTGTTGTTTTTTTAATCTTTCTCTTCTACCATTATTTCTACCTAATTGAATTATGAAGTATTCATGCCTAGTATTTCCTACAAAAAAAATTACACTCTCTTAATATTTTCCCTCTTTCTATCCTTTAAGCAAGGATTAAATACTTATTTATTCTTTTCAAACTAGATTATTTGTATGCTTAGATTAGACAATAACTAGTTTTGTATGTCTTTTATTCAAATTTTATAACATGTTACATGTGTGTGTACATGTGTAGAACTACATATATGTGTACACATAATGTATTTAATGTACATTTAACATTTTTAACATATATAAATCATAAATACATGAGAATGAGCTCTCTAAATCTAGATCATATAATGTATAAACACTCTTGAGTGTAAACATGTATGTACATGTAGATCTAGATGAACATAAACACAAAAATTATAAGCAAAGAGGTACATGCACGTAGATCATGAAAATAAACATATAAACATAAGCAAACATACATATGTATCAAGTAGAGATGAATATGTTTAAGTGGAAAGATGAAATGGTTCATGTACCAAACTATTTGGCCTTCTAACTTCTCAGAGATTGAACTTCACTAATAATTAGTGCTCCATTCTCACTACTAATGAAATTTTTGAAATATTACATATGTGAAGGAATACTAATTGGGTAAAAAAAAATAGGCTTTATGTGAAGACATGCTAATTCATGCATAAAAGTGCATGAAAACATAATAAATGATGTGGTTATGCATAGTGGTGCATGATTATTGAATTACTTACACATATGGTAAATCTATCACTGACTATTTTGTAGTTGCAACTAGTGATAGTAAATTATGTGTGTTAATACAAATTGGTTTGAAGGTATGCACATGTTTCCCTAAGGATACATATTGTTGTATACTAACCAAAAAATCATCATGGAAAGACATTGTATTATCATTTAGATATAGGAATTATTAGATAATTGGGTAAGTGCAAAAAGATAGGTCCCAAAAAGGGGGCTTAAGTGGCCACTTTTTTTTTTAAATCAGGAAATACTGACATTAGACATGAAATTGAGGATAGTTACAAACAAAATTTTAAGATGGAACAAAAACAAGGATCAAAGTGCTCTGAGTCTACTTTCTAAACTACTAATTTATTTTGAAAATGGTTGAGATCAAGGGGTTCAAAAGAGAGACGTATAGAAATTGGTGTTGTTTTTGTTAAAAAAAAATAGCATAGCAACTCTTGTACGTCCCTAGCATGGTGAACATTTTTTTAGTATTTTAAAAATCACTCCAGTGAAAAACTAGCTAATAGTATGTAGTTGATGCATGATTTTTCTAATAATTTTTTAATGAATATTTAATATCTTACTAATTTTCTATGTGGACACTTCTTGAAAAACAAAATTTTGGTTGTGCTACCCCTACAAATTTTGAAAACTAATTGATTTAAAATAAAAAAAATTATAGAATGGAGTCTAGTTTCTAAAAATGTAATTTATTTGAAATTTCAATGAATGGTTAATTTATAACAAAAAATACACACACAAACAAAATAAATTATAGATGAAAGGCTTAATATTGTCAGAAAGTGAAAAAAATTACATTGTTGGATAGCTAAGAGATAACCTAACATTACCCAGGTGTTCAATTTGTTTGACATTGAAACAAATGCAATCCTAATGATGAGCACAAAACCCAATTATGTGAAATATTGTAGAATTTGCAAAAACATGTCTCTCGTCGTTGGGAATTCCCTCCAAGCCTTTGGGTTGGTATTCCAAGGAAAATACCAAGCGCAAGGCTTGGGGATTCCCAAAGCAAGATATAGCATGTGCACATTATATCTTAATTTTGACATGGTTTTTGCGTTTGTGAGCGACATATCTAGCAAGACATAACGCAAGCACATTATACCGTGCTCATGTCATGTTTTTCTTTATGTTAAATGCTACTCTATTGAATGTATGTTTATATATTTTTATGTACATGTATTCTTGTATTTCATATATGTATGCCTATATGTATGTAATATTGTATCTACACATGTACATGTATGCTTGTATGTATGTAAGATTGTATGTACATATGTATTATGCTTCTATGTATGTAAGTATGTATGTATGCATTTGTGTATGTCTTTAGAGGGAGGGAGAATTTTGAGAGAGAGAGAGAGAGAGTCTGGAGAGAGGGAAAGGGGTGGAAGTGAGAGTTTAAGAGAGAGGTAGTGGGAGAGAATGGGTTGGAGTGAGAGGGACTTATCTAGGTAGGGTGGGAGGGATAGAGGGAGATATATATATATATATATGGGTGGGAGAGAGAGAATTGAGAGAGAGGAAGAGAAAGAGAGGGGGGAGAGAGATGGAGAGAAAGAGAGAGTTATGTAGGTAGGGTGCCAAAGAGAGAGACTTGAGAGTATGAGGGAAGGTGAGAGGGAGTGCGAGAGAGAGGGAGTGGGAGAGAGAGGGAGTGTAAGTGAGAGACCTAAGAGAGGGAAAGGGTGTGGGAGGCAATGACCTGCGAGAGGGAGAGATAGAGGGGGGTGGAGTGAGAGTAAATTATCTAGGTAGGGTAGGAGGGATAGATAGAGAGAGGGGAGAGAGAGTTACCTATGTAGGTTGCCAGAGGGAGAGACCAGAGAGAGAGGGGGGGTAGGTGGGAGAGACCTAAGAGAGAGGGAGAGAGAGGGAGTGGGATAGATTGGGAGGGAGATAGAGAGAGAGAGAGAGATGGGGGGAGTGAGAGAGGATGGTAGGGATTGATTGAGTGAGAGGTACATAAAAATATGGAGAGGGTGGATAGAGACAATTAGAGAGGGTAGGAGAGAGGGAGGGAGAGGGAGGTGAGATTTATATATAGAGATAAAGGGATAGGGGTTGAGGGTATAGGGTTGTGGGATTAAGGTCGAGGACCTATAGGGTTGATGGTTGATGGTATTAGGTTATAAGGGTTGAGAAATTAGGGTTGAGGGTAGAGGGTATTGGGTTGAGGGTATAGGGTAGAAGGTTTAAGGTTTAAGAGTTTAGGGTTAAAGGTTTTAGGGTTGAGGTTTTAGGGTTGAGGTTTTAGGGTTGAGGGTAGAGGTTTTAGGGTATAGGTTTGAGCGTATATTGTCACGTACTGATTTTTATCGATTATTTAATTGCAAATATAAATCATGAGATTTGTATTTTTATGTTAGAAGATTATAAAAATTGAAATTTAAATTTAAATGCAAATTTAAATTTAAATGCAAATGAAATGATTTGAATTCATTATTATGAAATTTGGGGATTGTCATTACTGATGAGAATTTGAGTTCAAGTGAATACAAGAACACGTGAACGAGAATGAAGGTGAGAACATTGATCAGGTAGAGTCGTTTTAGCCATTAGACATTAATAAGGATGATGGAATCTCACACACCACTCAGTTATTATAATGTATTTTTGTGATGATTATGTTTGGAAATTTTTAATAAGTTTATCTGATTGTTCAAATATATGTGAAAATGAATATGTTTGTTTTGAATGGAAAGATTGATTATTTGCGAAAAGTTAGTCAAAATGAGTAAATTATGTTATTATGTGGAAAAACAGATTTTAAATGAGAGTAGAAATATATAATTAAATAATTATATAAATATTAAATCTAGTTATTTAATGAAAATTAAAAATGCAATACGTTTTAAATTTGAATTGAATTGAAAATAGTAGTAAACAATTGGAAAATGATTACCTCTCAATTAATTTCACATGCAATCAAGAATAGAACTTGGATTTATGGCCACCACTGCTAGGAATTTGGCACATATTGTGGATCAACTTTTCTTGGAAATTTCACCATTCGCATGAATTAGAGGAGAAGAAATTTCATTTTAAAAGAGGAAGGGAGTTGTTTGTTTAAAGGTAACATAACTCATGTGTAAATTCTAGGAGAGAGATTGGAGGATTAAATATATATCATCATATCCCTCATGCACGTGGGAGAAGAAGAGGGAAGGCATGGCAAAAAGAATCGAGTGAAGGAAAAACATAAATTTATTATCTCCAAGATGCGCATATGAGAAAGGAGAGAGGTGTGTGGGAAATAATGGAGGAGAGGCATGTGGAAAGTAAAGTAAGGAAGGCATGACCAGAAGGGAGGAGGGTTAGACAATAGAATTATTCCTTCCATCATACACAAGTAAGGAAGAAGGAGGATGCACGACAGGAAGAGAGGGAGAGGAGAGACCAAAGGAGGGGTGAAGAAGCAGAAAGAAAGAGGAGAATGGTGAAGCACGCGGGCAGAGGAAAGAACAACATGAGACTAATATGAAGGTGGATCAAATTATTCTCCAAATGGTGCATGCACAAGTACAGTAAGAGGAGTTCAATCACAAAAAAATAAAATAGAAGACCACAGGAACAGCAGGAGGAAATTGACAGAGGAAGAAAGTCTATGCTGTAGAAAGAAAGAGAAACACAGTCAAAGCACAGAGAGAAACCTACAGGAAATATACTCATAGAAAGAACAGAAGAACAAGATTCATCTCCAAATTTAGGAAAACACACAGCTACAGGAGATTGACAGTTAGATTCAATGAAAACATTATTTACGAAATTCACAGTCAATGAATATCTGAGTTTAACTCTTTTTCTTTTATTCTTTTATTTTAACTATTGAAAACATATTACTATTTTTATCAAAAGTAAAGAAATTTTATACACTAGACTGTATTTTCATGTAGATAAAGAACAAGCTTGAACATAAAACTATTAAGAGACAGTAAATATCTTTATTTGGAGAATTTTGTTTTAGTATATAAACAGATACGCATAGAAAATAGTATGTTTTAGATTTATTCCATGACATATAGCAAAGATTCTCACAGGAAACTACATGTTTTTAGATTGAGAAAACTCCCAAAAGAAAACTATATTTGTTAGCTATACAAAAAGAGAATTGGAAATTGCAAGGAAAGAACATGAAGTCATTAAAATATCACAGAATAAAATTGTTGAATGTTTTCCAGAATGACAAGATTAAATAATTATGTGTATTTAAATATGCTTAAAAAGTAATAGTGAAATTTGATAAATCTCAAGGAATGATTCTAAAATTGGCTACGAAATAGAATTAAATATGAGGTTTTATGTTTTTGAAAAGATAATATTTTAAGGGAAATATGAAAAATAGAAAAAAAAGAAAGTAAAAATAAAAAATATAATTACTTTGAAATTAAATGAATTAGAAGAGGATTATATTGAAGTGTAGATGAATTTTACGAGTAAATGAACTGAAAGAATGTGTGTACATTTATTCTTGTTTATATGTACTTAGTTACATACATGTGTTACACCTTCTTTTATTTATTTTCAATGGAACCATGCATACTTGATAATTGAATGTACATGACATGTGTTTGGGAAAGATAAATCTTAATTTTGAATGGAACCATGCATGCTTGATAATTGAATGTGCATGACATGTGTTTGGAAAGTTACCTTCCGGGACGGGTGCCGAATATGGGTTTTTAGAGAGCGTAATTTTTCTTTTCCAAAACTACTATTATTTTTCGTGCATGACATTTTACTTGGCCAAGTAACTTAAGGACCATTGAAATAGATGGAATGAAAATAACTCTCTACCATATCCTAGTATGAAACTTGCTTGTTTCTTAAATGAATTAGAAAAATGAAAATGCTTGTGGATTTACTAGTTATACTAGGCACACATCATATTCCATCTTGCTTGTCGACTTCTTTTTGCTAAGCGATTCGTGCAAGTTCGGGTATTCTTTGAATGATTAAGGAATTTCGAGGAAGCATAAGCTTCGACGTTGGCCGGAAAAGGCACCTGAACCATTTTCTCGTCTTCATTTTTGAAGATAAGCAATTGGAATGAAGATCAAATGAATATTTTTTCATATATCTATTATATTTCATTCTTGTATGATTATTGTAGAACTTAAGGCGACAGAATGCCTAAGACTTGAATTGTAAATTTATTTTATAATGCTTTTGTATTATAAATGTCATGTAAGATGACATGTATTTGAAATCAATTGGAAGTATTATGAATCTTAATGTATACTTTAAGTCGATGTTTGGAATCTTTTTGATTAAACAAATTTATTTGAATGGAATTACGATATTTTATGGAATGGAAATTAATTTATTAAAGGAATTATAGATTGTTTGGAATTAAAGAGTTTCACTCTTTACATTTGGTATTAGAGCCCTAGGTTTGAACACTAGGGTCCTTTGTCAATTATGCTAAAGAAACATTCCTTGATGCAAGAATTGTTGATACATAATGGGTTCAAGAGGAAAAGGAGCTGCTGCAAGTAATGAGAATGATAGGTTGGATCAGATTCTCAATCTTTTGAATCAGCAAGATTCCAGAATGGATAATCTCAAACAAGAAGTTTGAGGAGTGAGAGAAGGACAAAACCCTTGAAACGAAGTTCCCCAAAATCAAGATCAACCCACCAATGAAAATCCAAGGGTTGAAGAACTACCAAAGCCTCAAGCTAGGATTGAAGGGGAGTTGGCAAAAGACTTGAAAAGGGTAGACCCGCGCAATTTTGATGGTAAGACCATCGGTGATGGAGCTGAAGCCTGGGAAATTGAAATGGAAAATTATTTTGAGCTCAGGAATATGTCTAATGAGACCAAGGCAGTTTGGGCTGCATATCAGCTTACTAGAGAAGCTGCTACTTGGTGGGACAATGAGAAAACTAAGAAGAAGTTGTTACTAGGTGGAACTACATGGGAAGTATTTTTGCAACTTTTTAGGAAGAGATGGCTTCCACAACTATTCTTTGATAGAAAAATGGCAGAGTTTCAGAATCTGACACATGGTGGTTTGATAGTTACCCAGTACTGGGAGAGATTCACTAATCTCCTGAAGTACGTACCACAGTATCAGATGGATGAGCAGTTATGTATTTAGAAATTCATCCTAGGATTGAGGCCATAGATAGGAGCTGATGTGGATATTCATAATCCATTGACCATGGATGAGGTCTTTAAGAAGGCCATAAAACAGGAATAGAAGTTGCAACAGGTAGAAAACTACAGAAAGAATGTGAATTCTAAATCTGGATTTGGAAACAGGAAGTTCCAAAATAGTAATAACCAAAAGAGTAACAACAATCAATAGATAAGGAACCTAAAGAGAGGAAAAAACTCTTAGGAAAAAGGAGAAGGAAACTTTGGTGGAAACAAAGAAGTGAATAATAGTAACACCAACTTCTCTAATACCAGGAATAGGATAGGTGGTCACCCAGGGCCATGAGGTGGATGTTACAATTTTGGAGGAGATCACTATGCCTCCAATTTCCCACAACATATAGGAGCTCAGCGAGGAGGAAATGATTGGTGAGCACCACAACACTAGATTCATGTAGCGGTTGACAACCGTCAAACAGATTTTCAGGCTTCACCTATTTAGATGACGGGTAATCTTTTTGGTCAATCAATTTTTATTTTGATAGATAAAAGAGCTAATGAGTGTTTTATTGATCCTAAAGTAGTTGCTAAGTTACCTATTAGACTTGGTTATATGTCACATGCATGGATGGTTCAATATGGAAACCGAGCAGAGAAGAGGGTAGATTCATGTCTATCTTGCAGCGATTTAGAGCTACCAAATTTCCAAACCCAAGTTAACCTATATGTAGCACCGTTGGGGTCATATGATGTGATCCTAGGGATCAATTGGTTAACTAAGCACAAAGCTATAGTGAGTTGTGAGGATAAGATTGTGAGTTGTCTTGATGATTTTGGACATCCAGTTGAGATTTTTGGATCTCAAGAGCCTCTAGAGTTGAGACATATCTCAGCCATACAGCTAAAGAAAGCACATAGGAAAGGATGTTCCATATATGCTATATTGGTGAGTGACTTGGATAATGTCCAACAAAGTCTAGAGGACTATCCAGTTCTCAAGGAGTTCTTGGATATCTTTCCTGAAGAACTTACTAAGTTACCACCGAAGAGAGAATTTTATTTCTCGATTGAACTTTTACCTGGAACTGAGTCTCAATCCAAGGCTCCATACAGAATGACTACAATAGAGTTGTATGAGCTGAAGATTCAATTGCAGGAGTTACTAAAGCAGGGATTTATTAGACCAAGTGTATCTCCATGGGGTGCACCTATAATCTTTGTGAAGAAGAAGGATGGGACCTTGAGATTGTGTATTGATTATAGAATGTTGAACAAGGCTACCATTAAGAATAGGTATCCTTTACCTAGGATAGATGAGTTATTTGATCAAATGAAAGGGGCCACAGTGTTTTCTAAGATTGATTTTAGATCAGGTTACCACCAGCTAAGAATTAAGGATGAGGATATTCCAAAGATAGCCTTTCAAACTCGGTATGGACATTACGAGTTCACAATGGTACCTTTTGGCCTAACGAATGCCCCAGCGGAATTCACGAATCTTATGAACAACATCTTTAGAGATTGTTTAGATGATTTTTTGCTTATATTCATAGATGATATTTTGATTTACTCCAAGACAGAAAAGGAGCATGAGAAGCACTTCAAGATAGTCTTGCAACGACTAAGAGATCGAAATATTTTTGGTAAGTTTTTGAAGTGTACTTTATTTCAGAAGAAGGTTCACTACTTGGGCCACATCATATATGCTGAGGGAATCTCAGTTGATCCTACGAAGATAGAAGCAATTGTGGATTGGCCAACACCGCAAAGTGATATGTAGGGTAGTACATGAAATATGTGGAAGGATTTTCCAGGATAGTAGCACCTATTACTTCTCTTCAGAATAAGGGAAGGAAATTCGAGTGGATTGAGAAGTGCGAGGAGGCATTTCAATTTCAAAAGTAGAAGTTGAAATTGGCACCAGTTTAGACTATACCGTATCCTAATGGGCACTTCATAGTGATTATAGATGCTTCAGGTGAAGGTGTAGGAGTTGTGTTGATGCAGGAAGGGAAATTGGTTGCATATGAGTCCAGAAAATTGAAACAATATGAATTGAATTATGTGCCACATGATCTTGAGCTTGCAGCTATTGTTCATGCATTATAGATGTGGAGACATTACCTCCTTGGGAAACCTTTTGAACTAAAGATAGGTCATTTAGGACTTAAGTACATCTTTACACAACCTAACCTCAATGTGAGATAGAGAAGGTGGCTTGAGTTCCTAAGTAAGTATGATTTTGGTATTGAGTATATCAAGGGAAAGGAAAACAGAGTTGCACATGCTCTTAGTAGGAGAAGACATCTCTCTGCTATGTTGACCACAAGATCAAATTTGAGATAGCAAGTGTTGCATCATCTTCCAGCAGATGAGCATTATGAGAGGGTCAAGCAAGCCTTAGAAGCAGATCCTTTAGATCATAGATTTTATGGATATGTGATGGAGTATGATGGTATTTTGAGATATTAGGGAAGGATGTATATCCCTGAGGGTGGGGACTTGAGGATGTTGATTCTAGAAAAAGTACATGATGCACCTTACTCAAGGCATCCAAGAGTTACGAAGATGGTAGCAGAGTTGAAGACTTTGTATTTTTTGCCTAAGCTCAAGAAAGATGTTTGGAATGCTAGCGAGTCAAGGTTGAGCATGTGCATCCAACAGGACTATTGTATCCTCACAATATACCTGAGTATAAGTGGCAAGTAATCAATATGGATTTTATCCAAGGATTACCTTTGAGCAGGAATAGGCATGATACCATCTTAGTAGTCATTGATAAGCTAATGAAGGTTTCACATTTCATACCTGGGAATCTAAAAGACGGATCATTAACACTTGCAAAGAAATTTGTGCAAGAGATATTTTGATTGCATGGTGTACCAGAGACCATTATATCAGATAGGGATACTAGGATGAGATCTAGGTTTTGGACAACATTGAATGCAACTTTAGGAACTAAATTGAATTTTAGTTCTGCATATCACCCACAAACTGATGGCCAAATAGAAAGGGTCAATTAGGTTTTTGAGGATCTACTAAGGATGTACTACATGGATCAGCAGTACAAGTGGGAGGAATATTTCCCATTTGTTGATTTTTCTTACAACAACTCATTCCATGCATCATTGGGTATGGCACCTTTTGAGGCACTTTATGGATGGAAATGTCACACACCCATTAGCTGGGATAGGATGGAAGATAGGATCATCATTGGTCCGAATATGCTCAAGGAAATGGATGAGCAAATGAAGTTGATCAAGAGTAGGTTGAAGGAGGCAGCCGATAGACAGAAGAGTTATGTTGATAGAAACAAGACTTTCAGACAGTTTGTTGTGGGAGATAAACTCTTTTTGAGGGTTAAGCCTCATAAGAGCTCTATCTCATTTGGGAAATCATCAAAGTTGGCTCCAATATTTGTGGGACCCTTTGATGTACTAGAAGTCATAAATCTAGTTGCTTATAAACTAGAATTACCACCTACTCTAGCTCGACTCCATAATGCATTCCATGTTTCTTTATTGAAACCATACCATCCTGATGCATCTCATATACTTTATAGACATTCATTACAGGTACAGGATCCAGGGGTGGTGCTAGTGGAGCCCATCTAAATCCTAGACAGACGTAGCATTAAGCTATGTAACAGGGATAGTACTCAGTACAAGGTCCAGTGGGACCAGTATACTAAGGATAGTGCTACATGGGAGGATTCTGAGATGATTGACCATCATTTTCCTCATTTGCTTTCTTAGACTAGTATTTGCTTAATGCATGAGATACTTGATACTCTAGTTTTTTATTCACATGTTGTGAACTTGGATAGCGTGGATGCTACTATGAATTGCTTATGCTTATGTTTTAAGAACTATGATGTTAGTTATTATTTAATTATGATTGAGATACTATGCTTATTGATTGATTAATAAGACATCGAGACGATGCCTCTTCCAAGAGTGGAAGGATGTCACATACTAATTTTTATCAATTATTTAATTGCAAATATAAATCATGAGATTTGCATGTTTATGTTAGAAGATTATAAAAATTGAAATTGAAATTAAAATTTAAATGCAAATGAAATGATTTGAATTCATTATTATGAAATTCAAGGATTGTCATTACTGATGAGAATTTGAGTGCAAGTGAACATAGGAACAGGTGAATGAGAATGAAGGCGAGAACATTGATCAGGTAGAGTCATTTTGGCCATTAGATGTTAATAAGGATGATGGAATCTCACACACCACTCAATTATTATAATGTATTTTCATGATGATTATGTTTGGAAATTTTTAATAAGTTTATTTGATTGTTCAAATATATGTGAAAATGAATATGCTTGTTTTGAATGGAAAGATTGATTATTTGTGAAAATTTAGTCAAATTGAGTAAATTATGTTATTATGTGGAAAAACAGATTTTAAATGAGAGTAGAAATATATGTTTAAATAATTATATAAATATTAAATCTAGTTATTCAATGAAAATTAGAAAATGCAATAAATTTTAAATTTGAATTGAATTGAAAACAGTAGTAAACAATTGGAAAATGATGACCTCTCAATTAATTTTGCATGCAATCAAGAATAGAACTTGGAGTTTTGGCCACCACTACTAGGAATTTGGCACATATTGTGCATCGACTTTTCTTGGAAACTTCACCATTCGCATGAATTAGAGGAGAAGAAAATTTGTTTTAAAAGAGAAAGGGAGTTATTTGTTTAAAGGTAATAGAGCTCATGCGCAAATGCTAGGAGAGAGATCAGAGGATTAAAGATATATCATCATATCCTTCATGCACGTGGGAGAAGAAGAGGGAAGGCATGGCTAGAAGAACCAAGTGAAGGAAAAACATAAATTTATTATCTCCAAGATGCGCATATGAGAAAGGAGAGAGGTGTGTGGGAAATAAGGGAGGAAAGGCACGTGGAAAGTAAAGTAAGGAAGGCGCGACCAGATGAGAGGAGGGTTAGAGAACAAAATTATTCTCTCCATCATACACAAGTAAGGAAGAAGGAGGACACACGGCAAGAAGACAGGGAGAGGAGAGACCAAAGGAGGGGTGAAGAAGCAGAAAGAAAGAGGAGAATGGTGAAGTGCACGGGCAGAGGAAAGAACAACAGGAGACTAAGATGAAGGTGGATCGAATTATTCTCCAAATGGTGCATGTGCAAGTATAATAAGAGGCGTTGAATCACAAAAAAGTAAAATAGAAGACCACGGGAACAGCAGGAGGAAATTGACAAAGGAAGAAATTCTATGCTGCAGAAAGAAAGAGAAAGACAATCAGAGCATGAAGAGCAACCAATAGGAAATATACTCACAGAAATAATAGAAGAACAAGATTCCTCTCTAGATTTAGGAAAACACACAGCTACATGAGATTGACAGGTAGATTCAATGAAAAATTTATTTACAAAATTCACAGTCAATTAATATCTGAGTTTCAGGATTAAGAGTAGAGGATTGAGGGTATAGGGTTGGGGGATTAGGGTTGAGAGTCCAATGTATAGGGTAGAGGGTATATGGGTTGAGGGATTAGGGTTTAAGGGTTGAGGATTGAGGATTGAGGGTTGAGGGATTAAGGTTATAATGGTTGAGGGTTGAGGGATTAGGGTAGAGAGTTTACTAAGTGGGTTTAAGGGTTTAAGGGATTAGGGTTGAGGGTAGAGGGTTTAAGAGTTTAGGGTTTAGGGTTTAGGGTTGAGTGTTTAATGATTTAAGGGTTGAGGGTATATGGTTGAGGGATTAGGGTAGAGAGGGATGGATCAATTGAGGGAGAGATGGAGGGACAAAGATATATGAGGGTTGATGATCCAATGTATAGGGTAGAGGGTTGAGAATTGAGGTTATAGGGTTGAGGACCTATAAGGCTGATGGTTAAGGGTATTGAGTTGAGGGTATAGGTTTCAAGCATTATGGTTGATGGTTCAATATATAGGGTAGAGGGTATCAAGGTTGAGGGTTTAGGGTTTGAAGGTTGAGGATTGAGGGATTAAGGGTTGAGGGTTGAAAATTGATGGTTGAGGGTAGAGGGTAGAGGTTTTAAGGGTTGAGGATTAAGGGTTTAAAGTTGAGGGTAGAGGATTGAGGGTATAGGGTTGGGGGATTACGATTGAGGTTCTTATGTATAGGGTAGAGGGTATAGGGATTGAGGGATTAGGGTTTAAGGGTTGAGGGTTTAGGGTTTAGGGATTAAGGGTCAAAGGGGTTGAGGAATTAGGGTAGAGAGTTTTCTAAGTGGGTTTAAGGGTTTAAGGGTTGAGGGATTAGGTTTGAGGGATTAGGGTTGAGGGATTAGGTTTTAGGGATTAGCATTGAGGGTAGAGGGTTTAGGGTTTAAGGGTTCAAGGTAGAGGATTAAGAGTATAGGGTTTGGGGATTAGGGTTGAGGGTCCAATGTATAGGGTAGAGGGTAGCGGGGTTTAGGGATTAGGGTTTAAGGGTTGAGGGATGAGGGATTAAGGGTATAAGGGTTGAGGGTTGAGGGATTAAGGGTCAAGAGGGTTGAGGGATTAGGGTATAGAGTTTACTAAGTTGGTTTAAGGGTTTAAGGGTTGAGGAATTAGGGTAGAGGGTAGAGGGTTTAAGGGTTTAGGATTTAGGGTTTAGAGTTTAGGGTGTAGTGTTTATTGTTTTAAGGGTTGAGAGTATACTATTGAGGGAGAGATGGAGGGATAAGTGAGATAGAGAGAAGGAGAGAAGGAGAGAAGGATTAGGGTTGAGGGTATAATGTATAGGGTAGAGGGTATCGGGGTTGAGGTATTAGGGTTTGAGGGTCGAGGATTGAGGGATTAAGGGTTGAGGGTTGAGAATTAAGTGTTGAGGTTTTAATGTATAGGGTAGAGGTTAGAGGGTAGATGGTTTAAGGGTTTAGGTTTTAAGGGTTGAGGGTAGAGGATTAAGGGTATAGGGTTGGGGGATTAGGGTTTAGGGTCCAATGTATAGGGTAGAGGGTATAGGGGTTGAGGGATTAGGGTTTAAGGGTTGAGGGTTGAGGGATTAATGGTCAAGAGGGATGAGGGATTAGGGAAAAGAGTTAACTAAGTGGGTTTAATGGTTTAAGGGTTGAGGGATTAGAGTTGAGGGTAGAGGGTATTGGGTTGAGGGTAGAGGGTTGAGGGTTTAAGGTTTGAGGGTTGAGGGTTGAGGGTTGAGGGTTTAGGTTTGAGTCTTTAAGGGTTTAAGGGTCGAGGGTTTAGGGTTGAGGGATTAGGGTATAGAGAGAGGGATGGATGTATAGAGAGATGGAGAGATATGTGAGATAGAGAGAAGGAGACAAGAGGAGGGAGGGAGGGAGAGAGAGGTGAGATATATAGATAGAGACAAAGGGATAGGGGTTGATGGTTTAGGGTTGAGGGATTAGGGTGGAGGACCTATTGGGTTGATGGTTTAGGGTATTAGGGTTTAAGGGTTGAGGATTGAGGGTTCAGGCACTACAGAAGAATAGGAAAATAGTGCCTAAAATAGTGCCAGATTTTAGTTTATTTCAGTCTATGAACCAAGTGATTTGGCTGGTGCTAAACTTGGTGCAAAAAGGCATGGTATTCTCAGCGCCAACTTTTGCGTCGGAGTTTGCATTGTCCATTGTGTCAGACCTTGCACCGTAATTAGCATTGGGAAATCACAGTGTCCATGTTAGGGCCCAAAATAACATCGGGAACTAGCGTCTCTTTAGCCGCCTGAAACAGCGCCAGAAATAACGTCGGAAGTAACACCGAAATTGGCACCCAATTCGGCTTCCGATTTTTCTTCTATGTCTACTCCCATTTTTCTTCTAGTTTTACTTCCAATTTTTCTTTTGATTTTGCTTCCACTTTTACTTCCGATTTTGCTTCCACATTTACTTCCAGTTTTGCTTCCAATTTTGATTCCAATTTTGCTTCAACATTTGCTTCCACGTTTGCTTCCAGTTTTTCTTTTGGGTTTGCTTCCAATTTTTCTTCAACTTTTTCTTCTTGTTTTGCTTTTTGGTTTGCTTCAACTTTTGCTTCAACTTTTGCTTCCAATTTTTCTTCTGGTTTTACGTCCAATTTTTCTTTCAGTTTTGCTTCCATGTTTGCTTCCGTTTTTTCTTCCAGTTTTGCTTCCCAATTTTCTTCCAGGTTTGCTTCTAGTTTTTCTTCCAATTTTTCTTCCAAGATTGCTTATGGTTTGCTTCTAATTTGGCTTCCATTGTTGATTCCTTTCTTGCTTCTAAAAATACTTCTTGTTTTGCTTCCATTTATTATTTTAATATGTTATATTTCAATTTAATTAGTTAAATATATCATGCCTCTTAAATAACTCATATTATTATATAGTAAGTAATTGAATTATTTAACTCATATGATTAAATAACAAGATAATTATTTTTTTTGGGTCGATAACACAAAAAATTTGTATTGCTTGTAAAGATTAAAAAGTACATCTATTGTTCAATGTCATTACCAACCAAAAGAGCTTAACACTTCTCTGATTTGTTCAATTACGTTTTGGAGGTGTCAAGCATTAATTTTACCTTTCATCACCGCCTGAACTATTATTGTAACATGATCATCATCTATAATTAAAACAAGTGAGTCAAATATCTATAATTTAATTGAATTTGACAACATTCATCCTGAGCAGTAAATTAAAATCATCATATGTAATAAATATCCATCCAAAAATCATCGACCACTTTTAATATATATAAATTGATAAGTCAATATTGATAAGATCATCATCATATATAACTAAAACAAGTGAAAGTCAAATATGTCAGTACATCAAAAACATGTCAAAATGATACATGTATAAATGATATAAATAAAATTGATAAGTTATGTAACTCAAACTGATACATGTCCAAATGATATAGTGAAAATGAATCATGTCAATATGATACAACTCAATAATATAGTACTGTAGGTCATGAAAATGATACATATGATAGTAACCATGAAAAGAGTCATCATAACGATATATCATCAATGATCCATGATGCAATATATATGATCATGAATGCCACTAGTTACTACCACCAACTATCTCATAATCATCATCACCACCATAATCACCACACCACCACCACCACCACCACCACCACCACCACCACCACCACCACCACCACCACCACCATCATCATCATCATCATCATCGTCGTCGTCATCGTCGTCGTCGTCGTCATCGTCATCGTCTTCGTTGTCGTCGTCGTCATCATTGTCATTGGCCTCGGTGTCTTCTGTATCTGCATCATCAACATCCTCTACCATGTGATCTATACTAGCATAACCAATATTTTGTGGATCTATATCATGTTGAGGACCATCTTGATCTTCTGGAAAACCCGTGTTCTGAAAAAAAAAATTTAGAATGAAAAATTATTATTTATTTCATGAAAGGATTTATTTTTTTGTTATATATCTAATATTACAACATATGAGATGAAACCATAATCATATTACATCATATCAAAGTGCACATACCATAATAAAATTTCAAAAAAATTGCAGCTAATACTAGTGAGTCAGGAGAAACTTCATCTTTCAAAAACAAAGCCAATTAGACTGGAAAACGTGTGGATTAGACCAACATTTGGTGGAAGAGGAAGAAAGATGTACTCTACATGTACGCCATTCCTCAATCTTCACTTGATGGCATCAAGGAATGGCTAAACTCCATGGATATAAAGTATTATGAAAGAAGAATGAACTTGAACTAGCGGCCAATTTTGAAGACTATTACTGATGATCCAAATAAATTTATTCAAGATGTTGGCTGGGAATTTTTGAATATGGAAGCTAGTGATTCTAATTCTGATAATTTAGAAGAGTTAGATCAAGGATACAAACCCTCTGATGTAGAAGAGGAATCAAAATCAGATTTCATGTAACCACCATCAAGAGTGTTACAATCCAATTAACAAGATGGAGGGAATTCTTATATAAGGATAATTTTCATTGTTGCAGGTATCGGCTTTAATGCCAACTACAATGGCAACATTGAAATTCCCTAGCAATATTTATGTTAAGGAAATTTCCTTTAGATGTAATTATTCAAAGCACATCAACCATGTGGTACAAATGATTAAATCCCAAAGATGATCTGTAGCAATGAAAGAGTCTGAAAAGGCAAAGATAGCTACATTGGTGACTCAAGAGAAACTTCATCTTTCAAAAACAAAGGCAATTAGGCTAGCAGACGTGTGGATCAGGTCGGCATTTGGTGGAAGAGGAAGAAAGATTACTGGAACTCTAGAGGCCCACCATATTGGATTTCAGTATTCAACCATGAGAGCAGAAGAGAGAGTTGATATCATGTATCAAAACATTAAGCATGCATTCTTCCAGCCAACAGAGAAGGAGATGATTGCTTTGCTTCATTTTCATTTGCATAACCATATCATGGCATGGGAACCAAGAAGATCAAGGATGTCCAGTTTTATGTGGAGGTAATGGATGTGGCCCAAACTTTAGGAAGGGAAAGAAGGTCAATGTATGATCTTGATGAAATTGAGGAAGAACAACAAGAGAGGGACAGGAAAAATAAAATCAATGTAGAGTTTCAAGGATTTTTCAAGTGAGTAAGAGAGTTATGGGAGCAGCCTCATCTAAAATATTTTGAGCTAGAGTTTGACATAGCATTTAGAGAGCTTGTTTTTCATGGAAGAGGAAGAAATATGATTACTTTGGTTCATTTTCATTTGCATAACCATACCATGGCATGGGAACCAAGAAGACCAAGGATGTCCAGTTTTATGTGGAGATAATGGATGTGGTCCAAATTTTAGGAGGGGAAGAAGTTCAATGTATGATCTTGATGAAATTGAGGAAGAACAAGAGAGGGGAAAGAAAAATAAAATTAATGTAGAGTTTCAAGGATTTGTCAAGCGAGTAAGAGATTTATGGGAGAAACCTCATCTAAATGATTTTGAACTAGAGTTTGATATAGCATTTAGAGAGCTTGGTTTTCATGGAGAAGGAGGAAAGATGATTACTTTGCTTCATTTTCATTTGCATAACCATACCATGGCATGGGAACCAAGAAGACCAAGGATGTCCAGTTTTATGTGGAGGTAATGGATTTGGTCCAAACTTTAGGAGGGGCAAGAAGGTCAATGTATGATCTTGATGAAATTGAGGAAGAATAGCAAGAAAGTGATAGGAAAAATAAAATCAAAGCAGAGTTTCAAGGATTTTTCAAGCGAGTAAGAGAGCTATGGGAGGAGCCTCATCTAAAATATTTTGAACTAGAGTTTGATGTACCATTTAGAGAGCTTGGTTTTCATGGAGTTCCTTTCGAAGCCTCTACTTTTATTGTTCCTACAGTAAACTATTTGGTAGAGTTGGTGGAATTACCTTTCTTAGTAATCACTATTAATGAGATTTAGATTGTTAATCAATTAGGCGTTAATTTCCTATAGCAATGAAAGAGTCTTAAAAGGTAGAGAGGGCTACATTGGTGACTCGGGAGAAACTTCAGCTTTGAAAAACAAAGGTAATTAGGCTAGTAGATGTGTGGATCAGGCTAGCATTTGGTGGAAGAGGAAGAAAGATGATTGGAACTCTGGAGGCCCACCAAAATGAATTTCGGTATGCAACCATGAGAGTAGAAGAGAGATTTGATATCATGTATGAAAACATTAAGCATGCATTCTTCCAAATAGTAGAGAAGGAGATGATTACTTTGCTTCATTTTCATTTGCATAACCATATCATGGTGTGGGAACCAAGAATACCAAGGATGTCCAGTTTTATGTTGAGGTAATGGATGTGGTCCAAAATTTTGGAGGGGCAAGAAGTTCAATGTATAATCCTAATGAAATTGGGGAAGAACAACAAGAGAGGGATAGGAAAAATAAAATTAATGTAGAGTTTCAAGGATTTTTCATGCGAGTAAGCAAGCCATAGGAGTTGCCTCATCTAAAATATTTTGAACTAGAGTTTGATATAGCATTTAGAGAGCTTGGTTTTTATGGAAGAGAAAGAAAGATGATTACTTTGTTTCATTTTAATTTGCATAACCATACCATGGCATGGGAGCCAAGAATATCAAGGATGTTTAGTTTTATGTGGAGGTAATGGATGTGGTCCAAAATTTAGGAGGGGCAAGAAGGTCAATGAGTGATCTTGATGAAATTGAGGAAGAACAACACGAGAGGGACAGGAAAAATAAAATCAATGTAGAGTTTCAAGGATTTATCAAGTGAGTAAGAGAGCTATGGGAGCGGCCTCATCTATGAACTAGAGTTTGATGTACCATTTAGAGAGCTTGGTTTTCATGGAGTTCCTTTCGAAGCCACTACTTTTATTGTTCCTACGGTAAACTGTTTGGTAGAGTTGGTGGAATTACCTTTCTTAGTAATCACTATTAGTGAGATAGAGATTGTTAATCAATTAGGCACTAATTTCATATAGTAATGAAAGAGTCTGAAAAGGTAGAGAGAGCTACACTGGTGACTCAGGAGAAACTTCAGCTTTCAAAACCAAAGGAAATTAGGCTAGCAGATGTGTGGATCAGGCCAACATTTGGCGGAAGAGGAAGAAAGATGACTAGAACTCTAGAGGCCCACCATAATGAATTTTGGTATTCAACCATGAGAGCTAAAGAGAGAGTTGATATTATGTATCAAAACATTAAGCATGCATTCTTCCAACCAGCAGAGAAGGAGATGATTACTTTTCTTCATTTTCATTTGCATAACCATATCATGGCATGGGAACCAAGAAGACCAAGGATGTCCAGTTTTATGTGGAGTTAATAGATGTGGGCCAAATTTTAGGAGGGGAAAGAAGGTCAATGTATGATCCTGATGAAATTAAGGAAGAAAAGAAAGAGAGGGACAGTAAAAATAATATCAATGCAGAGTTTCAAGGATTTTTCAAGCTAGTAAGAGAGCTATGGGAGCAGCCTCATCTAAAATATTTTGAACTAGAGTTTGATATAACATTTAGAGAGCTTGTTTTTTATTGGGTTCCTTTCAAAGCCTCTACTTTTATTATTCCTTCGGTAAACTATTTGGTAGAGTTGGTGGAATTACCTTTCTTAGTAATTGCTATTACTGAGATTGAGATTGTTAACCTTGAGAGAGTAGGACTTGGGAAGAAGGAATTTGATATGTCTATTGTTTTCAAAGACTTCAAGTGGGATGTACTCTACATGTGCGACATTCCTCAATCTTCGCTTGATGGCATCAAGGAATGGTTGAACTCCATGGATATAAAGTATTATGAAAGCAAAATGAAATTGAACTGTCAACCAATTTTGAAGACTATTACTGATGATCTAGATAAATTTATTGAAGATGTTGGTTGGGAATTTTTGAATATGGAAGCTAGTGATTCTGATTCTAATAATTTAGAAGAGTCTTATCAAGGATATGAACCCTCTAATGTAGAAGAGGAATCAAAATCAGATGAGGAAGGTTCAAACGATGAATCTCTTGTGGAGTCAGAGGAGGATGAAGAAGAAGAAAATTCTAAAGAGGAGGAAGGTAAAACATGGGATGAATTACACGTCAAAGCCAGAAATGTAGATAAGGAAAAAGGAGATGAGTCTAACAATGAAGAGGAAAGGTGACAACGAAAGGTAAAAGATGCATGGAAGTCTCGGGCACCTGATGTTAGAGATTCAAGAGGAATGCCTACCTAGAGGCATAAAGTTAGATGAATTGAGTTCATCTACATCCTTCTAATATTTATTCATTCACATAAATGGTCATCTTGTAATCATAAGATTTGAGCTCTATTTACTCATCATGTGCATCAATAACCAACTCAACACAAGAGATGCAAATTGACATATTAACACAACAATGTCCAACTAAGTTATGGAAACTCAACTATTGATACCTCGTTCTCCATCTAGATTACAAAATCATTTCAATTTTTTTTTTCTAACATATTCTTTTCAAATTGCTTTGGATGGTGGCCATATTTCTCCTCCTGTAAAAACATGGCACATGGACTAGTTAAACTAATTAATATGCAATCATTTACTTTTTCCAAGGAAATAAAAAAAATATATATCTGTTAACATATTAAATATACTTACAACTGTATAGATCAAGGCCTGTAAACCTTTCTGGCCACTGTGATGTGTGGCACGAAGCTTCTCAAGCCTAGTCTTCGAGGCCTTGCCCTAAAATACTAATTCAATTTAACTATGTACAAAAAAAGTTAAAATATCGTTTAATAAATTTGATATCATCTTATGAGAAAATTCAAATACCTATGTACTATCCTCATCGGACTTCCTCTGTACATAGAACTTCTCATATGCTTTTACAAGCTCTTTCCATACTTTCACACTTACATCAATTGGATTTTTTTTCTACCTTAGCTCAAGAGGGATCTTTTTATCTTCTTTGTTTGGTTGCACCGAAATCTCTTGCAATTTTGAGACATTTGTAGCTTTATCTTCTTTACAGACTAACTTGTTCCAAATTTATTCTCCATGTCATGGATAATTTATTTTCTCAGGTGCATGGGTATCTTTGAGAATGGAAAATGTAGATGGTCTTTGAACCATTGAAGGCATGATTCCTTCAACCTATTCACAAATGTTTTCCCAACATCCATCATTCGGACTTCCCCTGAAACCACCTTGTATTCTATCTTCGTATTGTAGCTACCAATGCAAGATTGAAAACATGGCATGGTGGAAGAATTATGTGTCCCAGGAGTTGAAGTCTTTGCTCCATGTTCCACATTCTTAGAGTTTACTATCACTGATTTCCTCCTAGATCTTTTTCAAGATCCAGGAGCGGTTGGGGAATCAACTAATTCCCTTTGACACAATTGATTTGTTTGAAATGTTTGAGGGATGTTACCAAATTGTTTTTCTATGTATCTGGCAAGTGTTGTCCAGTCCACATTAACCAATTTGTTCACTGCCTCTTCCCCCAATATGGAAGCCAATTCATCTTTATCTTTGTCAGTCTCGTGTCCCTATATATATATATATATTTAAATTATATTCCTTCTTTTAAATTTAGAAATAAAAAACTAAAAAAGTAAAATTCAAAGAAACAATTGAAACATTTACAAATCTATAAATTGACAATGAATTACCTCATGGTGGCTAGTGTTTGGGCTATGTGCAGGATCATCATGGAAAAAATAGGCCCTTAAGTGGTGATGAACATTCAAAAAATCAGAGTTAGGCAACTTGACGTAAAAATTTGAATAAGTTATTTATATTATTTCAAAAATATGCAAGAATAGAATCTGTAGCAAATTAAATGTAGTTTCTAAACTACTAGGTTTATTTATTTATTTATTAACTCTATTTGGTGAAAATTTGAAATTTCAATGCAGTAGTACTTAAATTTTAGGGAAAAAATAAAAAGTAGGTGTCTGTCTGACCACCCTAACCACTATAAAATGATAATATTTTTTTAATAAGATTTTAGATATGAGTAGAGGACTCATGTACTGATGTGATGCATATTTTTTTGTAATTTTTTTTCAAGTAAATAATTAATTATGAATTTTTTATTACAAATTTTTAAAAATATAAAAACTCGTATGTCTGACCACCTTAACTTGGTCAAAACTTCATGAAATTCAATTTATTTTTTTTAAATCTATAGTATGTGAAGCATAGAATGTGACACATGTTTTGGATTCAAAAAATGTGATACCATTTGAAAGCTATAGATATTTTTCAATTAGCCTATCAATCAGGACTTTAGTTGTAATTCAAATAGAAAATGAATAATAATTATTTATTAAATTCAAAGTAAAGCATAATTTATATTGGTGGAAAGCTAAGAATGTCCTTTAAAAACCCTTTTCATTTCATCAATTTTGAGTAAAAAAAAGTCGTTAACCACATGGGCCATCATATCACTTACATATCGCCACCTTTTGGCCCATCATGATCCTGCACATACCCTTTACTGACAATGCTTGCGTCCCTCCATTGCTTGAAATTTTGAGGTGACCTAGGGAAAATTATTTGTGTCCAGTCTGTGGAGGAAAATGAAGTACACACTGTCAGGTATGAAATTTTTTGTCCACTTTGTGGTATGAAATTTTTGTTTTGTGGGAAAATATGTTTGCTGGGTTTGCTTAGTGTTGATAACCTAGGGTAAATATGTTTGTTGGGTTTTCTTAGTGTTGATAACCTAGAGAAAATATGCCCATTGGGTTTGTTTAGTGTTGATAACCTTATCATGAAAACTTTTTCATAATGCAATCTTGCACGAATTTGTCAAGTAGTTCACTATTTCCTTGATACCTAGGTTAGGGAAAGAAAAACAGAGGCATCCTCGCTTCGTGCTATAATATTTTGAGCCAAAGCTCAAATGGGTAGGGTAAATTTTTTTGTTGGTTTCCCAGAAAAATTATAATTTATAATGATGGGACAATTTAGAGGTTGCTTGGACTGGTTAGGCCATGAACTAGTCAACAATCATGAATTCACATGCAATACAAAGAGTAGTAAACAATCACAAATTCAACCAATAACAAAAAATTGTAAGCTTACCTATGGTGTCGCAAACTAAATTGAATTTCTCATCAATTGTTGGTAGCACCTTGCTCTCTTCCTTCACTTGGCATGTCGCAAACTAAATCAAATTTCTCATAAGTTGCTGGTAGCACCCTGCTCTCTTCCTTCGCGCGACGTTTTTCCCTTTTTTAATTTTTCCCTTTTTTGTCGTCTGATTTCTTCCTTCACGAAAGGAAAGTTTTAAATTTTTTATTTTAATTCATTATTTGACGCTTTAGTCAGTGTTAGTTAACAACAAATTTAGCGCCGAATCTTGGCCATAAATGTAATCTATTTGGGACGTATAAGGCGGTGTCAAGTGCACCTAATTTAGCACCTATCATTGTTGTGTAGTGACTATTTTAATTCTTGTGTATCACAGGATCCATAGTGTTGGAAATAATTCCAACTCCTTTCATGTTTTTGTGACCACCGCTCTCCCGTGGCTCCTTCATCAGCTCGGTGTCATAGAGCAATTTTTACCGCGGTCTCACAAGGTGCATCATCCTTCTCTATGGTAGTGTATTGAAAGCTTTTGTGGTGGAACTCAAGTCTTCCTTATGTTCCTGGTGGTGTTGCAGTGACTCCCGCAATACTGCAAGTCTTCTACCATTGGCCTGTGGTAGTGTGGTGACCATGCTATCCCACGGCTCCTTCATTAGCTCTATGCGGTAGAGCGGTTTTTACCGCAATCCCACAAGTTGATTTTTCCTTCTCGGCGATAATGTGGTGAAATCTTTTGTGGTGGATTTTTTATTCACAGAGGAGGCCATGGAGAGAGGACGTGGACAATGTAGAAATACTAAATCACTGAGACAAAAGTGGGTGGAAATAGATGAGACAATGAAATATATAGATACAATAGAGGTAAGAAGAGAAAGAAACCTCAACCAAAGGAGGGAGGTGTTTATAAATTCACAAATGCTACAACATAGAGGAGATAAAGTCATTTTTTGTCCATGAGGCCTCTGAGGTCAAACTTATTGGTTGAAATGCATAGGAATTGTGATTAAATGTGATTCTATGATCAAGGGAAAAGTTTGATAATTAGGATAGAAAAAACATGATATCAATATGTCAAATATATGACTAAAGTGAGGTTTTGTTTTGGATAGCATATTCGTTGAAATGATATAATTGGTGTACTAAACATTATTTACTATGTTGTGTATTATAGGGGTGAGATGAGGCCATGGCAATAGATCATGTCATATCAAATGATGACATAACGAATGAAGCGGGACATCAGGTACTCAAATTTTGACTTAACTTAGGAAAAATGATTTGATTGCATTTTGTGATACGTCCATCTTTTTTTACAGTATTTTTGAAATTTATGATGTATTATCCAATATTGACATAAATTAATATGCATGTTGTTGATTATTTTAGATGGAGATTGGAGCAAATGCATAGCCTAAGCTCTCAACTAGCAAAAGAACAAGATATGTACGTGGGCGTGGACCTAAAACTATTAAATCACGTAGATTACAGTGGGTGGAAGAGGATATGACAATGGATACTACAGACACAAAAAATAATTGCACTGAAGAAGAGATAGGTCAGAATTATAGTACATGGGATGAATACTTTGAGAAAATTGTTGTTTGTGGATGTTTTGTATGTCACGGAAAGAAACAATTCAAACGAGCAATTGTACAAAGAAATTACATATATGATGAGCTTCTAGTTGGTAGTATGCCTCCTACAATAGATTCAAATCCAACGGGAATTGTGGTGAGGAATTTTCCAATTTGATATAAATAGCATGTATACTTCATTTAAACATTGTTTTATATTATTTAAATAACTAATATTTTCTTAATGGATATTTGCAGGATAAATTTCTTGGTTTAAAGTTTTTTTGATCACCGACTTCCAACCTAGAGGGCAATAATCATTTATCAGATGATACATCTAAAAAAATATGTGCCAATATACCAGCTCAGAAGATGAGGAATTGACAAAAACAAGTAACAGAACAAGAACCGATGTGAAGAGGCATAATTTTCTTAAAGACAAGGGGAAGGTGGAATACATACCCTATGAGAATGAATATGATGGAGATGATGACTTGCCCCTGAGTTTGAGATCAATTTACAAAGAGACATTTGATCATCGACTATATTGTGCTTGGCCTAGTGATCAACAACTACCTAGAGTGTATGAGGTGTTTCAATTTTGGGGATACAACTACATGATACGACCCTCCAATATTCATGGAGAAAATCTAGGCCTCTTTATTGTCCAAAATTTACATGTGGGATCCAAACATAGAAACAATTCATAACAAACCACTAGGATATTAATGCCATATTATGGTCCATTATATTATAGTGGTGAATGGAGAAGGCTAGCAAAATTTAAGCCTAGCATGTCAACATATAGTCTAAATTTGAATATGTATACACATTGTCTCCAGTTGGAAAGTGGAAAAGAAATGAATAGACCTCATCTTATGTATATAGATGGACGTGCATACACACACAAAAATATTGTAGGATTTAAAAATAGTAGTAAGGGAAGGGACCCTACTGTAAGACTGAATTGTCAATTTGTTGAGGTTATAAATGATAAAGATGGAGATATGGAAAGAGAGGTTTATAGATTGATAATGGTTGAGGCTATTATGGACCTTACCATTGGGGATGAGTTATTGATTGATTACCCCTTCTTGAAATGCACTCTTGCGCGAAAGAAGAGGGAAGAACAAGGTCTCCCATGGATGTTCTTAAGGGCAGAAAACCAAACAATAATAAATGAGTGTGGACTGATGTTTTATAAACTATGTTGTCAAAATTGTGTTCTATAGAAATTATTGTATTAAAAAGGTAGTTTATAAAATAATGTTCCATTATTCAATTGATGTATATATGTTCATACAATTTATATAATGTCTAATATATGTATGTCGTTCATGTGTAGGTATTTTTCTATGAAGATATTTTGGACCCGAAATGGATACTTGTCATACATTATGATCCAAGATTAAGGCATGTATTTTATGATGCATTAGTGGATACTAAGCAAAACAATGATGGCCAACAAATTGAGAGAGGGATTAGAGAACATCAAAGAAATTGGCATCCATGATGATGTTGAAGATGGTTATGTTCAGGCACAAGAAGACAATAATCCAAAGTCAGATGATGTTATGGAAGACAACAATATGGATGGTATAGAAAATGATGATCCAAATACATCTGGTAACAATATAGATTGTCTACAGTCAAATTTCAATGATGATGAAGATGATGCAGGTCAAGATGAGGATGATGATAATATTAAATACTTGAAAGAACATATGAACATTGACAATGATACACTGGATGAAATTGTAGTATACAATAATGTTAATGACCAAGACTTCTAAATTTTCAAAATTATTTGCAATCCATGTTTAAAAAAGGATAATTCTTATGGCCTAAACTTTTAAATTCTTCAGTAATATTATGTTGTACTTAGACAATTGAAAACCTATTTTATTCTCCTAGCAAGATTTTTTATTTTCCATTATAATTCTAGACCAAACAACATTTGTGAGGATGGCCTTTTACACAAATCTTAATTTGTATGAAGTTCACGAACTTGCTGTCAAGTAGTAAATTCCTTTCATAGATAGGAAATGTAAAGGCTTCATTTAAGAAAAGATAAGTAGTCTCTTTTTTAGGGTAATCCACATGGAAAAAGTAAAAATCACATATAAAAACAATTGTACAATAGAAAATCAGATTCAATTAGTTATGTCTTATTTCGCTTGCACACTTATCTAAAAGACATAGGGTATTCACCAAACATTTCCCTTGACAAAGGAAACATGTTCTTTCATTTATTTTTACTGTATATCTCAGAAGTGAAGTTGTTGTTACATAATGATGCACTGAGAAAATAATATATACAAAAAAATGCAAAGAAAATGTTTGAAATTTAACATGAAACCTACTGTGTTGTGCTGAAAGGAATCAAGATTAACTAGGACAAGAAATAAAAATAAAATTTTTATGATTGTACTTAAAAGTGAATAGGATATGAAAAGTGTTGACAATGATGGTGCTGAAATTGAAAACCTTGATTCCGATGATATTACTATTTTATGTCATTCTAGATAAAGAGAACACACAATTTTATATACATAGAAAATGAAGCTTTGAAACTAGTGAACTGAAAATGTAAATACTATAATACTTTTCCTTAAACAATAATTCACATACTCACTTAAAAAAAAGGGTGAAACATTTTTTATTCAAACTTTGTTTTATTTAATAGACATAACAGTAAAATAATATTTACAAGTACAAGAATATATACATCGTTTCATAGAAAATAAGGAATTTTTCATAGAATATACAAGTACAAGAATATATCATCATCATCATATCCTTAATTACCTATTCCAATATCATTAAACTATTCAATCTTTGGTATGAATTGTTGGCAAAAAAAATTAGGATTACTTGGATGCTTCTTCCATTCATTTTGTATCAACATATGTTCGTGAAGACACAAAAGTTAATAAAATATTAATGCATGTAACTCAAAATTATTTAAATAAGCCACTTTGTTAACTTTATTATTTTTAAATAGTTTCCATTTTTATGTTGAACATGTAACAAGGAAAAATAAGCTCAAATTTTCAAAAAAATTAGCAGCTCTACCAACATCCACAATAAATGCTTTACTGTATCAGCATATTCATTCACATAAGCATAGTATTGAGGCTCAATAACTGATATTCATTCAAATATAAGAAGAAATAATTATGGAAAACATAAGAAAAATATAGAATGATAACACAGTCATGGAGAATCTTTGATAGTAAGATGTTCTATATTATATTGCTTCAATTGATATATATAAATAACATAAGTCTTCAAAATGGAAATGATATATGATGATGATAATTTAAAACTAGGCCTTGGTTTCCTATTTATATAGGAAGAAACAAGCTACATGCCTTTCACAAAAAGAAACGGCCTTTCATAACTACTTCTTTTACTAACAACCATTTAATTAGCATAATTAAGGAAATAAAAAGACTTAAGACGTTTTGACATATGGTTCTATTATTCAATTTAGAAGACCCATGATCATTGATCTGGAAAAGTCTTCCTCTCCATGATGAATGTCCAAATGCTCTTGACTCAGTGTCCTATTCTTCTGAAACAAAATACTTTTCCTCCCACTGATACACCATAAAATTTTATGGCCACTTATATTCCTAGATCTTTTGCATGTTTGCAAGATGAGTTTTCCATCAACTATCTAGTAATGCCTTTGTATCATTGACAAACTTTAGGTATCCTGCATCAAGAACAATCAACTCATCCATGATCTAATTTAGCCTAGAGAGATTGGTATCATCATCCTCCTGTATATGAGTAACACACTTATGAACAACCTGATTGAATTCTTTCTTCCACTTATCCAAGTCCTTCAACTAATCACCATCTCTCATGATTTTAGGTATATACCACTATTTCTAGGTATGGAATAAATCCATTCGTGTTACAATATTTTTATCAAACCGTTGTACATACTAAAATTCATCAGTAATCATCTTCACAGTTTGTTCAGTTGGATTTAATGTTGTGGGTGCATGAGGACTTCTTTGTAGAACTTTGCATAACTTAGCCAAAGTGTGGTGAATAGGTTTCCACCTTTTGAACAAAGGATCTAATACAAGCATATGTGTCTTTATTTGATCCATTTCCTACTAAAGTGTTTTATAACTATCATGCACATTCTCTAGTTGATCCATAACTGATTTTATCCTATGCTCAAGAATCTTTTCCATAACTTCACAAATTCATCTTTTCACTTCATCCTGGGTTTGATTGTTGGCCTTTTTTACATCATCCACTTCATTCTCTGGATTTTTTACCTATTTAGTAGAAATGTTCTTCACAATATCCATTGGAGCAATAGGAGGCCTGTATAACACCATCTCCTTGATTTTTGAGGGTCCTTCTCCTCTTAATTGTTCTTTCAATTTGACATTCTCCATGAAAATTTTATTAACTTCATCATTTAGGAACCTTTGTTCCTTTTCATGCTCCTTCAATTTGTCTTCTAATCCCTTAATATTTTCTCAAGTGAACATGCTCGAATGCATGGTAATTGTGGTTGCCTCCAAAGGGGTGGTATCTTTTATTGTCCTTACCATCGCTACCCTTTTCATCCCTTGAATTACATCCAATAATTTTGGCTTCTGTGTATTTTTTTGTTTGATCCATATGGCGAGGGTTTCAATATTTGGGTTATACCCAATTCCACTCACACCTTCATCGGAGTCAAATTCTACAACTAGCATTGGATCTTCCTGAGCCCACACTTGATCAAGCAGAAACATTTTCTTTAATTCCAAGCCAAGGAAAATGAGCATATTGCTCTTCAAGACCATTTCTCTAGCCTTTTGGGGGCTAATGTCAATGTTGTCAACTCTTAATTCCTAGAAATTATGTGCTACCATTTGATTTTTCTTTTATTCTTCAATTCCCGCTTCAGCTGATTCCATCCTATCTTGAAATTATTTTATCTTCATCTTCATCCAAAAATCCTTAAACTCGAGAGTCTTAATGAATTCATCATCTTCTATGAATCTCCTGGCTGCAATTTCCATTTCATATTCATATACCTTTGTACTTGTTTTTTATACATCACCCATCCTTTCCTCATGTTTATGGGCACTAGTCTCAAGGATGGGCTAATCAACTTCATTATCACCTATCAATGACTACAGTACTATAGTCACTTCCTCAATATCGCCCACCTCTTCAATATCCTCATAAGGTACTAATTGTTCAATGCTTCCTGTCTTCTATCTTTTGGGAGGTAACTGCTCCATGGGAGGCTCAGAGGTTTCACCTGGGGTATGCTCTGCAGTTGCACCACCATCATGTTCTTCGAGATATGCTTCCTTATTTTTGTACAAGTCTTCAAATCTACTAATTATCAATTCTATCCTCTTGATGGACTCCTTTTCCTCAACAAAGTATCCTATGAAATCCTTGGACCTCTGCTTCATCCTTTCTTCAAGATTCTTCATATATTCCCATTTTTTCCTTCTACTAAATACGTCATAATAAGTAATGCAGTTCCTTATGACATCTTCAAAATCCACTTGGTGTGGCACTGTCATTTTGGTAAGAATATTGCACCTTATGTTGTTCATATGATTTTTAGGGTCAAAGGCTCTTTCTTTTCAAGATTTCAATGCATATCTTGTCTTCAAATAATATTGTAACTCCTTTAGTGTGTCTGAGCCTACAATCCAATCTTCACACTTGGTTTGGTTTGGCAGGAAAGTGCCTTTCTTCTACTTGTACATTACATCTTTCTCCATCCACATCATTTTCCACATAAATTCAAGAAATGTTAATCTGAGGGGCACAAATTTTTGTAGTATGTGTGGAGCAACAGGGCATCCATAAACTCTTATTATTGTAACTTGCAGGAGGAAGAACCAATCTCCAAAATTGTGTGTATGACCCTGATTTGGTCTTAAAGCCAAAGGCATCACTAGTTGCAACATTTTGTTTGAAAATATTGGCATTGCATACCCAAGAAATCGAAGGATTTTGTGTACAAACTCTTCATAGAATAGAACAAAGCTTGAATTATTGCACCGATTGTCCCAAATATAGCACCATTTCTGGATAGGTGTGGGATTCCCTTACTCATCTACTGTAGGCAAGTCCATTCTTTTATTCCAATGGTTCCTATTCTGGTACAATTTCATATGACATAGTAGGGAATAGTGTTTGAATGTAATCAATGCTCTATCCTCTATAACTTGGGAGAACTCATCATCTAACACCTTCTCAAGGTATGAAGCAAAGTCATACTCAATATTAGTTTTAGGGTTTTGAATTCTCATGGCCATCATCATTAGGCCTATTGGCATTTTATCTTGAGCATCTATCCCCAACACTTGGCAAAGAGCTAAATATGTATTCACAAAGTAATACTAAAAATCTGTCACATTAAATGGTTTAGTAGTGGTAGTAGAGATGGGGAATGTTCTGTTACCAATGCCTCTTTGCATATATAGGGGTACCTCATCACTTCTATAAGTATTTTTTAACCTAGCATAATCCTCCTCACTTTTCTACAGGTTTATCTTGGTCAAATCCTTCTTGTTTAACCCAAAACACTCAATGATGGCTTTTCTGGTTACAGCTTCTACCAATACTGTGTCAGTTGAAAATCTTACTATTTTGGTAGTTGAGTGATAGTGTTTGGGTAGCAATCTGATAAATTCTACATCAACAAACACATTTGGGACAATCAAACTTGCTATATCCAACATCCAAGCATTTGACATTGGAATCTTCTCATTTCTCTTACTGTAAAAATACCAAAATAGGTCCCATCCAAATTTGGAAATAAGGGCATCCCTACAAATTTGTGTGGTGTCCACAAGAAACTTCTTATTACCCTCTTTAGTATACCCTCGAAATATATCTAATATGGACTGATGGAGTGGTCTCTTCTTTACTTTAGGTTCTTCATCTTTAATTTTAGGCTGACTTTCTTTTACTTCTGCTTGTTTTGTTTTAGGATGGAGTATTTTCTTCTTTACTTTAGGTTCTTCATCTTTAATTTTAGGCCGAATTTCTTTTACTTTTGATCATTTTCTTTTAGGAGGATGTTTCAATTTTCTCTACTATGGCTTCAAAAGATAAAACCTTGAAAGAGTTTTTATATTAACAAAGCTCTTTTAGAGAGTTTTTGTGCACTTACCCAAGTATTTCATGTTTGCAAGACTTCTTCTTTTGGTATCCTTAGCTCCTTCCATGCTAGTGCACTGCAATTGAGTGCAATATTGCGAAAACTCACTTATCTTTAGATGGTGTAGTATCCAATTATATTAGTTTTGCCAAATCTTAATAATTTAATAGCATTTAATTTTGGCAACTGATGTGATTTTTTGCATTTATTGCTGTAAATTATAATGATGTCATGATTAATACCGTACTATCACCATCTTTTATTATACCCATTGCTATATGGAGGTGTTTTTCCCTTCCCTTCTGTTGTTTCCCGCACTACCGCCTTGCTCAAGGCTTCTTGTTGTGGGGTTGAAGTGTATACCACTCTATCGCATATGTTGCTCACCTTCCTGGCGATATAGTGGTGTATGCTTTTGATCATTACTTGAAGAGTGTCGATAAGACAATCTTATTTGTCTTACTGATATCTCAATGTCTCATCGACATTAGATCTTATGTTCCTCTGATAATTATTGCCGGTGTCGATGAGACAAGTTAATATCTCTTACCGATATGCCACTATCCAATCGATATTTTCCTTCGACGCTATTTCTTTATATATCGGTGTAACTCTACCATGTCAGCGAGACTTGGGATTATCACTTTGTTATAGCGGTGTTTTTCCCTTCCCGTCTGTTCTTTACCACACTACCACCTTTCTCAAGGCTTCTTGTTGCAGGGTTGCGGTGAACACCGCTCTAATGCATATGTTGCTCACTTTCTCGGTGGTCTAGCGGTGTATGTTTTTTATCATTACTTGAAGAGTGTCAATGAGGCAATCTTATTTGTCTTACCGATATCTCAATGTCTCATCAACATTAGATCTTATGTTCCTCTGATGTTTGTTGTCGGTGTCGATGAGACAAGTTAATATCTCTTGCCAATATGCCACTGTCTCATCGATATTTTCCTTCGATGGTATTTCTTTATATATCGGTGTAACTCTGCCATGTCGGGGAGACTTGTGATTATCACTGCGATATAGTGGTTTTTTTCCTTTCCCTTCTATTGTTTACCGCACTACCGCCTTGCTTAAGGCTTCTTTCTATGGGGTTGTGGTGAACACCACTCTAACGCATATGTTGCTCACCTTCCCAGTGGTATAGTGGTCTATTCTTTTCATCATTACTTGAAGAGTGTCGATGAGACAATCTTATCTGTCTTACCGATATCTCAATGTCTCATCGACATTACTTCGTTATATCCAAGAGATGTGTTTCACCGAGCAGTTGTAGATATACCTTGTCGATGTGACATAAGTGATTCTCTCCTCAATATGCCTGTATCTTGTTGAAATTTTACTATTTTACATCATCGATAAGACATATAAATAAGTTTCTGTGACATAGGGGTGTATAATCTGGTGCTAAACCCGAAGCTAAAACCGAAGCTAAACTCAAAGCTAAAGTCGGAGCTAAACACAACACTAAACTCAAAGCTGAACTTAGAGCTAAAGGTGGAGATCAAGGTGTCATTACACTCGAAGCTAATATCGGTGTTAAAGACAATGTTACTTTAGGCACCAATTAGTGCCTAAATTAGCGTCAACTTGTACTAAACGGTGCAATAAATTCTAAAAAATGCGCCTTCCCGATAAATAGCGCCGACTTTTCAAAAAATTGCCAAAAAATACATTGAAAGAGTGGGTGGAAGCATAAAATGGAGCAAATCACAAGGGTTTTTTGTAGTGAGGGTTGAGGGATTAAGGGTTAAGACGGTTGAGGGATTAGGGTAGAGATTTTAATAAGTGGGTTTAAGGGTTCAAGGGTTGAGGGTAGAGTGTATTGGGTTGAGGGTAGAGGGATTAGGGTGGATGGTAGAGGGTTTAGGGTTTAGGGTAGAGGGATTAGGGTGGATGGTAGAGGGTTTAAGGGTTTAGGGTTTAATGTAGAGGGTAAAGGGTTAAGAATTGAGGGTATAGGGTTGAGAATTGAGGATAGAGGGTCCAATGTTTAGGGTTGAGGGTAGAGGGTTTAGGGTTTGAGGATATAGGTTTTAGGGTTGATGGTTGAGGGTAGAGTATTAAGGTTATAGGGTTGGGGGATTATGGTTAAGGGTCCAATGTATAGGGTATAGGGTATAGGGGTTGAGGGGTTAGGGTTTAAGTGGTGCAGGAGCACCTAGGAAACACTAGGCAATTAAGAAGTCTAGGATGAATTTTTGTTTTTGATGTGTTACCATGAAGTTCATGTTGACCATTGAGTTTGAGTTAGAGGCTTAGGAATATGTCTTGATTAGGAGTGATCAGTAGGTTAAGGAGTGGAAAGGGTGGATGAGTTTAGAAACACATTTCACTAATGAGTTTAGAAACTCATTTTACTAGAAATTGGCAAAAGTTGCAAAATGGTGCATTTTGCAACTTTTCCACAATGTAACTGACATGTTCGACCAAGGGGAGGCATAACTACTTTTTTTGACCTATAAAGGGTGTGCCTCAACCTAAGAGCAGGGTTGGAAAAAGCATTGGAAGTTTTGGAAATTTTGAAATTCAAAGGAGAATAGTGATGTTAATGTGAAAGTGACTAATTTTTGCATTGAAGGAGTGCTTTAATGGATTGAATAGGATACTTTGAATTGTGTAGGATGTAATGTGAGTGTTGAGAAAGCATTGTGTAGTGGTAGATTAGATTCCTGGTTTAGGTTCAAATTATATTTGTAGATAATTGTTTCTTTCATAGTTGCTAACCTAACAGTTTGTTAGTTGGAAATGGAGGTTTAGATCACTTTCCCCCTATACATAGCATATGACCTCTTGGTAATTGTGACTAGACCCCATGATTGTAAATATTTTAGATGTAGGAGTCATTAACAGATCCGGGAACACTTTGAAAGTCTTCTCCTAAGCGAGCCTGACAGTGTTCGACTAGGAAAGACAAAGAGTGTTTGGCACTTGATATGCAGGGGTGCTCATTTCCTATCAAATTACAGTGTGGAGAGGCAAGTATGAGCCTTTCCAAGGCTTAGCAAGAGGGAAGAAGCTCCATCAACCCATTTGGTGAGAGGAATTCTTATCAGTCTACAAAGAAGACAGAAAAGAGCTAAAATAACCTAAGTTCTTGCTCATTTCTAGTTTGAGGAACTGTACGGACATAGGAGACTTAAGATTCCATAAATATTTGAGAGGTGGGCATAGTCACTAGGAACCTCAAATAAATATTGGTGGTGCTTTGGATAACGTAGAAGAATAGGCCTGATCTCTCGGAGATGGAGACCTAACTGGGGCTCATGGGCTAGTAGCCTTTTTAACACTAAATGGGGGTTTGGTGGAAGCGACTTGTAAATGGAGTTTGGTGAACTTTCAAGAACCCTAGGAGGATGGTTTGAAGCTATTGGAAACATCTCTACACCCCTGCAAAGCTGAGTTGTATTTCTTGTAGTATGTTAGCCTTTAGGGTAGATTAAAGGCTAAGGAAGAGTTGAATCATTGCACCAAGGTTGGCTTGGTTGGTAGGATTTTTCTTGATAGCTGGGTTGGCAAGGTGAACCAGGGGAACCTAAAAAAGCAATAGGTCCTATAGGTTAAGGTGGTGGAGTGTGACACCATAGGGGTCTTCCCAAGCAAGATCCAGAGCATGGAACAGTGATTGTTCCACCCAACCCTACCCTATCATTAAGGGTTGAGGGTTGAGGGATTAGGGGTTGTGACAGGGAGAGGGGGTAGGAGGGAGATAATTGAGAGAGAGAGGGAAGGAGTGGGAGAGATATAGAGGGTAGATGGTAGAGGGTTGAGAATTGAGGGTATAGGGTTGAGGATAGAGGGGAGAGAGAGTCTTGAGAGAGGGATATAGGTAGGAGGGAGAGATTTGAGAGAGAGAGAGGGAGGGATAAGTGAGATAGAGAGGAGAGAAGACAAGGGAGGGACAAAGATATATGATGGTTGAGGATCCAATGTATAGGGTAGAGGGTTGAGAATTGAGGGTATAGGGTTTAGGGTTTAGGACCTACATATGGTTGAAGGATTAGGGTTGAGGGTCCAATGTATAGGGTAGAGGGTATTAGGGCTGAGGGTTTAGGGTTTGAGGGTTGAGGATAGAGGGTAGAAAGTTTAAGGGTTTAGGGTTTGAGGGTATAGGTTTTAGGGTTTAGGGTTGAGGGTAGAGGGTAGAAGGTTTAAGGGTAGAGGGATTAAGGGTTGTGGATTGATGGTAGAGAGTAGAGAGATAGAGATAGAAAAGAAACATATAAAAAAATCAACTTTCTCATAATGTGGGAATGTTTTGAAGTAGTAGAGATATGATCATTCTTTTAGCAAGACATAATGCACTCGCGTTATAACGTGAGAACATTATAATCTAAGCACATTATAATGTGAGCGCATTATAACACAAGCACGTTATAATGTGAGCACGTTATAACACGAGCATGTTATAATGTGAGATCTTTATAACACAAGCATGTTATAATGTGAGCACATTATAACACGAGCACATTATTACGCGAGCACGTTATAACATGAGCATGTTATAATGTGAGAAAATTATAATGCGAGCACATTATAACACAAGGATGTTATAACACAAACACATTATAACATGAGCTCATTTTGGCTTGCTCTAAAAATGATTAAAAACTCAATATACCTATGATCTCAAGGCCCACATTCTGTATATTCTCCTGGTTCTACATGTGCTCTGACAAAAAAGAGCTTTTTGATGATGTTTTGAAGTGTGCGTGTAGATGAAGACAATGAAGAGGGAACATAATATTACTTGTGTCATTGTGTTGAGGCCAAAAATAAATTGGAGGCCTCAGTTATAGATGGAGAAAACATTGAATGCCCTACAGGCTCAGTTGTTGTTACTAGAATGTGGCTTAGAAGGTACCCACATAAGAGTGTTAAATATTGGTTATTTCAGGACTTTAAAACACATCGTAAAATTCTTCATTACTCGAACCTTTTCGTGGCATCCAATGTTTGTTTGACCAAATCTGGGGATAGACCTTTGAACAAGACCTTGTGGAAGGTCTGTGAGTTTGACCATGAGGCAATACTTGACACAATAAAGAGTAAAGCAGACCTGATTGGTTCATTGGATTAATTTGTAAGTATGCACATTGGTTCTTATTTATTTATACTTATGTACATTAATTTGTATGATGCCAATACTATGATGTCAATGATATCATCTTCTTTTACTTTTCCTATTTGTAAGTAACATACTAAAAATTGATTGGTGTCCCCTTACAGAAAATGCTGATTTTATGAGCTATCGAAGACAATCTCAACCAAAAAAGCAATGCAACATCCTTATTTTGATGATCTTGACAAATCTCAATTATGATTTATAGCCATTATAAAAGTGTGTACAAATCTTGGTGAGAGAATTTCAAGTTATTCATTTGAATTTAACCTTATCATGAGCACCTATGATGTAAACATTATAAGAGCATCTTGAATTTCAAGTTATTCTATTCATGAGAGGTGTTGTGTGCAATAGGTATATTGGAACTCCCAATGAAGATGTATGACCAGGAGTGACTAAGTTGAGAGACTACCATGCCTGTCCTCAATGGAAGCATCAAAATTTATGCCTTGTTGTTCTTGAGTTGGAACCAAATGGTGTGGATTTGTTGTTTGTAAGTTTCTTCCATCTATTTTCATTTCATTTCCATTTTGGGTGCTCTTTCTTTTTCTTCTTTTACTTTACATATTTGTATGTAAGCTACTAAAAATTGATAGGTGTCTACTTGCAGAAAATGTTGACTTATGAGCCATCGAAGATAATCTCAGCCAAAAAAGCAATGCAACATCCTTATTTTGATTATCTTGAAAAATCTCAATTCTCTCCCTATTATAACTAGCATTAATTGACTAACTTATTATAAAAACTTCATTTATTAAAAAAATCAACCTAATGATTGTATATTAATATCAATATAGCATACAGTCTATTGAAATAAACACTTGTAATGAGATTTACTCAAATATTCAAATTTATTGCTACCTTCAAACATTTGTAATTCAAGCAACGTAATCCTTTAACAATCCAGATTGCAAAAGGGAAAAAATATTTGATGGAATATTACCTGGATACCATTTCAGCTACGATAATTTTGTCTGAGGCATCAAGATCATGTAGGGCACCTCTACAATAACCTCTCTCATTTTTAGTTATCTCAGAGTCATTTTTTCGTGGTGTCCAATTTTCACTTGATGGAAAAAGTGTCAATTGCAAGCAAAGTTGCAAAGTGGTGCAACTTTCATTTTGCAACTCATGTGACCAAATGGACTATTCCAATGTATCCAAATGCGTACTTTTATGCTAGGCATGGTCCTCTTTCACACCCAAACACGTAGAATCACTCTGAGTTATGTTCAACTAGCTTGATCCCTTAAAGGTCTAAAGTGCAAAAGGGAAACAATATTTGACAGGCTATTACTCATAAATCGTGGTGCTTACAAAATCCTTGTCTGAGCCTATGGGATCATGTTGGTCCACTCTACAATAACCTATCTGAATTTTTTTTATCTCGGAGTCATTTTCCCATGGTGTCCAGTTTTCACTTGATAGAAAAGGTGTCAAATGCAAGCAGTGCAAAGTTGCAAAATTGTGCAACTTTCATTATGCAACTCGTGTGACTAAACAAACTATTCAAATATGTCTATATGGGTGGGTTTAAGCTAGGAATGGTCATCTTTCACACCCAAACATGCGAAATCACTCTGAGCTACATGCAACCGACAAAATCCCTTAAGAGTTCAAAGTGCAAAATGGCTGCAAACTTTAGCATGTTGTTACCTGAATACTGTGATGCTTAGAAAATTATCGTGGAGCTTATGGTGTCACATTGGGCCCCTATACAATAACCTCTCTCAATTTTCCCTATCTTAGAGGTGTTTTCCCGTGGTGGAAAATTTTCACTTGGGGGAAAAGTTGGCAAATGCAAGTAGTTGAAAGTTGAAAAGTGGTCCGACTTTTGTTTTGCAACTCGTGTGACCAAATTAATTATTCCAATGCATCTGGGTTGGTACGTTTATGCTAGGAATTGTCCTCTTTTGCACCCAAACACGCAGAAATCTCTCTGAACTACATTCAACCAGTAGAATCTCTTAAGAGTCCAAAGTGAAAAATGGCTGCAAACTTCAACATTTTGTTACTCGAATATCATGATGCTTATAAACTTCTCATCTAAGCCTATGGGGTCATGTTGGGGCCCTCTACAATAACCTCTCTCAATTTTTACTATCTCAGAGGTGTTTTCCCATGGTGGAAAATTTTCACTTGGGGAAAAAGTTGTCAAATGCAAGTAGTTGAAAGTTGCAAAGTGGTGCAACTTTCATTATGCAACTCATGTCACCAAACGAACTATTCCAATGCATCTGAATGAGTACATTTACACTAAGAATGTTCCTATTTCGCACCCAAACATGAGAAATCACTTTCAGCTACATTCAACCAACAAAATCTCTTAAAAGTTCAAAGTGCAAAATGGCTAAAAACTTCAACATGTTGTTACCCAGATACTATGATGCTTAGAAAATTATTGTTTGAGTCTATGGGGTCATGTTGGGCCCCTCTACAATAACCTCTCTTAGTTCTCACTATCTTAGAGGTGTTTTCCCTAGGTGGAAAATTTTCACTTGGAGGAAAAGTTGGCAAATGCAAGTAGTTGAAAGTTGCAAAGTGGTCCACCTTTTGTTCTGCAACTCGTGTGACCAAAAAAAATGTTTCAATGCATCCATATGGGTAAATTTATGCTATGAATGAACCTCTTTTGCACCCAAACATGTAGAATCGCTTTGAGCTACATTAAACCTGTAGAATCTCTTAAGAGTCCAAAGTGAAAAATGGCTGCAAACTTCACCATATTGTTACTCGGATATCATGATGCTTATAAAATTCTTGTCTAATCATATGGGATCATGTTGGGCCCCTCTACAATAACCTCTCTTATTTTTCACTATCTCGGAGGTGTTTTTCCATGGTGGAAAATTTTTACTAGGGGAAAAAGTTGTCAAATGCAAGTAGTTGAAAGTTGCAAAGTGGTGCAACTTTCGTTCTACAACTTGTGTCACCAAAAAAACTATTCCAATGCATCTGAATGAGTAAATTTACGCTAATAATTCTCCTCTTTCGCACCCAAATATACAAAATCGCTCCAAGCTACATTCAACCGACAAAATCCCTTAAGACTCCAAAGTGCAAAATGGTTACAAAATTCAACATTTTTTCACTCGGATACCATGATGCTTAGAAAATTCTCATCTAAGAGTATGGAATCATGTTGGGCCCCTCAACAATAACCTCTCTCATTTTTCACTATCTTGGAGGTGTTTTCTCGTGGTGGCAAATTTTCACTTGGGGAAAAAGTTGTCAAATGCAAGTAGTTGAAAGTTGCAAAGTGGTGCAACTTTTGTTCTACAACTTGTGTGACCAAACGAATTGTTCCAACACATCCATATGAGTATTTTTACACTAGGAATGGTCCTCTTTTGTATCCAAACACATGGAATCACTTTGAGCTACATTCAACCAGAAGAATCCCTTAACAGTCCAAAGTGCAAAATGGCTGCAAACTTCAACATGTTGTTACTCAGATACTGTGATGCTTAGAAACTTCTCATCTGAGCCTATGGGATCATGTTGGACCCCTCTACAATAAATTATTTTAGTTTTCACTATCTCAAAGGTGTTTTCCTATGATAGCAAATTTTCACTTGGGGAGAAAGTTGTCAAATACAAGTAGTTGAAAGTTGCAAATTGGTGCAACTTTCATTCTGCAAATCATGTGATGAAATTAATTATTCCAATGCCTCTAAATAACTATGTTTATGCTAGGCATGGTCCTCTTTCACACCTAAACATGTTGAATCACTCTAAGCTACATTCAACCGGTAGAATCTCTTAAGACAAATGTTTAAAGACTATTGAAGATAAATGTTTGTCTGATAATGTGTCAAGAAGTGATGCAGAATAGGGTGGAGGTTCTCTAACCAAAAACAATTCAACAAACCTTTCAACTTGGGAACCCTAACTTGATGTTCTTCTCACAATTTTCTCAATCTCGCTTGTAGCATTCCAAACAATGAAAATTGACCATATCTTTTAGAGAATGCCTCAAACCATAAAACTAAATATCATTCCAACTACCCTTTTGTCCCTTTAGTAACATATCACAAAATCAAGCATGATTTTTTTTGGAACAAATCACTCAAAATTGGATTGCTACACTGCCCTTGAGGCCTAATTAGGCTAGTTTGAATAAGAGTTTATTGATTCTCGACACTCCAGATCTCAATTCTTCTCACAAATGGATCAAAAATTCCTCCTAGGGTTTAACTATGCTCACCAAATTAATTCCCACACTTTCCCAATGCTTCTTTATCAAACCCTAACCTCTAGCCATCCTTTCATGCCTAAAAACCATGAAATTTCATCTAGGGCATCACCCAATCAACTCCTAACTCTATCCCTTGCCCCTAAAACTTTGAAAACATAAAATACACCTAATCTAACTCCATTCCATTGAGTTTGACAATATTTCAATAGTGGAATGGAGAGTTCTATATTTTTCTTCCTTTCAACCCTGTTGAACTAGGGTTTCTAACTTGTCTGAGGCAAAATGGCAATAAAATCCTCAAAACTTAATGAAACTCATGAATACTAGCACTAAAAAAATCTAATTCAATTATCCATCCAATAAAATTAACCTCAATTCATGAAACCTCCGTACAGAATTGTACAATGCTCTAAAACAGAAAGAAACATTAGAAATCTATAGAAAAATAAGGGTTTTTATTGAATTCTCTCTAAAATACAAGTCACCAACCTTGGGATCGCCTTATCAAGGCCAATTTAAAAATCTTACATTAGTTTTCTAAATACCCTTAGAATTCCAATGACCAAAAACCTTATTTCCAATCGATGACCCTTCATATTCCCTTTTTTGCATATTTTGCAATTTTGCAACAATGACAACATTTTCAAAGTTGACAACTTGACCCCACAAAACACATAGCAGCCTAATAAATTACTCAATACACATGTTACATGGTTATTAAATGAACTTATTACAAAATAAAACACAACCAAACCAAAAACGACAAAATTGCCTCATGGAGGCAAGAAATTAACTAGGTGCTCCTGCACCAAGAAGTTAACTACTCATCATCTATACTATGAATATTATGTTTTGCAAGTGTTGTGAAGGTTATGTATCCTTTAATTAATTTATTTATTTGAATCAAAATATTAAATATACTAGAATATTTATATGAAACATCTCATGGAATACCCAATGAAAACATGTTTTTTTCTTTCAGATAAAACATTTCATGGAACTCTTTGGATTAAACTGAATTGAGATATGTAAGAACAAGGGAGCATTAGGAAATTAATTTCTCAAGGATCTTAAATAATCCTTCTCTCCCATTGCAATTTTGTCTAGATTATTGCTTTCAAAGTATTGGGAAAGCTTTGCCTATTTTATAATTGGTAGTTGCCATTGTAGAAGGCTCATCCCTTGATATATATTATACTCATTCTTAATCAATTATCAAGTTAATAATTAGTGCATTTATTTACAGTTAATCTTTTCTTTTCAATTTGTGAAATTTTGTAATTTGTAAGTCTACTAATATTCCTAGAAATATTGAAGTTGTTTAGCATCAACTAATAATTTTTTTTAGCATCAATCAATAAATATTCAAGACAAACCATGAAGAACAACAATGATCAATGGTAGGGCTAACCAATTAATAAGTATACATGTGAATAATTCAAGCATACATGTGAATAAGGGAAGCACAAGTACTCAAAAGCATGTAAGCCTTGAAGTATACACACGAATACATAGTATACGCAAATTAATACAAAGTATATGCATGAGTACAAGGTATACGTATGAAAACACATAAGTCAAAAAGTATGCATTGGAATACATGTAAATCAAAAAGTATACACGTAAGTTGTAAATTATCCACTTGAATACACGTAACTCATATCTATTGAACCATGGATATATAATGCAAATATGAACACCATCGATAAAAAAATATTTGTATTAACCAAATAACCATATAGGCATACATCAATATATGTTGATATAAGTATAAAATATATACAAAATAGCCATATAAGCTTACAATAATTCCATATAGGCATACAATGTCAAATATACCAATATGTAAAATATGTACAAAATTTCCATATAGGCATACAACAAAGTGCTCTAGAACCAAAATTCATTGCTCTGCATCCTCTCGAAATAAATTCTTGCCCTTTGCTTGTCGGTCGGATGGCGATAGGTTTGTCACTCATTTATTCTAAGGTTGAGGAGTGCTCATGGTGCTCTTCCTAGTGTTTAGCTCCTGGTGAATCTGTATCTGTTACAATAATGAGTGAAGACATTAATATATAGAAATTACATTATAAAAAATGATATATTTAACAAAATAATCACTTACCTCTAGTAGACGATCTCTCTCCTCACATGAAATATTTGCATGCTCATGCTATGATGTGTTGAAGCCCTGTAGAAACCATCCAAAGAGAAATTAAACTACTAATCAATAATGGTTTGATTTTTCACTAACTAATAGCTATAACAATGAATGTAAGTTTAAATTTAGTATTCTACCTCATACCTCCTCCGTGAGAGCCATCGAGGACTCTATAATAGATGAAACATCAAGATCCATTTCCCTATGAGCATTCAGAGGTGTATTCACTTCCAACAACTAAAAATAAAACAACAAATTATTCAATCACAAAAACTACAATAGCAATCCATGTCATGGCTTATAATCTATGAGATAATAAACAAAAATTTGAGTACTTATTAAACTATATATTTCTGACTATCATGCTTACTATTTGCCTTATCCATAGCTTGTTCAAAAGCACCAGTTTTTACACTTTTACCCATAGCAACAAGGAGGTGAACCATTTGATAAAATACTTTCATAGACATGTACGATAACTATGGTAGCATAGAGAAGGTAGTGAATTGTTTGAAAAAATGCCTCAAAGAAATGGGGTCTAATGGCACGATGGAATGCCATTACAAAAAAATGTGTCATGGCATTCCATCACCATAAGACCACATTTCTTTGAGGAATTTTTTCAAATAGTTCATTGCCTTCTCTATGGTATTACTAGGATGGAGTGGATGGTATAGTGTGGTCTTGGTTATGAGATAGAGGATGATCATAACAAGAAGAGGGAGGGGTGGGGACATGAACAAGTGGAATAAAAGGTGGAAGGTTCCATGGATTGGTAAATTGAGGATGAGGACCTTGAAAATAGTTTGAGGGGAATTTTTGCTAAAGGGTTGGTTTCTATTCTTCAGGTAGTGAGTTATTTGAAAACATGCCTCAGAGAAATGTGGTCTCATGGTGATGGAATGTAATTCCATCACCATGAGATCACATTTCTTCAAGGAATTTTTTCATACTACTCACTGCCTTCACTATGATATTTCTTACTATTATGCTTTGATATATTTTTTCCAAGCATCCTTGTAGTTTGTTGGAAAGCACCTATTTTAGGCTTTTAGCCATAGCAGAAAGGAAGTGAGTAGTTTGATAAAATTCTTTGGTACATGTATGTATGGAAAATGTGGTAGCATAGAAAAGGTGGTGAGCTATTTGAAGAAATGCCTCAAAGAAATGTGGTCTCATGGTGATGGAATGGCATTCCATCACCATAAGATCGTATTTCTTCGAGGCATTTTTTCAAACTACTACCTTGTCTATGCTATTGCTTACTATTATACTTTGATAAATTTTTTCCAAGCATCCACATTTTGTTGGAAAGCATCTATTTTAGGATTTTAGCCATAGCAGCAAGGAAGTGAGTAGTTTGATAAAATTCTTTGGTACACATGTATGGAAAATGTGGTAGCATAGAAAAGGAGGTGAGATGTTTGAAGAAATGCCTTGAAGAAATAGGTGCGTTGAATAAATTCCTCATTTCTTCAAGGAATTTTTTCAAACTACTCACTGCCTTGTCTATGCTATTGCTTACTATTATGCTTTGATATATTTTTTTTCCAAGCATCCATAGTTTGTTGGAAAGCACCTATTTTAGGATTTTAGCCATAGCAGCAAGGAAGTGAGTAGTTTGATAAATTGCTTTGGTACACATGTATGGAAAATGTGGTAGCATAGAAAAAGTGGTGAGCTATTTGAAGAAATGCCTCGAATAAATATGGTCTCATGGTGATGGAATGGAATTTCATCACCATCAGACCGCATTTCTTCAAGGCAATTTTTCAAACTACTCACTGCCTTTTCTATGCTATTTCTTACTATTATGCTTTGATAGATCTTTTCCAAGCATCCATAATTTGTTGGAAAGCACCTTTTTTATGCTTTTAGCCATAGCAGCAAGTAAATTAATTTTTTGATAAAATGCTTTGGTAGACATGTATGGAAAATGTGGTAGCATAGAAAAGGTAGTGAGCTGTTTGAAAAAATTCCTTAAAGAAATTGGGTCTCATGGTGATGGTGAGGCATTTTTTCAAATAATTCATTTCCTTTTCTATGCTATTTATTACTATTATTCTTTCATATATTTCTTCCAAGCATCCATACCATAGACAAGGCAGTGAACTATTTGAAAATATGCCTCAGTAAAAAGTGGTCTCATGGAATGCCATGACAAGCAAATGCAATTGGAAGTTGCTCCTAGTTAATACTTATGCTATGTGAATTAATTTCTTTTCACATCTTTCAAACTCAAAGAATTACTTCACATTCCATAGCATAGACAAGGTATTGAACTATTTGAAAAGATTCCTCAGTAAAAGCGGTCTCATGGAATGCCATGACAAGCAAATGTAATTGGAAGTTGCTCCTACTTATTACTTATGCTATGTGAAGTAATTGCATCACTGCTTATGTTGACTTTCTAAAAAATTATATTGTAGGTGAAATTTTATCATCTATCAACATCTAGTTATTAGTTATGGAATGTGAAGTAATTCTTTGAGTTTGAAAGATGTGCAATGCAATGCAATAAAAGATATGAATATAAAATACACAAATCAATTATACAATTCATTAGTTAAACTTTTTATTCTATTACCTGCGTGTAGGTTTGTGTAAATCCATTGGAACTAGGAGGTGTTCCCAGGAAACCTCCAATATTAGCCTATTCAACATTCAAAATCACATATTAGAATACCATTAATAAAATAATGCTATTAACATGTAATATATTTATAATTGTTTACTAGTTACATACCTCAACGATAGATGTAGTGGATTTATAAGCGGGTGTAGGGACGATGTATCCAATATCAACACTATCATCCTAAAATTTTATCAAAATCATAAAACTAAATTAGATAATCTTGCATTTCAAAATTGAAATTTAATAAATTAAATTCAATGAACATGCTAACATTTACCTAAATATCAATGTCATAGGCCTCATTCAAAATGTTAGTTTCTCTTGTCATCCCCATAGCTACAGACGTATCTTATGTAGCAGCCTTCTAAGTGTCGGTGGGTTCATATGAACAAGACACCCCACAAGCTTAACACAAATGTGGTCGAAGCCCACCACTCAAAGACTCCCTTGGATAGCGCTATAGTATAGGGTTGGCATGTTGGATGACACTCTAGGTCAAAGAGTTGATGGTCTGCAAAGTGTCTACCTCAACACTCTCATTCACGATGGAAGGGATAACGATGTGCTCATGAGGCGTCCTAGCGAGAGGTCATCTTGCTTGCCACCTAGGATCTTGTTGTGCACCAGGTCTATCTTGAGCTGACCCCCCACCTCTCCCCTAGAAGTCCCTCATATCAAAATAATTCAAGATTTTGTTCAAAATGAACTCACAGTATTGTTTCCCCAAGAAATATTACAAGACTTCACAATTTTTTCATGGTGAGTAATCAAACACCATGTACCACCTATCCCAAAAACATTTCCTAATTTTTTGGTGGTTGCACCAATGGATAGGAAACCTCTTCGCATCGAGGGTCATATTTTCATTTGTGTGTGGATCAGTGAATAATGAGAACAAATCTAATTTTGTAATTTTTTGATCTTTTACATCTTTATATGATAATTTATCCAGGTAATAATCCCTAGCCACCTGCCTCCTATGTTGCCAACTAGATAATTGTTTGTTGATTGAATCTAAATGTTTTAACATTTATTTGAGTGAAGTTGCAAGGTTCTTTCTTTCCATGGTTGAACTGTTTGGATTGTTCAACCTCATGATTAACTCCTTGATTTTTTTTTTATTGTTTTCAATTTCACTCATTAACTTTTGTTGATGCCAGGAGGATGTTGAGGGATAGGCGGAGAAGATTGTTGTTGTGATTGTACTTAGATTTTTTTGATGTTGTTGTGCTTGTGCTTGTTGAGGATTTTTTTCCTCTTGTTGTTGTTGTGCTTGTTGAGGATTTTGAGGCTGGTTTGCAGGTTTATTAACATCTCCTATAAATTCAAAAAATAAATATCAAAAACAACCGAAAACTAACAAATTCACAACAAAAAATAAACAATCCTTACCTCTTAGACCTCCTCATCAATGTGGTGGAATCTTGGCAATGAAATTGCAAAAATTTGATGAAAAAACTTGCTAGATGGCTCCTCCCAAAACGCGAGCATGAAAATGAAAGGTTTTTGCTACGAGAACAAAAAAAACACAGTCACAATAAAACTGATTTCAAATTGCTCTTTTTTTTCTTTTAATAACTCATAACGTGAGCACATTATAACGCGCTCGCATTATGGGCTTATTGTGGTCGAGCCTTAGGCTCGACACACCAAGCCATAACAAGAGAACATTATAATGTGTTATAATGCACTCACGCCATAGCACGCTCATGTTATGAGCTTTCAAAACATTTTTTCAAATTTGGCCACAAATATGCCCCCCATCTTTTTGCACCCACCCAATTATTTTCTATAGGGTGTATTGTAGACCAATGTGTTATGATTTTTTTTTGCATGTATAGAGATTGATTTTTCACCATTATATGTTATCTCTATTAAATTTATGTTTTTTCTTAAATCAATAGCATATCCTCTAAAATTGCTACCATTGCCATAAAAAAAATCATTATTTTTATTATGCTTCTAAATTAGATTCCTCTATATTTTCCCTTTCTCTATGATTGAGCATGCCTATAGTTATTCTATAAATAACTAGCCCTTTGCAATAACTAGTACCAAATATGCCATTGGATTTTACAAATATCTTATGAAGAGAAATCCTATGTTTAGTTAATAGTGCTTCTAGGCTTCAATTTTTATTCTTATATGACATTATCAAACACATAAAGCATCTCAATAAATTTTATGTAAATTTATTTCTAAAAAAATCTTAACTTTTTCTAAATTTGTCCCCTTTTCATATAGGACCAATACTTTGAATTTTTCCATTTTAACAAATATTAATTTGAATGGAAGAAAACCATGTACCTTAGTGGAAAAATATTTTGTTAGAATTTACAGAATAAGTTAAGTAAAAAATTGATAGTAATCAACCTACAAGCTTGTCATTATTCGAACAACTTGTCACTTCAAATTGTAGATCAACATGACCAAATAGACAAAATAAAATTGATTGCTTTTGCCAAGGTCTAAATTTTATTTGAGAAAGTTTGTGTAGATTTATAGATTTGAAATTTTTTCAAGTGATAATTCTTAACTTGAATATTTTAATAAATATCAATAAACCAAAATATTGGACACCTATAAAGATGATTTAAAATGAACTATGATCAATATGCTAACAAAATAATTACAAAACCAAAGATGATTAAAGGTTCATACAATCAACATCTTGTATTAGTAAACATGTGGTATTTAATTTTTACAATAAATAAGTGATGGAATGAAAATAATAGTTTTATTTCATTCCTAAACAACACATCATTACTATACATGAATCATGAAAGGAAACAAAATCCATAGAGGTCAATAATAGACATACAAAGGGAAATATTAATATTTAAAATTTTCAATACATTATCCAACTTATTAACTTAGTTTGGCTTCTTTCAATACCTTTTACAATTAATTTTCTTCTCATCAACCTATTTCTCATATGGAAACCAATTAAAATGCACTATTCTCTATTCTTAGCAATCTAGAATGCTCTAATTCAAGAACACTATTATCTATTTCTTAGCAATCTATGATGTTCTAAAAATACTTTAAAATATCATGTAGAGACTTCTACCACTATAGGGAGGTTAGAAAAAAATATTAATTCAAAAAAAAGGTACATTGTAGATGCATTTACATAGTTTTCTTCTCCTAAAAAATATAGTGTTGTCTTTAGACTTATATAGTAATAGAAAAAACTCTAACAAAAACATATATATACTTAAGTACAACTCTAATAATAGGAAGTGTCTCTATAAAAAGAAGCATGCTCCTAGAAATTTGAAAATGTACAATGGGAATTTAAAATTTCCAATGGGAATTTAATTTCTAATTTAACCTAGCAAATTGAAATTGTACAATGGGAATTTAATTTCTAATTTAACCTATTCGCTAACACTAGTAATATATATCAGCAATTATATCTGCCATTTTTCCCTTATGTTGGAACTATGAAGCATTGAACGTTCATTTGGATATATGAAAAACTCATCTCTCCTGGCATATGACAAAGCCCAGAACTTGCAATAATCAATAAGGGCAGAGAAGACAAAAAATAAAGATACCACATAACACTATCAAAATTTTGTTTATATCATTCCTTTGTATAGAAAACTAAAAAATATAGATTATTGCAAGATAGATTGGTTGAAAATCACGGTGTGCATCGGTTATGCAAGAATAAAGGTTAAGAATATTGGTAACACAAGAGTAGACAACTGAGAGGGGGGTGAATCAGTTTTCATAGAAATTATACTTATTAAACTTATTCTCAAATCTGATAAATAAACATGAAATAATAAACCATCATCACAACAAAAACACACATAACACCAAGATTTTTACATGGAAACCCTGTTAGGGGAAAAACCACAGTGGAGGTTAATCCACAAGTTTATACTCTATTAAAAGTATAGTAAATGGGGAATTCACATGCATTCAGGCACACTACCTAGAGCTCACTACTCAAATACAAAAAGGATTACTGCCCAAAGGAAGACACACTATCTTATAGTCACATTCGGATTACATCCGATAGATTTTGAACTGAGAAAATAGCATCTGCTAATGCCTGATTATAGTTCTTGTTAAGCACATGAAAACTTTCTTTTTCTCACTCTTCTTCACACTTTACTTCTGATTTCGAAGGATCTGAACTTTATTCACACACAACACTCACATTTCGCACACCTTGCATACTAATCTCTTCAAAACAATTGGTTATATATATCTACATCTAAGGATAACATCAACTACATGTCAACCCAACAAAATATAAAATGTGTACAAACTATCGGCCCAAAATAATAAACAGTTATCAATCCAAATCAACTAGCATCAGCCAAAACATAGTAGGGACCCAAAACAACATGTCTCAAAAAGGAAACACTTTAAACAATTAGCCTTGAAGATCCACAATACGCTACAATCACCCTGTCGGTCATGAACATGAAAAACATGAACACCTAAAATAAAATCACCAATCACGAGCACAACGATCAATGCAAACCAACAACATGGATAGAGAATGATCTAGAAACATCCACAAACATCATAAATCACCATAGAATAATTTGCATCAACTCAAATTACCATAATCACATCATCTTAATTTAGGAACACCAACTAAAGCAACATAACAACTATCAGAACACAGATACTCATAACTTGATCAAATCTTCATGCGAACCTATAAACTTTTTGGTGGATAAACTATAGATACCTGAAAACAAACCCTTTAATCCACAACTACTCACCATCAATATATTGAACTAGCAATCATATTGAACTCCACTACATCATCGACAACCTTCAATTTATTTTATTACAATTTTCTCAATATCCTCGACATATACAGCCTTAAAGACATTAATGCCAATAGTGTTGACATCAATGACAACCACATATCATAAATATCCAAAAATCTCCCCCTTTGGCATTTATGGCAACACATTATGTGAAAAACACCATCAACGCAACTTTCTCTTAGCACTTTCTCCCCCTTATATTTTGACTCGTTTCTACTTAACTCTTTCACAATTTTTCACAAGAATCTTCTCCCCTTTTGACATCAATGAAAAAGGTACACATTATTTTTCTCCACACAAGCTTTGAACCACATGTTCTAAGCATCTAACTACTCCACCTAAGTAGCAGTTGCAACAACATCAATCTGAATCACAAGATATGACTATGAAATTAGTGGATTGATGCAAGTCCTTACATCTTAACTCTAATTAGGAGGGGTAATCACCCGTAGCTTCCCTCTAAGATACTCAAAAGTATCCTTAGGCAAGGGCTTGGTAAGGATATTTTCAATTTATTCCTTAGTAGGCACATACTCCAATCTGACTTCCTTTTCACTCACCTTGTCTCTCAAAAAGTGAAACTTGATAGGTATATGCTTGGTTTTTGAATGCAACACCATATTCTTAGAAATGTTAAAAGCACTTGAATTATCATAGAATATAACAATAGGTTCATCATACACAACTTTGATATCTTTCAACATCTACTTCATCCACAATACTTGAGTACATTTTTTAGTAGCAACAATGTATTCTGCCTCTGCAGTAGATAAAGAAATGGCATTTTGCTTCTTACCCAAGAAAAATGCACCACCACTAGTACTTTTTTTCCGTTCACATCTCTTGTCCAATCAGCATAAGTAAAAGCACTCAAAGTAAGGTTGTCATCTTTAGGATACCATAGACCAAAATCAATTGTCCCCTTCAAGTACCTAAAAATCCTCTTCACAACTGTCACATGAGATTCCTTAGGATTAGCTTGAAATCTTACAAGAATTCATATGACATTCATGATATCAGGTCTAGTTTGAGTTAAATATAGTAATCTACCAATCATGGATCTATATCTAGTCTGATTTGTCTTAGGAAAATCATCAACTTGAGTCAACTTACATCTGGTCACCATAGGTGTACCAACTAGTTTTGAATCTTTCATACCAAACTTCTTTAGTAGTTCTTTCACATACTTGGACTAATATATAAAGATCCCTTTATCTAGCTGAGTGATTTGCAATCCCAAGAATAATTTCATTTCTCCAATCATAGACATCACAAACTCACTCTGCATCTCATCAACAAACTTCATGCACAAACTATCATCTCCTCTGAAAATGATATCATCAACAAAAACTTCAACAATCAAATCTTTACCATGATCAATCTTGAAATACAAGTTACTATCAGTAGTACCTTTGTTAAATCCAAGATTCAATAAATACTTGTCCAATCTGGCATACCATGCTCTTGGGGCTTGCTTAAGACCATACAATGCTTTCTTCAACCAAAAAACCATATCTCCCTGATCATTCAATTAAAATCCATCAGGTTGCTCAATATACAGTTCTTCATTTAGTTCACCATTTAGAAATGTTGACTTGACATCCATATGATAAACCTTTAAGTTTTTGTAAGCAAAATAAGCAATAAATAGTCTCACAACTTCAATCCTAGCAACAAGAGAAATTTTTTCTTCAAAGTCAATTCCTTCCATTTGAGAATATCCTTTACACACCAGTATTGCTTTGTTTCTGATAAATTCACCTTGCTCATTCAGTTTGTTTTGAAAGACCCATTTAGTTCCAATTACATTTTTTTCCTTAGATCTAGGGACAAGAGTCTATGTAACATTCTTCTCATTTTTTAGTAGTTCTTATTTCATTGCTTCCACCCAATGTTCATCTTTTCATGCTTCATTGACATTATTAGGCTCAGTCTTTGAAATTAAACAATACTCTTCTATAATTCTTCTCCTAGTCTGAACACTTTTGTTTTTATCACCTATAATTTGATCTTCTAAATGATTTAGTCTCACATACCTTGGAGTATTAGGATCTTGAACCTCAGGCTCTTGTGATCTTGCTTTTGCACTTTCACTAGTTCCTTCCTCTTGATTTTCTTGATTCACTCGATTGATTTGAACTTGAGTCTAAAATTTATTTCCTTTATTTGAATTGTCATTCTGATCATCTGAATCATATCCACAGGTTCTAGATGGTCTAAATGTGTCTTCATTAACCTTTACATTATCACTTTCAATTAATTTCCTCAATCTCTTATTGTAGCACCAATAGGCTTTACTTTTAGTGGAATAACCAAGAAATATTCCTTCATTTCTTCTAGCATCAAACTTTCCTATATCTTCATCTCTTTTAATATAGCATTTACTCCCAAAGATTTTGAAGTATCTAACAGTAGGCTTATGACCAAACCATAACTCATAAGGGGTCTTACCAGTATCACCTTTGACATATACCCAGTTAAGAGTGTAAACAACAGTACTCACAACTTCTCTCCAGTAGATATGAGGAACATTTCCTTCAAGCATCATAGTCCTAGAAGCTTCTTGAATTGTTCTATTCTTCCTTTCCACAAGTCCATTTTGTTGAGGGGTCCACAGGGTAGATAATTGTCTCTTTATCCCATACTCTTCATAGAAATAATTAAACTCACAGAAAGTGAATTCACCACCTCTATCTGATCTCAGACATTTAATCTTCAGACCTATCTCTGTCTCAACCATAGCCTTAAAAATCTTGAAATTCTCTAGAGCTTCAGATTTTTCCCTTAAGAAAGTAACCCACATCAGTCTAGAATAATCATCAATGATTAGCATGAAATACCTATCACCTTGTAAACTTTTTATTCTAGAAGGACCACACAAGTTAGTATGCACAAGCTCTAATACTTCATTTCAACAATATTGTTTTCTTCTGAATGAGACTCTAGTTTGCTTCCCTAACTAATATTCCTTGTATATAGTATTAGTAGGTTTTATCAACTTGGGAAGATCTCTCACTTCCTGGGTAGAACTTATCTTGATTCTATTCTCAAATTTTACATGACACAATCTTCTATGCCACAACCAACTTTCATCAACTTCAACAATCAAACAACTTTTACTAGCAATACTATTACCTTTCTTTTTGTACTAGAAGCAATCACATTTCCAGAACTTCCCAATATTTTACATTTTCCATCTTGAATTGAAGATTATGGGTAAGTGCACAAAGATGGTTCCCAAAAAAGGGACTTAAGTTGACACCTTTTCTTTGAAATCAAGAAATACTGACCTTGGACGTGAAATTGAGGATAGTTACAATCAAAATTTTGAGATGGAACAAAAATAAGGATCGAAGTGCTCTGAGTCTACTTTCTAAACTAGTAATTTATTTTTAAAATGGTTGAGATTAAGGGGTTCAAATGAGGGACGTACACAAATTGGTGTTTTTTTAATGAGAAAAACATAACATAGCAACTTTTGTACAACCCTAGCACGGTGTACTTTTTTTTAATATTTTTAAAATCGCTATGGTCAAAATTTAGCTAATAGTATTTAGTTGATGCACGATTTTTCTGATAATTTTTTAATGAATATTTGATTTTTTACTAATTTTCGAAGTGGAAAATTCTTGAAAAATAGAATTTTGGCCATGCTACCCTTACAAATTTTGGAAAATAATTGAATTTTTTTTTTTTTTTAAATTATAGAATGGAGTCTAGTTTCTAAAAATGTAATTTATTTGAAATTTTGATGAGTGGTTAATTTATAACGAAAAAACACCAAACACTTCTTTTTGCCAAAAAAGAGACATACAAACAAAATAAATTATGGATGAAAGGCTTAACATTGTTAGAAAGTGAAAAAAATTACATCGTTGGATAGCTAAGAGAGAACATAACATTATCCAGATGTTCAATTTGTTTGATATTGAACCACATGCAATCCTGATGGTGAGCATGAACTTGATTATGTGAAATATAGTAGAATTTTCAAAAACACGTCTCTAGTTGTTGGCAATGCCCTTTAAGCCTTTGGGTTGGTATTCCAAGGAAAATACCAATCCTAAGGCTTGGGGATTCTAAAAGAAAGATATAACATGAGCACATTATAATGCGCTCGCATTATATCTCAGTTTTGACATGGATTTTTTCTTTTGTGAGAAACATGTCAACCAAGACATAACATAAGTTCATTATAACGTGCTTGCGTTATGTCTTCCTTTATGTTAAATGCACTCTATTGAATGCATGCTGATATATTTGTATGTTTTTATGTAGATGTATGCTTGTATGTCATGTATGTATGCATGTATGCATGTATGCATGCTTGCATGTATGTATCTATGTGTGTATGTATCAATGCATGTATATTGTATGTATGCCTATATGTATGTAAGATTGTATCTACACATGTATGTATGTATGTATGTATTCTTGTATGGATGTAGGATTGTATGTACATATGTATTATTCTTGTATCTATGTAATTATGTATGTATTTATGTATGTCTTTAGAGGGAGGGAGAATTTTAAGAGAGAGATTATGGAGAGAGGGAGAGGGGTAGAAGTGAGATTTTAAGAGAGAGGGAGTGGGAGAGAAGGGGTTGGAGTGAGAGGGAATTAGCTAGGTAGGGCGGGAGGGATAGAGGGAGGGAGAGAGAGAGAGGGGGGGTGGGAGAGAGATAATTGAGAGAGAGGGAGAGAGAGAGAGAGAGGGGGGGAAGAGAGAGAGAGAGATGGAGAGAAATAGAGAGTTATGTAGGTAGGGTGCCAAAGGGAGAGATTTGAGTGTGTGAGGGGAGTGAGGGGGAGAGACTTTAGAGATAAGTAGTGAGAGAGAGTGTGAGAGAGATGGAGTGTGAGTGAGATACCTAAGAGAGGGAGAGGGTGTCGGAGGGAGTGACATGATAGAGGTAGAGAAAGAGGGGGTGGAGTGAGAGAGACTTATCTAGGTAGTGTGGGAGGGATAGATAGAGAGAGGGGAGAGAGAGAAAGAGAGAGAGAGTTACCTGGGTAGTTTTCCAAAGGGAGAGACCTGAGAGAGAGAGGGGGTGGGAGGGAGATACATGAGAGAGAGGGAGAGAGAGGGAGTGGGAGAGATTGGGAGGAACATAGAGAGAGATGGATAGAGGGAGCAAGAGAGCATGGTAGGGATTGATTGAATGAGAGGTACGTAGAAAGAGGAAGAGGGTAGATAGAGATAATTAGAGAGGGTGGGAGAGAGGGAGGGAGGGAGAGGTGAGATGTATAGATAGAGAGAAAGTGATAGATGTTGAGGGTATAAAGTTGAGGTATTAGGGTGGAGGACCTATACGGTTGATGGTTTCTAGGGTATTAGGGTTTAAGGGTTGAGGGTTGAGGGATTAGGGTTGATGGTAGAGGGTATTGGGTTGAGGGTATAGGGTAGAATGTTTAAGAGTTTAGGGTTGAAGGGTTTAGGTTTGAGGGTTTAGGGTTGAGAGTAGAGGGTTTAGGGTATAGCTTTGAGGGTATATGGTTGAAGGATTAGGTTGAGGGTCCAATTTAAAGGGTAGAGAGTATAGGGGTTAAGGTTTTAGGGTTTAAGGATTAAGGGTTGAGGGTTTAAGGTTTGAGGGTTGAGAATTAAGGGTTGAGGGTTTAATGTATAGGGTAGAGGGTAGAGGGTAGAGGGTAGAGGGTTTAAGGGTTTAGAGTTTAAAGTTCGAGGGTTGAGGGTTGAGGGTTTAAGGTTGAGGGTAGAGGATTGAGGGTATAGGGTATAGGGTAAAGGGATTAGGGTTGAGGGTCCAATGTATAGGGTAGATATTATAGGGGTTGATGGATTAGGGTTTAAAGGTTGAGGGTTGAGGGTTGAGGGTAGAGGGTTGAGGGTTTAAGGGTTGAGGGATTAAGGGTTGAGGGTTTAGGGATTAGGGTTAGGGATTAGGTTAGAGATTTTTCTTGGACTTAAGGGTGTAAGGGTTTAGGGATTAGGGTTGAGGGATTAGGGTAGAGGGTAGATGGTAGAGGGTAGAGGGTAGAGGTTTTAAGTATTTAGGGTTTAAGGGTTGAGGGTTTAGGTTTGAGTGTTTAAGGGTTTAAGGGTTTAAGGTTTAGGGTTGATGGATTAGGGTAGAAAGGGAGGGATAGATGGATAGAGAGAAGGAGAGAAGATGAGGTAGGGACATAGATATATGAGGTTTGAGGATCCAATGTATATGGTAGAGGGTTGACAATAGAGGGTATAGGGTAGAAAACCTATAGGGTTGAGGGTATAGGGTTGAGGGATTAAGGTTGAGGGTGAATATGCTTGAAGGATTAGGGTTAAGAGTCCAATGTATAGGGTAGAGGGCATCGGTGTTGAGGGTTTAGGGTTTGAGGGTTGAGGATTGAGGGATTAAGGATTGAGGGTTGAGAATTTAAGGCTGGTTGTTTAATGTATAGGGTAGAGGGTAGAGGGTAGAGGGTTTAAGAGTTGAGGGTTGAGGGTTTAAGGTTGAGGGTGAACGATTGAGGGTATAGGGTTGGGGGAATTAGGTTTTAGGGTCTAACTTATATGGTGGAGGGTATAGGGGTTGAGGGATTAGGGTAGAGAGTATACTAAGCAGGTTTAAGGGTTGAGGATAGAGGGTAGATGATTGAGCGAAGAGGATAGAGGGTTTAAGGGTTTAAGGGTTTAGGTTTTAGGGTTTAGGGTTTAGGGTTGAGTTTTTAAGGGTTTATAGGGAAGATGGTAGAGGGTTGATGGTTTAGGGTTAAGGGTAGAGGATTGAGGGTATAGGGTTGGGGAATTAGGGTTGAGGATCCAATGTATAGGGTTGAGGGATTGGTTTTTAAGGGTTGAGGGATTAAGGGTAAAGAGGGTTGAGGGATTAGGGTAGAGGTTTTACTAAGTGGGTTTAAGGGTTGGGGTATTAGGGTTGAGGGTAGAGGGTAGATGGTTTAAGGGTTTAGGGTTTAAGGGTTAAGGGTTTAGGGTTTAGGGTTGAGTGTTTAAGGGTTTATAGGGTAGAGGGTTGATGGTTAAGGGTTTGAGGGCTAAGGGAATAGGATTGGGGGTATAGGGTTAGGGGATTAGGGTTGAGGGTCCAATGTATAGTGTAGAGGTTATAGGGGTTGAGGAAGTAGGGTTTAAGAGTTGAGGGATTAAGAGGATATAAGGGTTGAAGGATTAGGGTTTAAGGGTTGGCGGTTGATGGTTAAGAGATTAAGAGGGTCTAAGGGTTGAGGGATTAGGGTTTAAGGGTTGACGGTTGACGGTTGAGGGATTAAAAGGGTATAGGGGTTGAGGGATTAGGGTTTAAGGGTTGAGGGTTGATGGATTAAGAGGGATTAGGGTTTAAGGTTTGAGGGTTTAGGGTTTAGGGATTAAGAGAGTATAAGTGTTGAGGATTAGGGCTTAAGGGTTTAGGGATTAAGAGGGGTATAGGGGTGGATTAGGGTTTAAGGGTTGAGGTTTGAGGGCTGAGGTATTAAGAGGGTATAGGGTTTGAGGGATTAGGGTTGAGGGTAGAGGGTAGAGGATTGAGGGTAGAGGGTAGAGGGTTTAAGGGTTTAGGGTTTAAGGGTTGAGGGTTTAGGGTTTAGGGTTGAGTGTTTAAGGGTTTATAGGGTAGAGGGTTTGAGGGTTGAGGGATTAAGAGGGTTGAGGGGTTGATGGATTAGGGTTTAAGGGTTGAGGGTTGAGGGTTGATTGATTAAGAGGGTATAGGGGTTGAGGAATTAGGGTTTAAGAATTAAGGGTTGAGGGTTGAGGGATTAAGGATCAAGAGGGTTGAGGGATTAGGGTAGAGAGTTTACTAAGTTGGTTTAATGGTTTAAGGGTTGGGGGATTAGGTTTGAGGGTAGAGGGTAGAGGATTGAGGGTAGAGTGTAGATGGATTAATGGTATAGGATTTAAGGGTTGAGGGTTTAGGGTTTAGGGTTGAGTGTTTAAGGGTTTATAGGGTAGAGGGTTGAGGGTTTGAGGGTTGTGGGTTTAAGGTTGAGGGTAGAGGGTAGAGGATTGAGGGTATAGGGTTAGGGGATTAGGGTTGAGGATTGAGGGTCCAATGTATAGGGTAGATGGTATAGGGGTTGAGGAAATAGGGTTTAATGGTTGATGGATTAAGAGGATATAAGGTTTGAGCCATTAGGTATGGGCTGAGGGTTGAGGGTTGAGGGATTAAGAGGGTATAGGGGTTGAGGGATTAGGTTTTAAGGGTTGAGGGTTGAGGGTTGAGGGATTAAGAGGGTATAGGGGTTGATGGATTAGGGTTTAAGGGTTGAGGGTTGAGGGATTAAGAGGGTATAGGTGTTGAGGGATTAGGGTTTAAGGTTTGAGGGTTGAGGGGTTGAGGGATTAAGAGGGTATAGGTGTTGAGGGATTAGGGTTTAAGGGTTGAGGGTTGAGGGTTGAGGGATTGAGAGGGTATAGTGGTTGAGGGATTAGGATTTAAGGGTTGAGGGTGTAAGGAAACTCAGGTGCGGAAACACCTTCCTACACTAATCTCTTAAGGAAAGTATGGTGCAAATTCATTTTAAACCCTTACAATTTCAGATTCGTTAATCTACTTAACAATGATATTGCAGAAATATACCATACATATAGAAAATAAAGAATGACATAATGATTTACCCTGGGGAAAACCTTTCGGTAAAAAACCCCAGCACTCCAAAACCTGCACAATGTATTATTTGCAAGAAATACATTTTACAAAACAAATAATAAGAATAGGAATTATCCAAGGTTGAGACACCTTATTCCTAACAGAGGGTTGAGGGATTAAGAGGGTATAGGGGTTGACATATTAGGGTTGAGGGTAGAGGGTAGAGGATTGAGGGTAGAGGGTAGAGGGTTTAAGGGTATAAGGTTTAAGGGTTGAGGGTTTAGGGTTTAGAGTTGAGTGTTTAAGGGTTTATAGGGTATAGGGTAGATGGTTGAGGGTTTGAGGGTTGTGGGTTTAAGGTTGAGGGTAGAGGATTGAGGTTATAGGGTTATGGGATAAGGGTTGAGGGTCCAATGTATAGGGTAGAGGGTATAGGGTTTGAGGGAATAGGGTTTAATGGTTGAAGGATTAAGAGGATATAGGGGTTGAGGGATTAGGGTTTAATGGTTGAGGGTTGAGGGATTAAGAGGGTATAGGGGTTGAGGGATTAGGGTTTAAGGGTTGAGGTTTGAGGGATGAAGATGGTATAGGGGTTGAGGGATTAGGGTTGAGGGTAGATGATTGAGGGTAGAGGGTAGAGGGTTTAAGGGTAGATGGTTTAAGGGTTGAGGGTTTAAGGGTTGAGTGTTTAGGGTTTAGGGTTGAGTGTTTAAGGGTTTATAGGGTAGAGGGGAGAGGGTAGAGGATTTGAGGGTTGAGGGATTAAGAGGGTATAGGGGTTGAGGGATTAGGTTTTAAGGGTTGAGGGTTGAGGGTTGAGGGTTGAGGGATTAAGAGGTATAGGGGTTGAGGGATTAGGGTAGAGGGTAGAGAATCAAGGGTAGATGGTAGAGGGTTTAAGGGTTGAGGGTTTAGGTTTTAGGGTTTAGTGTTTAAGGGTTTATATGGTAGAGGGTAGAGGGTAGATGGTTTGAGGGTTGAGGGATTAAGAGGGTATAGGTGTTGAGGGATTAGGTTTTACGGGTTGAGGGTTGAGGGATTAAGAGGGTATAGGGATTGAGGGATTAGGGTTTAAGGGTTGAGGGTTGAGGGTTGAGGGATTAAGAGGGAATAGGGGCTGAGGGATTAGGGTTTAAGGGTTGAGGGTTGAGGGATTAAGAGGGCATAGGGGTTGAGGGATTAGGTTTCAAGGGTTGAGGGTTTAGGGTTTAGGGTTTAGGTTGAGTGTTTAAGGATTTATAGGGTAGAGGGTAGAGGGTTTAAGGATTGAGACTCTCCCTCATACCCCCTCTCTCTCTCTTAGGTCTCTCTCTCTCTCACTCACTCATATCTCTCTCCCCTCTATCCTTAAACCTTAACCCTTAACCCTTAAACCCTTAACTCTTAACCCTCTACCCTCTATTTCTCTCCCAGTCCCTCTCTCTCTCTCTCTCAAATATCTCCCTCCTACCCCCTCTCCCTCCCTCTCTCCTTCTCTCTCCCTCTTTCTCCCCCTCTCTCACTCTCTCGCTCTCTCCCACTCTCCCTCTCTCTCATACTCTCCCTCTCTCCCACTCTCCCACTCTCCTACTCTCTATTTCTCCCACTCTCCCCCTCTCTCCCTCCCTCTCTATCTCCATCTCACCCACTCTCACTCTCTCTCCCTCTCTCCCACTCTCTCTCTCTCAACCCTACACCCTCTACCCTTAAACCATAAACCCTTAACCCTCTACCCTTAACCCTGAGCTTTTAAGCCCTAAAACCCTAAAACCCCCCCCTCCCTCTCTACTATATATCTCTCCTATCCCTCCCTCTACCTCTCTCTCTCTCCCACACATACACACTCACCTCTATATCCTCTACTATAAGGGTACAGGGGAGAGATATAGAATTAGGGTAGAGGGTATAGACAAAGAGAGAGAAAATAAATTTATCAAAAAAAATATCTTTCACATAACGTGAGCGTGTTATGAAGAAGTAGATATATGGTCATTTTAGTAAGAACTAACGTGAGCACATTATAATGTGAGCGCATTTTGTCTTGCACTAAAAATGGTAAAAAATCTCAATATACCCATGGTCTCAAGGCCCACATTCTACATACTCTCTTGCTTTTGCATGTGCGACAACAAATAGATGTTTTGTGATGATTTTGTGAAGTGTGCATGCATTTTTTTCACATTCCACCACATTTTTCATGATATTCCCACCACCTTTGCATGAAATAGTAGAGTTTTCACATTGAAAGGAATATAATATCAATTCAAGTTTGAACTCCATTCAATATTGATATACAATTGAAGTTTCGAGGGGAACAAGCTTTTTAAAAAGTCAAATTGTTGAGGAGTTTGAAGAAAGAAGAACTCCTCCATTTGAAGCTCTATTTTTTTAGGTATGTGAAGTCTTTACACATTTTCTTTCATTATATTATGGCTTGCTATATTTTTTGTTCATTTGCATATTCCATGTTGATCATTGTTTGTTTTTCATTATAACCTTAGGTTGTCAATGCACATTTTAAATTACTCAATTATATACACTTGCCAATTACATTTTTAAACTTGATGTTGAGCATCTACTAGAAACCACAAATCATCAAGGGTACTTCTGACCCTAACTTAAATTGGAGAAGATCAAGCAACAAAATCAGTCATGTTTTCATCAAAATCCTTCAATTTCACTTGATTTCATATTTCCAAAAAACATTAGAACTTGGCTCCAACTCTTTGTTAGACTCAAAAATATATTAACCATCATAAAATTTATTGTAACATAACATAAACCTAATTAGAAACTCATAACCATTCAATTCCTTCATGATTCACTAATTCACTCTTCAATGCAACTTACATGGCAAAATAATAACAAATCATGGATTCTCGCTACCAACCTTTATCCAGACCTACAAGACACTGTAATCATCATGTTATTAATTGAAATACACCAAATACACATTCACAAACCACTGATCCATCGAGCTCTTTAATTATTGCAGTTATAACATCATTTTGCACAAGGAGTCAACTTTGCTCAAAACAACAAATTCCACAAGTTAACTTTTCACTGTTTTATCAAATTCACTCCTTCTACCAAATTATCCACCATATTCCAAGAAGGTCACCAAAGCCTTAAATTAGGTGATCCATATTCAATTATTTTGTATCTTTAAAACCTAAAGGCACAATCTGAATCCCATTTTGACATACATGCACATACTTGAATGTCAGTTAAACTTGTTTTGAAACAAACATCAAAAAACTTGATTGAACGTTGGAATAAGCCTCAAATTAGGCCAAATTTGCAAATGAAGTATCCTAAAATCACCACCAAAAGACCTAATAACTACAAACAATCTTAACCAAGTCAGAAAACACCAAATTCAACCAATTTTAGGAATGGAAAGGCTCAAATAAACATTGTTCAACAAAACCCTCACTTTATGCTCCCAAACAAGCTTTCCAAATGAGCGTTTATAAAAAAAGAATAATCCAAACCTTCACATGATTTTCCACTGCTTGAAACACATTTAGAAATGTTTACCCATGTTTTAGAAACAAACTTACAATCTCATTTAATTCTCTTTCCTCAATCACCAACTTGTAACCATCCATTTTTATTGGAAAACTTTTGTATTTCTTGAGAGACAGTAAACAAATGATGGATTCTTGTTTTCCCATGCACAAAAAATATGCACACACCTTACACAGCCTAAAACTAATCTACTCCATCGAACTACAGAGCTTAGATCGTGGAGTAGTCATAATGAACCTTCTTAGACTCTCAAACCCCCCTTGTGAACCAAAACCACATCTCTTTGGGGCATTTTTTTATTTAACAATTGACTTACCTTGTAAATTGATGCAATTAGGGGCAGTCGTGTAACACAACTCAACACAAAATCAACCAACAACAACAATTCACAATTAACAATTCATAAAATTCTTCACTTTCACCAATTCAACAGTCATCCTTGTAGCATAGCCAACTCACTCAACCAAGTATATATTTTAGAGAAGGTCCTCTCATACCATTACTTGACCCTTATCAAAGTCCCAATAGGGCACACATTAACATATCAACAAGCCACAATAGGCTTCTTTGTTACAACTTCATTAAAACTAGATTTCTAAACCAACTAGGCCTGAAATTAGGTCTCTTTTACAAAGGACCTTATCTTAAATCCTTTTCAAAAACACAAAAATCAATTGGGAATCATTATCTATGTTATCAAACCAAGGATTCAACCATTTTTTTTAAGAAAATCACTCACGAAAGTGCCAAATCACAAAACCCTCCTTTTTACCCAAGAAACTAGGTGTTTATTGAAAAACACTCATCCAACCCTCACACAATCTTATGAATACTTCAAAAAGGTCTAAAATTTCCTAAAAAAACTCAACTCAGCAATAAACCATGCTTCCCCAACACAAAACACACTTTAGCATATCAAAACCACTTGAAATCTCATGGAAAACTCAAAATTTCACTGTAGGGCTTCATGCCCAACACCCTTTTAGACCTCCCCTGGATACAAATAACATTCCCTCACCTATTTATTGATGATGTAGACCCATTCCACCAATTACAGTAATCACAGTGAGTGGAATGGGCCAATTTACATAATTGAGACCTTCAAAACCCTTTAATAAGAGCACACAGACCTGCGGTAAGAGATTCAATCCAAACTACCACTAGAATTAGATTTATAGTCCCAAATCAAATAAAAAACATTATTACCACATGCCCCAAAGTGATTCATGAATTTTTATATTCAAAACCTCTCTGTACGGTCCATTCCAAGGCTACAAAAGATAGAAATATAGAAAATCTAAAAAAAGAGCGATTTTTCAATTCAATCTTCCTTCAAATCTTCAAAATCAATCTTTGCATCAATGTCATCCAGCATATATATGATGTTTCCCACAAAATTAACTAGCCTAATTCCTTCAATTGACATTTAAAATGGTATGACCATTTGCCTTCCTCAAAATCTGCTTTTTACAACTTTACAATTTTGCCCTTTTGCACAATTGACAATTTACCAATGTTTTTTGCAATTTTGAAATCTAAACCTTCTAAACACCTAGGAAACACCAAAAATGACTCATTATAATAGAAAATGGTCTTATTGACATTATTTAATGCAAAAATTCCAAAATCCTAAAGCCTAGACAACAACTTATTGAATTGACAATTTTCATTCAATGGTGCTCCTGCACCATGTATGCTTCCACATTTTAAATACATATATATGACATAAGTTTTAAGGAAGTAAAATAAAACATCATTTCTCAATCCTTTATTATGGATGTGCATACCACATGGCTTGTCCATGCTTCCATTGTGAGCCTATCTTGCAATCATGGCATGCCACATTACCACATTTCTTTAAGGCATTCCATTGAAAAAAATCATGTGACCTTTATCTATTCTACAAATAATCTTGTGCAAGATGATTATAAGTATTCTTTATGAAGCCTTGAATGACATAAATTTTGATTTAGTTGAATGGATACATTTTTGAGGAGCTAATATTCATCTCATTACCATGCTATAGGTAAAATTATCTACCATGCCAAAGAAATGAACAAGGAAGAAACTAACAGATGCAGAGTATGAAACCTTCAAATAAAAGGAGAGAGATCAAGAGAAGGCATATCATGAAAAAAATAAATTGGAAAAATTTGATGAAAACAAGCCAATTGAAGAGGAACCTCAACCATCAAAAAGAGAAAAGGAATTGGCAGCACAAAAAACATGAATGTGAAAGCATCAAGATTCGGATACCGTAGTTGGAGACACCCTCTACGGAAAGTGAATATGAAGGGACACCATTAAGAACAAGTGAATATGGAGGGACACCATCTACCGCAAGTGAATCTTGTTGGACACCATCCAATGCATCTCAAGTTGAGAGTACATCATTACTCGTATTTGACAAAGAAGGTATGCCATCATCCCCACATGAACCTACAGGTATGTATTCTACTCCACCCTCGATCGAAAGTATGCAATCTAGCCCACCTCAATTAAATATTGATGAAATTCCTAATGTTCAGATGTATGTACCTAGGAGAACACCACCTAGAATTTTGCAACATGTGTGACTAAACAAACTGTTCCAATGCATCTGAATAGGTATATTTACACTAGGCATGGTCCTCTTTCACACCCAAACATGTGAAATCACTCAGAGCTAGGTTCAACTAGATCGATCCCTTAAGGGTCCAAAGTGCAAAATGGTTGTAAACTTTAGCATGTTGTTACTCGGATACCGTGATGCTTAGAAACTTCTCGTCTAATCCTATGAGATCACGTTGGGCCTCTCTACAATAACCTCTCTCATTTTTTTCTATCTCGGAGGCATTTTCCTATGGTGACAAATTTTTAGTTGGGGAAAAATTTGTCAAATGCAAGTAGTTGAAAGTTGCAAAGTAGTGCAACTTTCATTTTGTAGCTCATATGAGCAAGCAGACTATTCCAATACATCTGAATAGGTATTTTTACACTAGGCATGGTCCACTTTTGCACCCAAACACGCGGAATCACTTTGACCTACGTTCAAACGGAGTGATCCCTTAAGGGTCCAAAGTGCAAAATGGCTACAAGATTCAACATGTTTTTACTTAGATACCATTATTATTAGAAACTTCTTGTCTGATCCTACAAGATGAAATTGGGCCCCTCTACAATAACCTCTCTCAGTTTTTGCTATCTCGATGGAATTTTCCTATGGTGGCGAATTTTCACTTGGAGAAAAAGTTGTCAAATGCAAATAGTTGAAAGTTGCAAAGTGGTGCAACTTTCATTCTACGGCTTGTGTGGCAAAACGGACTATTCCATCGCATCCAAATAGGTATTTTTACACTAGGCATGGTCGTCTTTTGCACCCAAACACATGGAATCGCTCTGAGCTACGTTCAACTAGATCGATCCCTAAAGGGTCCAAAGTGCAAAATGGCTACAAACTTCAGCATGGTGTTATTCGGATACCGTGATGCCTAGAAAATTCTTGCCTAACTCTATCATATTTTAATGAGCCCCTCTAGAATAACCTCTCTCGATTTTTCCTATCTCGGAGGAATTTTCCCGTGGTGACGAATTTTTACTTGGGAAAAAAGTTGTCAAATGCAAGTAGTTGAAAGTTGCAAAGTGGTGCAACTTTCATTCTGCAGATCGTGTGAAAAAATAGACTATTCTAATGCATCTAAATAGGTATTTTTACAATATTCATGGTCCTCTTTCACACCCAAACATGCGGAATCGCTCCAAGATACATTCAATTGGATCGATTCCTTAAGGGTCCAAAGTGCAAAATGGCTACAAACTTTAGCATGTTATTACTCGGAGACCGTGATGCTTAGAAACTTCTCGTCTGGTCCTATGGGATTGCGTTGGGCCCCTCTACAATAATTTCTCTCATTTTTTCTATCTCAGAGGCATTTTCCCATGGTGGCGAGTTTTCACTTGGAGAAAAAGTTATCAAATGCAAGTAGTTGAAAGTTGCAAAGTGGTTCAACTTTTGTTCTACATCTCGTGTGACCAAATAGACTATTCCAACATGTCTAAATAGGTATTTTTATGCTAGGCATGGTCCTCTTTCACACCCAAATATTCAGAATCGCTCTGAGCTATGTTCAACCGGATCGATCCCTTAAGGGTCCAAAGTGCAAAATGGTTGCAAACTTCAACATGTTGTTACTCAGATACCGTGATGCTCAAAAAAAAAAATTATGATCCTATGGGATCATGTTGGGCCCCTCTAATAACCTCTCTCAGTTTTTTCTATCTCAGAGGCATTTTCCCATAGTGGCGAGTTTTCACTTGGGGAAAAAGTTGTCAAATCCAAGTAGTTGAAAGTTGCAAAGTGATGCAACTTTTGCTCTGTAGCTCATGTGACCAAATGAACTATTCCAATGCATCTGAGTAGGTATTTTTATGCTAGGAATGTTCCTCTTTCGTACCCAAACAAGCAGAATCACTATAAGCTACTTTAAACTGAATCGATCCCTTAAGGATCCAAAGTGCAAAATATCTGCAAACTTTAGCATGTTGTTACTCAGATACTATGCTGCTTAGAAACTTCTCATCTAATCCTATGAGATCACGTTGGGCCCTACTACAATAACTTCTCTTGGTTTTTTCTATCTCAGAGGCATTTTCCTGTGGTGGCCAATTTTCACTTGGGGAAAAAGTTGTCAAATGCAAGAAGTTGAAAGTTGCAAACTGGTGCAACTTTCATTCTGCAACTCATGTGACCAAATGGATCGTTCCAACATGTTCAAATGGGTACATTTATGCTATACATGGTCCTCTTTCACACCCAAACATGCAAAATCGCTCTAAGCTACATTCAACCAGATTGATCCCTTAAGGGTCCAAAGTGCAAAAGAGAAGCAATCTTTGATGGGCTATTACTCAAAAACTATGATGCTTACGAAATCTCCATCTGAGCCTAATAGATCATGTTCGGCCCCTCTACAATAATCTCTCTTGATTTTTGTTATCTCAGAGTCATTTTCCTGTGGTATCCAGTTTTCACTTGATGGAAAAAGTGTCAAATGCAAGCAGTGTAAAGTTGCAAAGTGGTGCAACTTTCATTTTGCAATTCGTGTGAACAAACAAATTGCTCCAACGCATTCTGATAGGTAAATTTACACTAGGCATGGTCCTCTTGTGCACCCAAACACATGAAATTTCTTTGATCTACGTTCAACCAGCTTGATCCCTTATGATGGCATGGGAAACAATCAAAAATAGAAACATACACACGATGGTTGAGAAGCTCGGGTTTTAAACACAAAAAGCGTATGTGGTGAAAATAGGTGCCTCAACTTCTAGCTTCAACCTCTAAAAAGGACTTGGTGAAATACATTTTGTTCTAGCCTTTACTGCTTTACCATTGGATTCATCTCTTGGAGACGCGGTTGCGCGGTTTACTACCTTACCACGAGCCTCCTTCTTTCAATCTACGGTTGGGTAGTGTTACCACCATACCACAGGGTCATTTTCCTTCACTGGTAGTGGCACGGTGGACTAGGCGGTTAGCCAGAATGTTTACCTCGGCACCGCAGGGATTGCTTGGAGATGGCGTGGTGGCACAATGAAGGGCGATTGTCAGTGAGAACATTTACCACCACACTGTGGTGGCCTTTCGGCCATGACGCGGTAGAGTAGTAAACCATGACGGTCAATGTTGGTGGTTACCTTCTTACCATAGAGGTCTCGTGTTCATGGTGCAGCAATGTGGTAGGCTTGATGGTCAGTTCAGGCAGGTTACCTCCATACCACTGAGGGATGAGCTCAACTTGGCAATGTCGCGGTGAAGGTGGTGGACAGGTGGTTAAGTGCCTACCACCATACCATGTTGGTCTCATTGCTTGTCATGGTAATGCGGTTTGTGTAACACCAGACCACGAAGGCTATGACTGAGCTGAGCGATAGTGCAGTACACCACACTACCATGAGGATTGATCTACTAGCATGCAGTGGCACGGTAAATAAAGCTTAGTGCTTGGCTAGCAGGTATGACTCAATGGTCAGAGCGATGAACAAGTAGTGTTAGGACATGTGGTGCGATAATACTTGTTGATTTTACATCACTGTTGTAAATCAACAATTGATTGGATGATTGTTTGAAGAGGTGAAAGAATTAACTGCAAGGCTCGATTCGGTGGTTGAAAAAATCCGATTATGGAAAACAAAATTAAATGCTAGGCACCCCGATGCATGATTCCAGGGAGGTCAATCAGGGATCAGATTTGCTTGTCTGACAAAGGTGTAGTTAAATACACCTAATTGATTGGTTGATTGAATAATGCATGTAAGACTTGTAACAATCGAGTGTATTGTAAGAAGTCATAAAAGGTGACGATGAGTTAGTTTTTTCTATTGTATGCCACAATAGCATTGTAATATAGAGAAGAAAGTCTAAGAGAGGTCTGCTAACTTTGTATGTAAATGTTTTACTATAATATAGAATTATTGCTCTTAGTGTGCTGGGTTTTTTTTTAAAGGGTTTTCCCACATAAATTTGTTGTCTTCTTTGTTTGTATGTTTTATTTTTATTACTCTTGCTATTCTGTATGTGTGCATCTTAAGTGTATGAAGTTTTAAAATTGGTCTTTTCACTTCTCCTCTGTGGTTTTAGCTTTAGGAAAGCGTTTATGAACTGTTGTTTTTCCTTTCAAGTGGTATCAAAGCTTGGCCAGTTGTGCTATCCTTATTAGTAGGGTTGGTTTTTTGTGCTAATACTGTTCTAGTGGGAGTCTTGCAAAGTTAGAACCTAGTTCTATTTAATATGGCGAGTACATCAGGTAGAGTAGAAATTGAAAATTTCAATGGTGGGAACTTTGAGTTGTGGAAAATCAAAATGGAAGACTTGCTTGTGGATAGAGACCTCTAGGTTGTTGTGTCTAGAACTATGCCACAAAGTATGATGCAAGAAGATTGGGACATTGGAGATAGAAAAGCTAGAGGCTTGATAAGACTTAGTTTGGCCGATTTTGTACTCCTGAATGTCCATGACGAGAACTTTGCAGCTTCGTTATGGAAGAAGCTTGGTGATATTTATCAAGGAAAGGCTCTGGTAAATAAGTTATTCCTGAGGAAGATATTTCACTCCTTGAAGATGGAAGAAGGTGCATCTTTTGCAGACCATCTTAACTCATTTAATATGAGTGTTGCTCAGTTGGCATCTGTGGGTGTGAAGATAGAGGAGGAGGATCGTTGCATGCTTTTGTTATGTTCATTACCTGACACTTGGGATCATCTTGTAATGGCTATTGGAAGTGTGAACACTACTTTCAAGATGGAAGATGTTGTTGCCTCACTGTTGTCTAAAGAGATGCAGAGGAAGTCTTCAGAGATGGGAAAAGAGGCCCTTATTGTTTGAGGTAGATTGAAGGAGAAAGACAAGAATAAGGATAAAAATTCTAAATCTAAATCCGAAGGGAGATCAAAGTCTCTTGGTAAAAATTCCAAGGTGAAATGTTGGAATTGTGGGCATCCTAGCCATATCCGTAAGGATTGTAAGGAGAAGAAGAATAATAATAATAACTCTTCAGACAATGACTCTTCTCAGAGTGATGCAAATGCCTTCATTGTAGCCTTGGAAACTCAGGCATTAGATGATGTCTGGCTGGTTGACTCGGGTGCATCTTTCCACATGATGTCTCATAGAGAGTGGTTCACTAAGTATGAAAAGTATGATGGTGGAAAGGTATACCTGATAAGTGATTCAACACTGGAGATTTTTGGTTGTGGAAGATTCAAAATATAATTCCCTCATGAAAGAATCAAAGGGATTGGTGATGTACTACACATATCAAGTTTGGCTCGTAACTTACTTTCTGTCAGTAAGATGAATGATGCTAGTGTGGAAGTTTCTTTTAGAAGTAAAGGGTGTAAAATGGCTAGAGGTGCAATGGTGTTGGCTAAGGGTGTACATACTAGCACTCTATACAAGTTGGATGCACGACCTGTTCAATGTAACAACGTCTCTGTAAAGTCAAGCAAAGGTGCTCCTATAGAGAAGGATGATGAAGCTCCTCTGGGTGAAAATTCCTTGGAGATGAAACTCCCAGTAGAGAAGACCATGCTATGGCATCATAGACTCGGTCACATAGGTGAGAAAGGTTTTAAAACCTTGAAAAATAAAAATCTCGTTGAAGGGCTTATTGATTGTAATCTTGATTTTGATTTTTGTGAACATTGCATATATGGAAAGCAACGTCGTGTTTCATTTTATTCGAGTCCTCATAAATATTCTGGTGTACTGGATTATGTTCATTATGATGTTTTTGGTCTAGTGAATGTTCCTTCGTTATCGAAGTCTATATATTATGTTTCTTTTATTCATGAATTTTCGAGAAGGGCATTTATATAATTTCTTAAGAGTAAATCAGAAGTGTTCAATCGGTTTAAAGAATTTAAAACATTAGTAGAGAATTAGACTGGAAAGAAAATTAAATGCTTGAGGATGGATAATGGTAGTGAGTTTTGTTCTATAGATTTTGAAAGGTACGTCAAATACCAGGGATTAAAAGGCATAAAACTACACCTTGCACTCCACAAAAAAGTGGAGTTGCTGAAAGGTTGAATAGAATGTTAAGGGAGAGAGTGAGAAGTATGTTGAGTAGTGCTGGTCTAGAGCAGAAGTTTTAGGCTGAGGTTGTGGCTACAACATGTTACCTGGTAAATCATTCACCTTGTTCTTCTCTTGTTGAAAAAACACCTTTGGAAGCTTGGTCTGGTAAGAAGCCCTCTCTAAGACATATTCATGTCTTTGGTTGTGAGGTATATGCATATGTGCCAAATGAGAAAAGATCAAAGTTGGAGAAAAAGGTTGTTAAATGTATCTTCATCGGCTATGGCATTGGTGTGAAGGGATACAAGCTTTGGAATCCTGATATTGAGAATTTTTTGTATAGCAAAAGTGTAATATTTCATGAGCTGAAACCTTCAGTAGCTGATCCACAGATAGAGACAAATAAAAGAGAAAAGAAGGATGATGTAGTTGAAATTCCTCAGACTCCGGAAAAAGAGGAACTACATGGTGTACCTAAAATTGAGGAGAGTTCAAGCAGCTCTGAAATTTTTGAAGATGAAGAACCACAACCTCAGCTAGTAAGAAGGTCTACACGTGAAAGACAAAAACCTGATAGGTATGGTTTCTATATGTTAGATTCAAACTCTGCCTATGCTTTGATTATTGGCACTGATGAGCCTAGGACTATGAAAGAGGCAATTAATATGTCTGATTCAAATTCCTGGTTGGAAGCCATGAATGAAGAAATGGAATCATTGAAGAAGAATGAAACCTGGGATTTGGTACCTTTGCCTAAAGGGCGAAATCCCATTAGCTATAAATGGGTATATAAGAAGAAGACTAGTCTAGATGGTAGTGTTGAAAAATATAAGGCAAGGTTGGTTGCAAAGGGGTTTTCCCAGATAGAGGGAATTGATTGTGGAGAAATTTTTTTCCCTTGTAGCAAAGTTGACATCTATTAAATTTATTTTGTCACTGGCAGCAGCGTATGACTTAGAGATCGAGCATATGGATGTGAAGACAATGTTTCTCCATGGAGAGATGGAAGAATAAATTTATATGTCCCAGCCTGAGCACTTCGTTGAAAAAGGTAGAGAAAGTCTGGTCTACAAATTAAAGAAATCTATGTATGGTTTGAAGCAATCTCCTAGAATGTGGTACCAAAAGTTTGAAACTTTTGCGTTTTCTATGGGATTTGTGAGATCAAACTTTGATCATTGTGCGTATCAAAAATTTGAAGATGATCATGTGCTTATTATTACCTTGTATGTGGATGATATGTTGTTCATAGGAAATAGTAAGTCTATGATTTCTAATCTTAAATCTTAGTTGTCTGCAAAGTTTCGAAATGAAAGATCTGGGTGCAGCAAGGTATATTATGGGTATGGAAATAACCAAGGACAGAATGAGTAGAAAGCTTTGGGTCAGCCAGAGTAAGTATGTTAACACTGTTCTAGAGAGATTTGGTATGAATGATTGCAAGAAGCTAGTTGTTCCAGTCTTGCAGGGAACAAAGCTATTTGTTGAAGATTGTCCAAAATTTGCTATTGAGATGGAGGACATGACCAGGGTGCCCTATGCAAGTGTTGTTGGTAGTGTAATGTATGCAATCATCTGTACAAGGCTAGACATTACATAAGCAGTGGGAGTACTGAGTTTTTTTATGGAAAATCCAAGGAGGACACACTGGGATGCTATGAAGAGAGTGTTTAGATATTTGAAAGGAATTTTAGATTTTTTTTGTGTTACCATGGTAATTTGGTTGCATCACAGAGAACACTCAACATTCATGGATATGTCAATTCTAATTGGGCTGGGGACATTGACAACAGGAGATCCACCAGTGGATACACTTTCATGTTAAATGGTGGTGCGATCAGTTGGATGAGTAAGCAACAAGTTGTAGTCACTTTGTCCACTATAGAGGTTGAATACATGGCAGAAACATACGCCTGCAAAGAAGTTGTTTGGCTTAGTCTTTTGTGTTATGATATTGGCTTTAATACAAGGAAGATTATAATTTGTTGTGACAATCAGAGTGCCATTTTTTTGGCAAAGAATCCTACTTTCCATGCCAAGACGAAGCACATTGATGTGTAGTATCACTTCATTAGAGATATGGTGGAGGATGGAAAGGTCTCTTTAGAGAAGGTGGATACTCTGAAGAATGTTGCAAATACATTAACAAAGCTAGTGAGCATAGACAAGTTAAAATGGTGCATAGATTTGATGGGCCTTGGGCCCTATGACCATCAGTAAATTCAAAGTCGAGAGGAAGCCATGAATTCTTCATCAAGTGGGAGTTTGTTCGAAATAGGTGCCTCAACTTCTGGCTTGAACCTCTCAAAAGGACTTGGAAAAATACCTTTTGTTTTGGCCTTTACTGCTTTACTGCTGGATGCATCTCTTGGAGGCACAGTTGCATGGTTTACCGCCTTACCGTGAGCCTCCTTCTTTTGGTCTATGGTTGGGCGGTGTTACCGCCATACCGCAGGGTCACTTTCCTTTGTTGGCGATAGCATGGTGGACTGGGCAGTCAGCTGAAACATTTACCTCAGTACTGCAGGGGTTGCTCAGATATGCACGATGGTGCGATGAAGGGCTACTATCGGCAAGAACGTTTATCGCCACACCACGGTGGCGCGATGAAGGGCGATTGTCAGAAAGAATGTTTACCGCCACACCATGGTGTCCTTTCGGCCGTGACGTGGTGGAGCGGTAAACCATGACATTCAACACTGGCGGTTACCTCCTAACCACAGAGGCCTCATGGTCATGGTGCGGCAACACGGTGGGCTTGATGGTTGGTTTAGGCAGGTTACCTCCATACCACGAAGGGATGAGCTAAACTCGGTGGTGTCATGGTGAAGGTGGTGGACGGGTGGTTGAGTGCCTACCACCATACCAAAATGGTCTCATTGCTCGATCGTGGTGATGCAGTGTGTACCGCCAAACCGCAAATTCTATGACTAAGTTGAGTGGTAGTGCAATACACCACACTACCGTGAGGGTTGATCTATTAGCATGCGGGGGCACGGTAGATGAAACTCAATGCTTGGCTTGTAGGTATGACTCGATAGTCAGAGCGATGAACAAGTAGCATTATGACATGTGGTGTGATAATACTTGTTGATTTTACATCATTTTTGTAAATCAACAATTGATTGGACGATTTCTTGAAGAGGCAAAAGCATTAACTGTAAGGCTTGATTCAGTGGTTGACGGAATCCGATTATGGAAAACAGAAATAAATGTTGGGTGGCCTAATGCATGATTGCAGGGTAGTCAGTCAGGGATCATATTTTCTTGTCTGACAGAGGTATAATTAAATACACCCAATTGGTTGGTTGATTGAATAATGCATGTAAGACTCGTAACAGTCGAGTGTATTGTAAGAAGTCACAAAAGGTGATGGTGAGTCAGATTTTTCTATTGTATGCTGCAATAGCATTGTAATACAGAGAAGGAAGTCTGAGAGAGATCTGCTAACTTTGTATGTAAATGTTTTACTGTAATACAAAGTGATTTCTCTTTGTGTGGTGGGTTTTTTCCCGAAAGGGTTTTCCCATGTAAATGTGTTGTCTTCTTTGTTTGTTTGTTTTATTTTTGTTACTCTTGTTATCCTATATGTGTGCATCTTAAGTGTATGAAGTTTTAAAACTGGTCTTTGCACTTCTCTTCTATGGTTTTAGCGTTAGGAAAGCATTTCTGCACTATTTCTTTTCCTTTCAGTATGATCATTGGAAACTCAAAGTTAGTGGTTGTTGAAGAGTTTGAAGGAGAATATCAATCAAATATCTCTATTTCTTTGTTAATTTATGTGCATTTCCTACAGTTCTAGCTTGCGTGCATGTTTGTGCAGCAGGAGTTTGCTCTAAGATCATCTGAATCTGTTGTAGAATGGTTTTAGATTTGATTAGAATCCATTCTTGTGGAATTCTATTAAGTTCCAAGCAACCTAGAAGTAGATTTCTGAAAGAGGTCTAAACTTTCTCATACAAGGGTTTGAGTATAATATGTTGAAATAGGCCATTCCACCTATTATTCAAGTTGTGTCTCAATGGAATGGGACTGATGTAAGTAGGATAAGGAGTAGGAATAATAAAATAGCATTGGTAAATGCATTGGAAGATATTACTAGTGTTGCCCCTGATGAAAATTCAGAATTTAGGCCTTAAAAGCAAGGCTAGAAGAGGTGAAAAGAAGAAATTGTTTGAGAATAAGTTAGAATAGGTTGGAAATAGAGTGAGGTTGTGGATTTTTATGTGTTCAAAATGTCTACAAGCATAGGGGAGTTGAAAAGTATGTTATGGCATGATGCCCAAGTTGGGAAAAGAGGGGTTTTCAATTAAAAAGAGAGGTTTGAGGGAGTAAAAGTGGGTAAAGTCGGAGGGTAGCATAATTTGGTGGTCAATTAAGTTTGTGTAGGAAGAATGAAGAGTTTTGGAAGAGGTTTTGAGGTTGTATGAGGTTTAGGTTCAGGTTCGGGGGTTCAATTCGCCAGTTTAGCCAAAACAATTTGGAGGGGGGTTCGGTTCGTTTTGGGTTCGTTAGTACAAAAAACATGTAAAAACAAATATATATATATATATATGTAGCCTAGAAGAATGAATCAGGATTATACTATGACATAACATCATATAAACAAAAAAACCACCATAAACTTGAATGTCATTTAAAACATGCATTATAAATATTCATCATTCAAACTTGAATTGTGGTAGCTTGATATACACAATCTATTGATGCCAGTGTTCAATTTGTATGATTTTGAAAAAAGAAGCCAACTAAGTAGAGTTATTAGCATTTTTTAGAAATCATAAGAATTTTTTTAGTACACTATCCATTTTGATGTCTTCTTGTAGTCTCAAACATTGTTTTGTATCATTGTTACATTGGTCTTGAGAGTGGTAGCTTAATATAGCTCCACAATACAAAATGTAGTTTACCTGTGCAGTGTAACTGTGGCATAGGCAGATTTTTCTTTGAAAGAACCAAAGGGTGACTACACAATTGAAGTGTATAAACACATATATTTTTTTAATATCAAGGATACTTTTTGAAATCTTTTTATGAATCATTTCATGCAATACCAATTGAAAACATTTTTTTGCTTTTACATAAAGTTGTTTAGCATCAATCAATTAATATTCAAGACAACCCATGAAGGACAACAATGATCAATTCTAGGGCTAGCCAATTAATAAGTATACACATGAATAATTCAAGCATGTACATGTGAATAAGGGAAGCACAAGTACTCCAAAACACGTAAGCCTTGAAGTATACACACGAATACATAGTATACACAAATTAATACAAAGTATATGCATGAATACAACTTATACGCATGAAAACATGTAAGTCACAAATTATACATTGGAACACACGTAAGTCACAAAGTATACACGTAAGTTGTAAATTATACACTTGAATACACGTAACTCATATCTATTGAACCATGAATTTAGAATGCAAATATGGACACCATCGATAAAAAAAAAGTTATATTAACCAAATAGCCATGTAGGCATTCATCAATATATGGCAATATAAGTATGAAATATAGGTACAAAATAGCCATATAGGCTTACGAAAATGCCATATAGGCATGCAATGTCAAATATATCCAATACAAAATATGTACAAAACTGCCATGTAGGCATACAACAAAGGGCTCTGGAATCAGAAGTCATTGCTCTCCATGCTCTCAAAATAAACTCTTTCCCTTTTCTTATCGATCAGATGGAAATACATTTGTCACTTGTTTATGTTGTGCTTGAGGAGTGCTCCTGCTACTCCTCTTAGTGTTTAGTTCTTGGTGAAGTTTTATCTATTACAATAAGAAGTAAATATATTAATATATAGAAATTACATTATAAAAAATGATATATTTAACAAAATAATCACTTACCGCCATCTAATAATCACTCTCCATGAGGGAAATATTTGCATGCCAAGGTTGAGGCATGTTGAAGCCTTGTATAAACCATCCAAATATAAATTAAACCATAAATCAATAATGGTTTAATTTTTCACTAACATCTACAACAATAAATTGAAATTGAAATTTAGTAATTTGCCTCATACCTCCCCTGTCATAGCCATCGAGGATTCTATAGCAGATGAAACACCAATCTCCATTGCGCTTGTCACATTCGAAGGTGTCTCTGCTTGCAATAGCTTAAAATAAAACAAAAAATTATTCAACCACAAGAACTAAAATAGTGATCCACGTCATGACTTATAATGTATGAGATATTAAACAAAATTTTGAGTACTTATTAAACTATATATTTTTTACTATCATGCCTACTATTTTCCCTATCCATATCTTGTTCAAAATCACGTGTTTTTAGGCTTTTACCCATAGCAGCAAGCCAATGAACCATTTGATAAATGATTTTGTAGACATGTACGATAATTGTGGTGGTATAAAGAAGGTAGTGAACTATTTGAAAAAATGCCTCAAAGAAATGGGGTCTCGTGGTGATGGAATGCCATTACAAACAAATGTGTGTCATTGCATTCCATCACCATAAGACCGCATTTCTTTTAGGCATTTTTTCAGACAATTCATTGCCTTCTCTATGGTATTATTGCTTACTATTACGTTTTGATAGATATTTTTCTAAGCATCCATAGTTTGTTGGAAAGCACATATTTTAGGCTTTTAGCCATAGCAACAAGGAAGTGATTAGTTTGATAAAATGCTTTAGTACACATGTATGGTATCATAGAAAAGGTGGTGAATTGTTTGAAGAAATTCCTCAAAGAAATGTGGTCTCATGGTGATGGAATGGCATTCCATCACCATGAGACCACATTTCTTTGAGGCATTTTTTCAACCTACTAACTACCTTGTCTATGTTATTGCTTACTATTATGCTTTGATATATTTTTTCCAAGCATCCATAGTTTGTTGGAAAGCACCTTTTTTAATATTTTAGCCATAGCATTGAGGAAATGAAATTTTTGATAAAATGGTTTGGTAGACATGTATGGATAATGTGGTAGCATAGAAAAGGTGGTGAGTTGTTTGAAAAAGTGGTGCAAGTGCACCTTTACAAGAGCATGCCTCCATGAGGAAAATTTAGGATTTTTAGGTTGTATAAGTATTTTCATGATGTAATAAGGCTTAAATAGCCATTTTTGAGTTTTTAATGGTCTTTGGTAGTCATTTTAGGCATAAATTGTAAAGTTGCAGAATCTTAACAAAAGTTGTCAATCAATGTTGTAAAAATGCAAAAAGGTGCCAAGTGGAGGAATATGAAGAGTCAAGGTAGTTTAGAGGAAATATTAGGAACTTAGGAAATTTAAATGATTGCGAAATTTTTTAAAATATGTGATTCATCATTGTTAGCTATTGTTGAAGCATTTTGAAGGAGAAAACTAATAAAACATCACTGTTATACTATTATTTTATGTGTTTTCTTACATCATCTGCCAGTGTACGATTTCATGTAGGTGGTAGTGCATCTATAATATGTGTGAATTGAAGGATTTAGGTGTTGGAATCAATTTAAAACTAATTTGAGTGTTTCATATTGAGTTTCAAGCTTTTGGTGGCCTGATTTCTCTAGGCGGTCAGAAAATAGGGGCTAAGGGTTTAATTGCCCAAATGAATTAAAAAGTTCATTCCACCTTTCTGTAGAAATTTTTTCTTGGTGTAATGGAACAGTCTAAAGTAGGATTAGGTTTAGAAGGTAAGGAATTGGTTTGGTGAATTTTTTGTGTGAGTTCTCCTCGCCGCCCTAGTGAAAAACCAGCTTTGGTGCCTTTTAAACAAGGCTAGAGTGACTGAAAAGAGGACAAGGGTTTAGAAGTGGATAGAATCCCCTAAAAACTATGAGAATAGGTGAATTGGAGGGTTTTTATAATATCTGAGAGGTTGTAAGTGGTCAGAGAAGTGAATAAGTGAGAAACCCTAGGTGAAAGAGGGTGAAAACTAATGAAAAAGAGTGATTTTGTGAAGGAAGTGCATGTAGATCTTTGGGGCAGCACTATTTGAGGATGGAATGAGCATTTACAAGCATAAATAATCCTGATTTAAGTGATTATAATTTTGTCAGAGGTCAGGGCATAAGCATTTCAATAAGCCCTAATTGATTGCGAGGAAAGTGAGGGTTTTATGAAAAGGGGTCTAAATGAGCGAGAGGAGACCTGAAAGTTGAATAATCTAAGGTTTTCTTGGTTTTATTTTGACTTTTTGGAGGTTTCAAGTGTTGGTTGTGTGTTTGGAGAGGTGTCTCTTTGAAAAAGAGAACTCATCTTGGCCTAATTAAGCGTTAAAAGTTAGATTTGGGACAGTTGCTCCAAAAGAGTTTCAAGTGAGTTTTAGATATGTGAGAGCAGGCCATAATAGGTGCCTAGTTTCGAGCATAGACAAGGTAGTGAACTTTTTTAAAAGATGTCTTAGTAAAATGTGGTCTCATGGAATGCCATTACAAGAAAATGCAATTGGAAGCTACTCCTAGACTTATTACTTATGCTATGTGAACTAATTGCATCACTACTTATGTTGAATTTCTAAACAACTATATTGTAGTTGAAATTTTGTCATCTATCAACATCTAGTTATCAGTTATTGAATGTGAAGTAATGCTTTGAGTTTGAATGATATGAAATGCAACGTAATCAATGATATGAATATAAACTACAAAAATCTATTAAGTACAATTCATTAGTTAAACTCTGTATTCTATTACCTGCGTGAAGGTTTGACTAAATCCACTGGTGTCGGGAGGTGTTCCCTTGAAACCTCCAATATTAGCCTATTCAACATCCAAAATCACATATTAAAATACCATTCGTAAAACAATGATATTAACATGTAATAAATTTATAATTTTTTACTAGTTACATACCCCACCAATAGGTGTACTACAGACATAAGTAGGTGTAGGGCTGGTGTATCCACTATCAACAATGTGACCCTGCAAGTTTATTAAAATCATAAAACTAAATTAGTTAATCTTGCATTTCAAAATCAAAATTTAATAAATTAAATTCAATGAACATGGTAACTTTTATCTGAGTATCAATTCCATACGCATCATGCAAAATGTCAGCTGCCCTTTCCATCTCCATAGGTGCAGATAAATCCTGTACAGCAGCCTCCTAAGTGTCGATGGGGTCATATGAACAAGCCACCCCGCAAGATTGACACACATGGGATCAAAGCCCACCTGTCGAAGACTCCCCTAGATGGCATTATACAAGAGGGTGAACATGTTGGATGACTCTCTATGTTATATTTGATGGCCTACAGATTCTCTATGTCAACACAATCCTTTGTGATGGAAGGGATTGTGATGTGCTCATGAGGCATCCTAGTGAGAGTTCATCTCGCTTGTCGTGTAGGATTCGTTTGTGCCCTGGCTCTATCTTGTGCCAACCTCCCACATCTACCTTGGAAGTCCCTCATATCAAAATAATTTGGGATTTTTTTCAAGATGAACTCAGCATATAGTTTCCTAATGAAATACCTCGAGACTTCACAATTGTTGCATGGTGTGTCATCAAAAACCATGTACCACCTATCCCAAAAATATTTTGTAATCTCTTGGTGGTGGCACCAATGAATCAAAAACCTCTTCACATTGAGGGAGAGATTTCCATTTGACTATGGGTCAGTGAATAATGCACACAAATCTAATTTTGTAATTTTTTAATCTTTTACTTCTTTATATGATAATTTATCTTGGTAAAAATCCCTAGCCGCCTGCCTCCTATCCTGCCAACTAGATAATTGTTTGTTGATTGAATCTACATTATTTAACATATCTTGCAATGAAGTTGCCAAGGTCATTCTTTCCGCAGTTGAACCATTTTGATTGTTCAACCTCCCAATTAAATCCTCAATTATTTTTTTATTGTTCTCAATTCCACCCATTAAATTTTGTTGAGTTCCAAGAGGGTATTGAGGGATTGGTGGAGGAGGATGTTGTTGTGGTTGAGGATTTTGTTGCTGAGTGTTTTCTTGTTGAGGATTTTTTTCTTCCTGCGGATTTTGAGGAGGGTTTCTAGGTTGATTAACATCTCCTACAATTTCAAAAAATAAATATAAAATACAACCTAAAACTAACAAATTCAAAAAAAAAAAAACAATCCTTACCTCTTTGACCTCCTCGTCGATGTGGCGACATCTTGATGATAAATCAAAAACCGTTGATGAAGATTTTTGCAAAAAATATCCTCCTAGAACATGAGCATAGAATTTTGGGGTTTTGGTTGTGGGTAACAATAAAAAAGTAGTCACAAATGAAAATGAATTTCAACTTCTTCTTCTTTCCTTTTAACATGCCATAACGCGAGCGTGTTATGGGCTTGTGGTGGTCAAGCCTTAGGATCAACACACCAAGCCATAACGTGAGCACATTATAACATGCTTGCATTGTGATTTTTCAAAAAAAAGTGGCCACAAAATTGCTACCCATATTCATGCACCCACCCTTATATCCCTTGTCAACCATCTATCCAACACTTAAAAGATTATGCTTCAAACCTTCCACATATAGGACATCATCAGTATTATTCTTACCATCTTTATCATCACCAAATCTTACAACACCACCATCATACTTTTCCAAGCACACAAATTTACTTTTACCACCTGTCATGTGATGAGAGCATCCAATATCAATCACCTATTCATATTTTTCTTCAACTCTGGCAGCTAGAGCTTTCTCCACATTCATGCAACTAGTAGAATCAGTGGGTACTGGATTATTTTCCTTGATATAAATAAATACAAATTCATCCTCACTTGCATTCCCTTTATCAAATTCATCATCTTTCACACCTTCATCAGTAGCAAAATAACACTTTCTCTAGAATCTAGGCTTGTTAGATCTTGTCTTAGGAACTCTTTCAAGACACCTTGAGGCAAAATGACCTATCTTATTGCAAGAAAAGCATTTAAGAGGAAATTTCCCTTTATACTTACCTTCTCCTTTGGCTACTCTCTTGACAAGAAGTGCTTCAAGCTCATCTAGTTTTCTCTCTTCTTCAATCTCTCTCATTTCCTACTCATATTTGGACATTTTTCTACAAGAAATTTCTCCCGGATCATATCTTTGCTTATCTTTCCCAGATACAATAGCTTTGAATGTAGATTCTATCTTAGGAAGAGATTCACCAAACTCACTTAACTCAAAAGCAGCAAGCTTACCGATCATCATGTCTCTGGTTACATTTGTCACAATTATGATCTCCTCAATAGCAATAGCTTTGTGTTTGTATGCAATAGGCAAGGATTTGAGCACTTTAGCAACAATATTTGATTCTTCCAATATTCCACTAGCACATCTGGTACTAAACACAAGTTCATTCACTCTCTGCATAAAATAAGTGATGTTCTCATCTTCACCCATTCTCAATGTTTCATATTTCCCTTTCAGGCTCTGCAGCTTAGCAATCTTCATGTGTATCACCTTCATACAAGGTTTCCAACTTTTTCCAAATCTCATAAGCAATCTTTAGCTCCATCACATTTGTCATTTTGGAATTAGTCAAAGCACTCAACAATGCTTCCTTAGCCCTGATATTGTACGTGGCTTCCTTAATCTCACCTACAATAGAAGGACCATTTTGATGGATGACATATCTATTCTTTGTAATTGTCTAGTAGGGTTCACGAATGCATCTCAGATGACACTCCATTCAAGTCTTCCACAGAGAATAATTTATTCCATCAAATCTCAGACTATCCTTCTTGTATGTCACCATCCTAGATCACCTCAAGTGATCAAGCTTCTCCAAAGGAACCTGCTCTGATACCAATTGTTGGAAACACAAGGGTAGAGAGCTGAGAGGGGGGGTGAATCAGTTGTCACATAAATTATACTTATTAAACTTATTCTTAGATCTGATAAATAAAACCATCATCACAACATAAACACACATAACACCAATATTTTTACATGGAAACATTGTTAGGGGAAAAACCACAATGGAGGTTAATCCACAATCAACTCATCAACTCAGATTACCAGAATCACATCATCATCTTTTAGGAACACCAACTAAAGCAATAGAATAATTGTCAAAACACAAATACTCATAACTTGATCAAATCTTTATGTGAACCTCTAAAATTTTTGGTGGAAAAACTAGAGATACTTGACAATAAACCCTTTAATCTGCAATTACTCACCATCAATATACTAAACTAACCATCATCCTTAACTCCACTGCATCATTGACAACCTTCAACTTATTTTATTACAATTTTCTCAATATCCTTGACATATACAACCCTAAAGACATTGATTCCAATACTGTTGACATCAATGACAACCACGTATCAACAATATCCAACAAAGAATTTAATGAAAACCTTGGTGATCACCTCAATTGACCAAAAAATAGTAGGTAATCTCCCAACAAAATGCATTGAGCATAGGCATGATAACATAAAAAATTCATAAAACACAACAAACCTAATGAAAAAAGAAATGAAGATGGTGAAAATGGGTGTGGGTGGGAGAGGGCATGGGGGCCTGGGATTCAAATTTTATGAAGGCGGTCAAAATGAGGATGATGAGGATGATGGCTCTCTCCCCTTTCTTTGTGCTACTAATGCTAAGGTGTCATGGAGAGGTGCCTTTTGTTTGGTTGTTGGGGATATCGTTGTGGTAGAGCCTATTGGGCTTGAAGCAACTTTTTTCTTCTATGTTTCTTCTCTGAAGTAGGTTCCTATGGTTATTTGTGATGTGGGCTCCTTTGGGATCAATTTGGGCTTCCTAGGCCTTTTTGTAGGGGGTAATTCTTTCACTATGTGGTCTATGTCTTTCCTTTAGTTTGGCAACCATTTTTTTATGGTTGGTCTTGGCTTGGTCCCAAGTGTTGGCTTGTGGCCAAGTTTGGGCTCCAAGTGGGTGTCTTCTCCCATTTATTGGAGTCATGTCTCCTCTTTGGCCCTGTTGTTGGTATTCCTCACCTCGTCTAGCTTGTCCCTCACATTTGGGGGTTTCTTTGCTAAAGTTTGGTCAGTTGTGGGAGGGTGGTTTTTCCCTTGCTTGAGCATCTTCCATGTTGTGGGGTTCTTCATTGTTTCTTTTCTTTGGTCTATGGCTGAGAAGTTGAGCCCCTATCTTGTTCTTCAACCTCTCTTTTTTGCTCCCCAGATCTTGGTTGGGGACCATGGGAAAGTTGGGTTTTTTAAACTTTTGGGGATTTTCTTCTCTATGCCTTTGTCAGGACTCTTGACTTTGTCTATGGGATTCTTCTTTCCTATGAATGTTTTTTTTTCATTCTTCCTTCATTGGGTGGGGATGTTCCTTTTCTACATTGCAACCCTACTTTTTTGTGCTCCATAGAGATGGGGACATTGGAAAAGGGGTGGTCAACATTTTTTTGGGACTCTTCTCTGCCTTTTTGGAGTGTTGGTTCTCACTTCACTCTCTTTGGATGGATCCTTCCCCTCTAGTGTTTGAGCTTAGTTGGTGGTGCCTTGTTTATATGGCTAAGGTTGTTTTGATTCATTTTGGTGCTAGCCTTGAAGTTTTTTTGGTGAGGCTGACCTTTTTTGGTTTACCGATTCATTGTGTGGATGGTGTTGTTTTGAGTGCTAGGGGTGCTATGGATCCCCTGATTTTGCACATTATGGTTTTGATGGAGATTTTTTCAAAGTTCATCTTGGTGGTTTTTTTGTTGTTAAAAGGCACTTTCCCTTTGGAGGGTTCTTTAGCTCAAGATTTTTTGTTGGTTGAGCTAATTCATATTACTTTATTTTGGTACCTAATGCTCATGTTGCCATGGGATGAGGTGGGTTTTCATTCTACCAGAGTGTCAACTTCCTACTGGGTGCTATAGTTGGGTATCCTATGGAGGTGAATATATCTCCTTTTGAGGTGCAGCCCTCTCCTATTGAGGTGGAGATGGTTGTTGTAGTTTTTGTTGCTTCTCCCCTTTCTCTCTACTAGTTCCTTATGAGATGGAGCTTGTCTGGGCAGTATATTTTTGGCTCTTGTAGTTATATTTCTCATTTCATCATCTCCTATAGAGGGGATCTCTCTCTTATTGAGGTGGAGATTGAGTTGGTGCATTGGACGGAGTGGTGCTACAAGTTGGTTGTTGTTCCTTTATGTTTTTTTGTGCTCATGGACTCCCCTTTTGTGAAGGACAGGTGTGTTTACAAGAGCTACAATTTTAAAGGTGTTGCTTTATCGAGTCCTTGAAGTTCATGTTTTCTTGGCCACCCTCGGGGTGGATGTTGGTAGGGGTTGCTGCTTTTACAACTTGGTTACTATTTTGATTGCTAGGAGGGTGGCCTGTTGGTTTGTTATGTTGAAGGTGAAGCCCGATTCAAAGAATATTTTTGGTATAGGTTCTTGTAGGCCTATTTTGCTGTTTGTGAGGCTTATTTTGTTGTTTGGTCCCATTTATTTCTTTTATAAAGGCTTGAGGATCGTCTAGTTTTTTCACCCTTAAGGTGATTGTTGTTTTTGTTTGCTGATCTACAGCTTTGTTTTGGCCTATTGGCCTATTCTGTTGGCATTAGTTCATGTCCTTCTTTTGTTGTTTTGTTGATTACAATTTCTTGTTGTTGTTCCTTGTCTTGTTGCACTAATTGCTAAATCTTTCATGATGTAAAAGGGTTAGGGCCCTTTCAAAATCCTTGCTTATCTAATCAAAAACATAAAATAATCATAAAAACATACATAAAAATATACATAGAAACATACATAACATGATGGGACAACATAGTGTAGTGTTTTCCAAGACGGTGGATAAAAGTGACGAAACTGACAAACGAGGGAAATGTTATGGTGACAGAAGAGAGGAGATAAAGATGCTATCAATTTGTGTTTCACATGTTGTGGATAGGAGTTTCACCATAAAACTCAATAGCTCGGTGGCTTACACAAGAAGCTATCCCTTTCTCTGGATTCTATGCACCCACGAGAATTGCAAGTTGACGTAAGACATGCATTGTAAATTGTAATAATTATTATTTTTTGAGAACATGTAATTAAATCATGATAATGCATAAAATAATTACAAGTTGGAAAACACTTTGTGTTATGAGTTATTTCATTTTGCATGCTTGAAACTAAAGGGTGAAGAGCACATAGAGGACTTGTAGGTGTGGGATACATAAAACTAACCAAATTGAGCTAAGGGGTGACTAACCAATTGGGCTCTTACATGTAGAGGGTTTTATAAGAGTATGCCAGTTGCAGGTTTAATAACATTGAGTGTTTTGCAACTTACACTTTTACAAAATAGTATGAATGTAATCAAAATCTTATCTAATTAATGCAATAACAATCCAATTGGTTTGTCACCCCTGAACTCAATTTAACTAGACACCCGATGTTTTCCAACATGTAATTATATAGACAGTATGAATGTAATGAAGAACTTGTGTTTAGTACACAATATGAATGTAATCAAGTTTGCCTTCAAAATTAATACAAACCACGTTGAATGAGATAGATAAAAAATAATGTATTGACTGAAGTGATTCTCCCTATTGTTGAGAAGTTCAGGAAGGTGCATGTGCAGTATGCACAATGGGAAAATGGCAATGTAGAACTCGAGAAAAAGGTACTAGAAACTATATAATGAAAAAGGAATCTTCTCTAAAAATACTTGAAAAGAAGTAGACCAAAGTAAATGAGATAGATAGTGTATTGATTGAAGAGTTTTTTCTTTCTCTTGAGAAGTTGGCAAAGGAGCATGTGCAATATGTGCAATGGGAAAATGGCAATGCAAAACCAGAGGAAACAGGTACTAGAATGCATGGAATGAAAAGGGAATATTCTCTTAAAACACTTGAAAATAAAGCAGAGTTGAGTGAGTGAGATAGATAATGCATTGACTAAAGAGATCATTTGTGCTAATGAGAAGCTGAGGAAGGTGCGTGTGCAATATGTGGAATGGGAAAATTTCAATGCAAAAGTGTACAAACTCAAGATTTTTTGTATTTCACATGAATTTTTGTAGGAAAATAAAGTGAGAGATGATTCTATAAGTGTAGTTGACCAAATGAATTCAAATATTCTTGAACATAAGAATTCTTGTAGACACCAAAAATTGGTCTAGGCCTGTGAGTATCACTTTCGACATAATTTTCTATTATCTATAGTCATGATTAAATAATGTTAATTATTTAATTAACCTTTCTAATACATCTTTCCTCTATTAATTAAATACTCATTTTTAATTAATTCATTTATTCAACTTTGATTAATTAAATAAGTCATGTTTATTTAATTATGTTGCTAACTAATTAATTCTTCTTCTTAATTAAATAATTTATTATTTAATTAAACCCACTTTATCTATAAATTAAATATTTATTATTTAATTACCTCATTTAGCCTTTTCAACTATAATTAAATATTTATTATTTAATTATTCAATTCCACCGTTTTAATAGTCAAATTTAATAAATTATCTTTATTTATTTAATTAAATCTTGCAATTTCGAATGTTGAATTAAATTAACATTTAATTCATTATTAATTATTTATGTCACATTCTTCTATCATTCAGTTATCTAAATCATTCACTCATCTTTTGACTCAAGATCTATTTTTTAGTCTGTCAGTTATCTCCGGGTTAAGTATCTGATCATCTCTGCAAGAGGACTCTTTGTCACAACTAGTCAGTTAACTAGTTCTAACTCATATGCATGAAAGTGTTTATTAATTCAATATCTTTATTTAATTAATTAATTCATGTGTGCATTCGAATTCTTCATCTTCGAGTTCTAACTTTGTCTTTGACATTCAAATTCTACTTCTATTTTCAAAGACTCTTAACTCAAGATTAAATTATTTATTTAATCTGGAACTCTTGTTCTTTCTATTTTCGAACAGTCTTGACACAAGATTAAGTTATCATTCTAATTTAATCTTTATCTTGCAATCTTTTCTAACTCACGTTCTATCTGACACATAACTCACATCGCATGACATTCATCAATCTCATCTATCAATCTCTCTTTGAATCTGAGTTGATCGTTCGAAAACCCAAAATCTATAGAATGGCCTGTCATTATCATTATTCCTCCTCCCGAAATCAATACTTTTGAGAAGAAACTTAATCTTCGATATTTTGCTTAGACATTCAACAAGGTTATGCTTGCATCAATACTAAAAATCTGAGGGCAAGAATACTAATACAACAAAATGGAGAAGGGCAATCGAGATAATTCGAAGAAGTGGACGCATATTCGGTGAGAGATTTCCAATTGATTTATTTAATTTATTCATGTTCATTTACTCATTCTTTGTTGTTTTTATTTAGATTATTTTTTAGATTAGAGTTGATCATTTTAATCTGTGCAGCTATAGCATTAATCCAGAAAATCTATGTTACATTTGGTGAACCTGACGTGAAATCGAGCTTCAAATTCGTGCTTTCTATTTTCATTTTTCAGTTTGTATTTTGCAGATTATCGTACGGTGCACCGCATCTGTTCAACGAAAAGATGCATCTGTATTCTCAAACCACATCTGAGACATTCTGTAATGCATCTGTCATTCTACACTGCATCTACGACCTTGCAAACCGCATCCGCCTGTCAACATCGACCGCATCCGACTATCAACATCGAGCCGCATCTGCCTATCAACATCACTATGCATCCATGGCTCGAAAAGCCGCATTTGGCTGGTAAAAGTTTTTTTTAGGTTTTTTTTATTCATCTCTGTATGTTTGCCTTTTCATGTTTTCGTTTTTGTGTTATTTTGTTTTTCGCTTATGTTTGTTCGCAGTTGTGTTTAGAGGAGTTAACTTAGTTTTTGTAGGATGAAACTTAGAAGACCAAAAAAAAAAAAAACCAAAGACATATTTTCTGCAGGACGAAAGCCGAAGACACAAAAAGGAAACTACTGATCAGTTTGCATGCAGGACCTAATGACTTTGTTAATTTTAGTTGAAAAGCTTTATGTTTGGTAGTTTAGAAAATTTTGTTTGGGTTTAAAAAGAACGTGTCTTTCATGCATGTTGTTTAGATAGAACCTCGATTCAGTATATCGAAGTATCCTCTCCCCTTGCGCATTTATTATGATCTTGGGTGTAAGAGAAATGATTATTGACCCTAAAAATTTAGGCTTGTCTTGGTGGGAAAAATTACTCACTCCAAGACGACTCAAAATCGGTAACGTGCTTATCGTTAGCAATGCCCAAGTGGTATACAAATTTTAATACTCGAGGAAAGCTCAGTATTACAAGGATCCCAGTGGACTAGCACTTGACTCCCCAAGTACCCTTGTGGTGCGTTAAAACCTGCAGAGCGTAACCTCTGTAGAACTGGAATGATATTTCCTCTAGCATGGCTCTTCTAAATGGGTGCCCGAATTAAAAATCCACTTGTTGTAGTTTGCCAAAAACCTTTCTATTTGTTGGTGCAGCAGGTTCGGACCTGTGAAGCCATATTACATACTTACAGTTCATGTGTAGAGATGAAATGTATGCCATGGGAGTTTCATGGGTACAGTAGCTTGGCTGCCCCATATAAGTGAGTATCGTGGAGGGGAGCCAATGGGGTCAATCTACTAGTCATCCATCGTGAATATGCGTAGCTGGATTTATCCAAGTAAGAACTCAGCAAGTATTTTCCAACATAGCCTAGGTTGTAAATGTTCTCTAGTTTTAACAGATCTATCACTTCAAAACTGAAAAACACATTGTATGTTGTGCTTGATTTTGTTGTATTCGTCAAACAACTTGATCATCAAACAAAGTTAGTCAAAACATAATCTTCAAAAAAACCACAACTGTCAAATCTCGAGTCGCATGTGTCATTGCAAGTCGCATCTGTCAATTTAATCACCGCATGTGTCTGTCAGCCAAAGTCCAAATTTTACATAGTTTAGATATTTTGAGTCGTAACTGTCAATTCTAAGTCCAATGTGTCATTATAAGTTGCATCTGTCAAGTAGAAAACCGCAACTATCTGTCAAAAAATTTAGGTTCACGAAATCCATAGTACGAGTCACAACTGTTACTGTGAGTCGCATTTGTCACAAGTCAAAATTACCTATCAACATTGAAAAACCTATTTTTAGTCAAATCAACGCATTTGCAACATAAACCGCATCTGTCAAAAGTAGAACCACAACTGTTTAGGTGAACCGCATTTGACTGTCAACAGAAAACTGAGAAAACTATACAACTGAGTCTGAGACAACTGTCATTTTTTTTTTTGTTTCTCACGATCAACCTTCAACAGAAACTAAATTTTTTTCTCAAAAACCTAGCATCATTAGGTGTCATTTACGTCCTAGTCATAGTCATCCTAAGTTGCACGCATATCATAGACACTTCCTAGGAAATTGCATATCGTAGAATTGAATAACTCTCCTCGTCATTGGATACGTTCATGTTCTGATTTGTCATCATCATTGGACCTAGTCACTTTGGTCCTATTACTAAATCTTTCCAGCTCAACAGTCTAGTTTGGGAAATTCGCCTTGTCAACTATGTTTGTCCTACAATCAGGTTCCTTGGTCAAACTCAAATCATTGCATGCATTTATTCCATAGGTGGTAGGTTATACCCATTTTAGAATCATTTACCATCATAGTTTACTCGCGATTTGCATATTTTCTATCCTAGCATACATCATCTTAGTATACGACATTTTAGAAATCTTTAGCAACATCCTTTATATTTAGAAAATCCAAAAAACATAGAAATAGGACATATCAATTTTAGACATAGTCTACATTACCCCATTTTGAGCAACTTTTTCATGGTTGAAACAAGCTCTCAAAAGAAACATAAAACAATGTTAGACCCTAACGAATTTTTCAATCCTTTTGGAACTCAACCACCGAGGAAAGAGAAACCACACAAACCTTTGCTTGAAAAACATGTCACTAGAGATGCAAATGGGTGTCTTTGTTGAAGACATAGAGGCTGCAATCCAGGATCCTGAGTTTGCATCATTTATGGATGAGTGTTTGGCAAATGATCCCCAACCATATCTAGAAAAGTTTCTAGTAGAAGGTGCCACACTACCACTAGGATTTGATGATCACACTTTGAAAACTGTATCTACTCAACCAATGCAAACCATCACATCAAGTGTTTCTATTCCTCAAACCACCACAACAATACCAACTAGCATACCAACTCAAACATCATCAATTGTAAACACAACCCCTTTCAACATAACACAAGGTTTACAATTTACTTCAGGAGCAACTTCATCAAACCCCTTTGGAACCAACACTACTGGTAAGAGATCCAAAGTTGGCATGAATATTCCTATACCAAACCAGAACATTCAAACGGGAAATATTCCTACACCAAATCAAAATATTCAGACAGGAAATATCCCCACACCGAATCAGAACATTCTAACGGGATATATTCCCTCACCAAATCACAACCCGTCACAGAACACAGCATTTCAGAAAACCTACATTGATCCAAACAACGCAAACAACATGTCCTTGACACAAGTAGATGTTCTCCAAAACCAAATGCAAATGCTTCAACAATAGATGGACACCATGTCTATGTCAGGCAAATGAACTATCTCAGCACAAGATCTATGTCCATGTCCTTTCGACAAAGCATTATACATGACACCCTTCCCCCATGGATACATTATACCGAATTTTCCTAAGTATAATGGGAGGAAGAATCCTTTGGAACAAATTAGATAATTCTCAATGACATGCATGGACATATCATATGACCCCACATACTTGATGAGACTATTTTTGTGAACCCTTGTTGGGATAGCACTGGAATGTTTTTCTAAATTACCATATGGCATACGATCCTGGGGTGAATTAGCTGAGAAGTTTGTCGAACACTTTGCCTTTAACATAGATAATGAAGTAACAATAGCTACCTTGTGCCACACAACATAAGAATACGGTGAAACTTTCACCACTTTCTTCCAGAGATGGACAAGTCTAGCTAGCAGATGTCCAATTGAAATACCAGAAAAACAAAAGGTCACGATATTCCTTGAAAATATCAATCCAAAACTGAGAAGTGACTTAAGGGTACATTGTTGTACATCATTCCTAGACTTGGTAAAAAAGGGCATCATCCTTGAAAAAGGCCTTATCGACAAAGGAGAAATTAAAGTACCAAGCAGAAACCCAGTTGTCCAGCATCAAAACGTTCCCAACGATAGAAACAAATTCTGGTCTCGAAACAAAAATGTTACAAATGGCGGCATTGTCGATGCTAAGACCATACATACAGGACCGGTTATCACACTTAGAGGTTACAACCCCAATCAAGAAATGATGAATATTCTAGATCAAAAAACAAATTTTGTCCAAAATTCAAAACAACAACGACCACAAAGGAGATTTCCTACACATAAATTTACCCCTTTGGGGCAACCAATCGAGACAATTTTCAAAGAGTTGATTAAACATGATCTCATTAAACCTTTGGAACCAAGAGAGTATGATCCTGGACAGTTTAAACCTTCATGGTGGAATGATAATGCCTATTGTGACTATCATCGAACAAAAGGACACAACCTACAACAATGTCGGCAACTGAAGAATATTACACAAGACTTTATTGAAAATGGAACCATAGAGGTTAATGGGTAGAAAAATACAAAGAACAGTGATCATAAAGTCTTCACAAGCCCATTACATGACCACACAAAAGGAAAAGCCTCCAATTTGGGAACCAAGAATACTCCATCAGCCAATTATGCCAATACTAAGTATGACTATGGTAAAGGAAAGATCATAAATCACCTCCGAGCGGCAAATGAAAACGTCCATACCATCACCATTAAGAAGCATCCTGAATGTGTTGTAAACACACACAGAACTAAGATAAATCTTCCAGGTCCTTCTTTTGAGCCAACCCCACAGTCTTTCAAGTCTAAGTAAAATCTCATTGATCAACTGAGCAAAAACCCCGCATAGATATCCATTTTGGAACTATTAACTTTATCACCTGAGCATCAAGCCATTCTCGACAAAGCTTTATAGAACACAACTGTTCCTACAGACTTAGATGTCAATCATTTCAAAGAAATGGTGGGATATTTAACTAGCTTAGATCATGCCACCTTTTCTCAACAAGACTACTCAACCGAAAAGACTGATCATAATGACCCATTACATCTTGAAGGCCTAGACCATCAAACCAAAGTCAGATGAGTCTTGGTAGACGGAGGAGCAGGTTTGAACCTGTGTACCCTAAAATTGGTTAAGGCATTAGGATTCTTAGAAGAATGTGTAGACACCTCTAAAATTAAGTCATCAAGGCTTACGATGATGAGGAAAGATCATCCAAAGGAGTTGTCACACTCCCTATCAGAATTGGTCCAGCAATTATGAACACTAGCTTCCAAGTCTTGGATCTCACCCTTCTGTATAACCTATTGTTAGGTAGACCTTGGATACATGCAATGAAAGCCGTACCTTTCACATATCACCAATGTCTTAAATTCCCATATAATGGCACTGAGATCATGATTGATGGTGATCCAGATCCTTTTCAATATTGTACAAGCCTAAGGGAAATTCCACAGTGAAAAGTTCTCGTTAATCAAGAAGCTTCATCATCCACTTTATCCCTATACGTTGACCCCTCACAACTCATCAAGTCCATTTCATTAAAACCCCCATCATCCACTCCAAAGGTCGAGATCCAAGACAAGGGTTGTGGAGAATATAAAATAAGGCATCCTATTGTGTCAATCAGCTGGTTCCACCTAAGGCATATGTTCTACCCATGCCGGATAGAAGACAATCTATAGTCACATTTCATGTTCCCCCTACAATGATATTGACCAAATGGGGAGAGTTAAGTGAAGAAATTGTGGATCAAGGTGATATTACCTCTTGGTTGTACCAGGAAGACAATGAATACCCCTCATCGTCTATTCAAATAGCTAAGAATCAATATGGAAAAGGCTTTAAGATAATACAAAGTGAAGGCTATGATGAGCACAATGGGTTAGGACTACATCAAAATGGAAGGACAGAACCGATCACTATCTCACCATGACCGAAATACCTAGGGCTAGGGTTTCAACCGCTTAGAATTGGGTTTCCTAGTACTTTGTCACTATTTCAAGAGGAAGTGAGTGCTTATGCAAACATCGAGATATCTCACGAACCACTTCCCCTAGTTTGTGATGAATCTCTTGACTCAAGCGATTGTGAATGGGATTCCCTTTCCTCTACTAGTACCATGAACATAGATACTCTATTTGGAGAATTGGACCAAATGATAAAACCTGTACCAAAGCCATCTAGTCCTCATCATAAGAAGTCCTTGACCAAAGAAGAATGGCATAAGCATTATTATTGGGAAACCCTTGATCATGCATCTTGGGCACCTGGTGAACCATCTTATGACGACCTAGCCGTTGCATTAGTTCCATATCAGAGTATACCTACCCATAGGAAAAATAACAAGGAGTTAGTCCAAAACTTTTGTGACTATGTCAACCACTCCATATTCACCTTTTCAATTGCCACTTTTGATAACTCCGATGATGACATGCCTCTCATATATCCCCAACTTATCAACTGGGAACAAAAAGGTACACCCATCCTAGATGTATTTGAGAATAACGAAGCAATAGTTGAGTTCATGGGACTTCAAGAAGGCATACCTAGAGGGGATCATAAAGCTGGTTTTACCATAGACCTGGATGATAAAGTATATTTTGGGGGAGTTTGTTTACACCTCTAGTCGCAAAAGTGAGAATACAAAGAAAAATGAGAAAAATGAGAAAAATGACAAGTCCCTAGTTGAAAACCGAAAGGTGCCTTTGGATGAAGAAATAGTCAAAATAAAGGATGTATCCAAGGGTGAAAACCTCTATGAGGCACCCAAGGATAGAGGTTTAAACATTCTCCCAGTGGTACAGGAAAATTCACTAATGCTAATAGAAGAGTATATTGAAGTCAAGATAAATACAGAAGAAAACCCTTGGATGATATATTTTGCAGCATCATTGACAGAGACAGAACAACCTGAGTTTAAGGACTTCTTCACAAAGAGATAAGTAAACTTTGCATGGTCATACGCTGACATGCCTGGGCTGGATCTAGACCTAATATTGCACCATCTACCATTACAGCCAAGTATTAAGCTAGTCAAACAAAATTTAAGGAAAATGCATCCACAAATTGCCCTACTGGTCAAGGAAAAACTTAATAAACTTTGGATGTTGGATTCATAAGAACCATAGACTATGTAGATTCGATTTTGAATCTTGTACCAATAACTAGACCAACTAGGGGCATCCGCATTTACACAAACTTTAGAGACATCAACAAGGCATGTCCTAAGGATGACTTCCCTTTGTCGAACATAGACATGATAGTAGATCTTACAGTAGGATACAAGATGCTATCCCTCATGGATGGTTTCTCAGGTTATAACCAAATCAAAATTGCAGTTGAAGACCAACACAAGACATCTTTCACATGTCCATGGGGCACATACTGTTGGAATGTTATGCCTTTTGGGCTCAAGAATGCAGGAGCTACCTATCAGTGGGCAATAACTACTATTTTCCATGACTTTGTAAATATTCTCATGGAAGATTATGTCAATGACATTATAGCTAAATCAGAAACAAGGGCAGGTCATTTGAAGGTTCTAGACAAGATATTCCAAAGGCTAGAGAATTACAACATCAGGCTAAATCCAAAGAAGTGTGTCTTTGGAGTGAAATCAGGGAAACTTCTAGGGTATATCATTTCCAGAAGAGGCTTTGAAATAGATCCAGAGAAGGTAAAATCTATCATAGAAATGCCTCCTCCAGTCAGCATTGGTCAATTAAGAACACTACAGGGAAGGTTACAATCTATCAGGCATTTCACTGTACAACTGGCAGACAAAATACACCCATTTCAGCATTTACTCAAGAAAGGAGTACCATTTGTCTGGACACCTAAATGTCAGGAATCTTTCCAACAAATCAAGGATTATCTACTCACACCGCCAGTATTGATGCCACCTACAGACAAAAAAACTTTGATACTATACATCTCAGCAACTCAGTCAGCATTAGGAGCTCTTCTCGCACAAAATGATGATCAAGGTCATGAAAGAGCAGTCTACTACATCAGTCGTACCTTGGTGGGATATGAATTAAATTACAGTAACATAGAACGTGCATGTTTTGTAGTAGTCTTTGCTACTTGAAAACTTTGGCACTATATGCTATATCACCAAACAATGTTGGTTGCAAAGATTGATCCCCTCAAATATCTCCTAAGTAAAGCAGTATTAACAGGCCGATTGGCTAAATGGGTTATGATACTTAGAGAGTATGAAATCCAATATGTGGAAAGGAAGGCTATAAAAGGACAAGTGATTGTAGATCAGTTAGCGGATGCACCCATGAAGGTAGACCATCCTTTAGTGGTGGATTTTCTTGATGAATTTATCTTCACAGTTGAAACTAGAACCAAATGGAAATTATCCTTTAATGGGTCACATACAAATCGTGGCTCAAGAGCAGGTATCCTATTTGTTACACCTCAAGGTGATACCATTCCTAAATCATTCAGGATTGCTTTCCTTTGCACCAACAACATAGCAGAGTATGAAGCCTTAGTGACAAGACTAAGAATGGCAACCCGGTGGAAGATTAAGAGTCTACATGTTTTTGGCGATTCTCAGCTAGTAATCCAGCAAGTAAATGATGATTATGAGACTAACTATGAGAAACTTGCTCCCTATAAGCTTATGGCCGATAGCTTCAAGTAGTAATTTGACATTACCTTGCAGAAAATACCATGTATTCAGAACAAGCCAGCAGATGTTATCACAACCATGGGTTCCTTATTGGATATTCTAAGTAACATGCCTAAGTTTGAGTTTTTGGTTGAAAAGTTGTTGGTCCCCGTCTATGATGTTCCCGATTCTGCGATGGTGTGTACAATTGTTGGTCCTACTTCCCCTTGGTACAAAGACATATTCAACTATCTAAATGACCAAACCTTACCATTAGACCTATCAAATAACCAACATCGAACCTTTATCCGTAAGTCAGCTAAGTACACCATCATCCAAGATAACCTGTATAGACATACCTTAGATAACACCCTAATGAGATGTCTCGATGTTGAAGAAGCACAAACAACTTTGCGAGCGGTGCATGAGGATATATGCGGATCCCATTCGAGTGGTCCTACTTTAGCTCATAAGATTATGAGATTAGGTTATTATTGGCCTACAATGGAAAAAGACTCATATATCTTTGTAAAGAAATGTAGGCAGTGTTAGATACATGAAGATTTGATAAGAGCACCAGCACAGGAGCTTTGTACGATTACATCACCATGTCCTTTCACCCAATGGGGACTTCACCTCATAGGTAAGATACACCCTCCATCATCTAATGGCCATAAATTCATCATAACCACCACCGAATACTTCACCAAATGGATTGAAGCTATTCCCATGACCTACATCACCGACACGCAAATATCCAAGTTTATCCTAAACTATATCATTTGTCAGTATGGTGTACCCCAATCCATTATCACAGACAATGGTCGTCCATTCAAAAACCAAGAAGTATTCCATTTATGGGAAGAGTTCCATATCAAACATCATTTTTCCACCCCATATTACCCACAAGGTAATGGCCAAGCCGAGGCATCTAATAAAACCATTGTCAGAATCCTAAAGAAGACTATCAATGACGTTGGCCGTGACTGGCACCTACAACTAAATCCTACCTTATGGGCTTACCGCACAAGCATCCATACTCCCACTGGTGCCACTCCATACTCCCTAGTATTCGGATCCGAAGCTATCTTACCTATTGAGGTTGAAATTCCTTCCCTGAGGGTATCCTTGAAAGGTCACATTGACGATCAAGAATACCATGTATCCAGATTAAAAGAGCTAGAATTACTGGATGAATGAAGACAAAAAGCACTAGACCATTTGCAAGCATATCAGAATCATCTTCATCGTAGCTATATTAGGAAATTTCTAAATGGACACTTTGACATTGGTGACCTGGTTTTAATGGATAATCCCAAGAATCAAGTTGAACAAGAAAAGGTAGGAAAGTTTGAACCTAACTGGTTAGGGCCCTATATTATCACAGAAGCTTTTAGATCAGGAGCATACCAACTCTCTACCCCTGAAGGAGAGCCACTTTTGTCACCAATCAACAGCTTGCATCTAAAGAGGTTCTATGCATAGCTTTTGAGAATTTTTGTCTTAATCTAGAAAATACAAAAAAATGAAAAAATGAAAAAATGGTTACCTTGATGAAAACCTGGAAAACAGGCGTCTTTGTAACACCAAAAAAATTGAAAAATCAACAAAATAGTAAAGAGAAATAATTCATCCAATAGTGAAAACCACTTTGGTGGCACTATGGATAAGTACCATGGTGAAAACCTGGCAAACAGGCGCCATGTGTAGTCAAACTCGCTCTTTCATCTACCATCATTCCAATCAAACTTCTTCACCATCCTTCATAATAAATGGTTGTCCTATCCCTTGCTTGAAACGATTGACATCAAAGTCCATTATGTCACATTCCCCACTCTATCTCACATGTCTTATTCTCGACTAGGGGCAAATCCTTATTTTGTGCCATGAGGACCCTGTACATAGCATTACACCATCGGAAAATATCCTGAAAAAATCCAAAAACAATAGAAAACTGCAAAAACACAAAAAAATCAAAACATGTCAGAAAATCCCAAAAACAAAGTCAGATTCAGTCGTGTTAAGTCAGTCGTGGACATAGTCAAACTACGTTGCCTCTGCGAGTGGACATAGGCAATGCCATCAGTCGATGTGCCCCTAAGGCATTAGGTCTGTCTATCTAGGTTTGTCATGTATCACACACATTAAAATCATGACTCTTTGTACATTCGAAGTCATTAGTCATGTCAAACTACGAGGTCTCTACGTGTACAACATAGGCAAGGCTAATCAATTGATGAGCTCCTGAGACCGCACTAGGTCAGTCCAATAGGGTTTATCACATTCCCATTCACTATCACACACGTTCCATATCATCATCTTAAGTACATATCTTCAGTCAGTTATGTCAGTTAAAGTTTGGTCGAGCTACGAGGTCTCTGTGTGAACAACGTAGGCAAGGCTAATCAATCGATGAGCCCCCGAGGCCGCATTAGGTCAGTCCTTTAGGGTATCATCTCAATTCATACACTGTCAATACACACACACACTTTTAATCAGTCAAGGAATCAAAACAAGTCATGCACCAACAAGGCAACATCTCAAAACAGTCATCAAGTCAATATCAATCACATTGTCAAAGTGATCAACCTATGTCTTAGCAAGATATGTCTTTCTTGTCAACAAAAGTCATCAAATTGTCATAGCCTCATGTAGCTTGTCACATCAACATCATTAGGCTCCAATGTCTTACACGGCATGTTTCTTTCTGAAACCAGGCTTTGTCATGCCTTATATAGATAGTCACCAAGTCGAAACCAGACTCAACGTCTTATTGTGGTATGTGTCATCCCTCGCATTATGCTATGTCAAACATCCAACAATTACACAATCCCACAAGATCAAGTTTTGGTGAATAGTTGTATTTGGCTTTATGACTTTATATCTTATTTTGTCTTATCTTTTTATCGATTTGTGAATTCAGTCCGGTTACTAGCTTTCTCAAGGATGACCCTTGAAGGATTTAGAGAAGCAAGGTTGTCTCAGGACTCTTTTTCTTTGGTTGTTGTCTGTCAACTATCTTTTTAACTTTTGGTTTTGAGTCATGTAACTAGTTTTCTCAAGGATGTCCTATCAAGGATTTAGAGGAGCAATGACGTCTCATGACCCGTCTTTTATTTTTTTGTTGTTTGTGGTTTGTCTTGACAAAACGACTAGGGAAATCTTGTCCTTAGTATGAGTTAAGACACTCCTTGTCTACGACTATCTGTTTTTCGTAGATGGATGAGTTTGTACACTATGGTATATCTCATATCATAGTGTGTACTATCCATTTGTGTCATGTCCCACCCAATGATGATAAAAAGCAAGCATAACATTTATGGCAAAATATCGAAGATCATATGTTTTTCAATCAATCAACCTTCATTATTTCTTACTAACATTTTGAATCATTCATGCTAACATTTCTCCTTTTTGACATAATGATAAAGTCCTATGACACAACAAAAAAACATTAGATAATTTGCATATATAGTTACATTGCATTTATTACGAATAGGAGCATTAACATCTTCATTACATATTTACGAAATCATTACATAATGGAAACATTACATTCATTTCACCATCACATATAAATAACATCATATAGGACATTACATTCATTTTCATAAGTAAATAAAGACATCCATAACATCATAGACTACATAAACTCATCATATAGAAACATCCATTCATAACACATATACATACATCATCTAGGAAACATAATCATATAGAAGCAATGAATCATCATAAAATAGAACTGCATATCATATCGAAACCACCAAAATCATATATATATTGCTCAAAATAACGTGTCACAGTACAATGTCAAAATGTATCCATAAATAAAAATGAGCTCGCAGGCTCTCTGATCAAAATACAATGTCTACATATATAACATATCAACATGTCCCACTACCATTATTGTCATGTAGTGAACATGTTGGAAACTACCTCGGAGGTACTCTCTGTGAGGTGGAAGGCCTGTCATATGAACCTATCCTTGATGGTCCTACTACACCCTTTGTACTCCATGTCCTGGTCTAACTCCTTCTCTGTGATCTCTGGTTGTGAACCTTTGAAAAGCTAGGAGCTTGTCTCTTTGCTGGCACCACTGCCTCATATAAATCCTTGTAATAAGTAGCCCTCTATACTGATCTGACTAGCTCATGTACCATACCATCAGATGAAGTGCCAGTGCATAGACATCTGACCTCTGTGAACTGCTGCTCTATCTCCTGTCTCCGAGCTATGGCCTGATCTCTCTCCATGAATGCATTGTCTCTCTCTATTCGCATGGCATCAAGCTCTGATGTAACCACTCTCAACCTAATTCCTATTTATACCTAGGGTTTGGGTGGCATTTCTTCTAACTTTTTCTATTGGCCGCTTAACCTTCCAACTTCTATTGACCCGTATACGTCCATAACACATCCAAATTCAATTTCGTCAACTCCATAGCATTTCTAACCATCAAATTGACTTATCGAGAATATTTTCTGATTTTTTTTTTGAAATTTTTCAAAAATTTGTCAATTTTCCCGAGGGGGCATACCCTAACCTATTTCATACTAGGGCACGATCGAGGCATATTTTCTTTGACACAACGCCAAAATGACATTGTATCAAAGAGGGGCAAACTGTAGACACCGAAAATTGGTCTAGACCTGCGAGTATCACTTTCGAAATAATTTTCTATTATCTATGGTCATGATTAAATAATGTTAATTATTTAATTACCCTTTCTAATACATCTTTCCTCTATTAATTAAATACCCCTTTTTAATTAATTCATTTATTCAACTTTGATTAATTAAATAAGTCATGTTTATTTAATTATGTTGCTAACTAATTAATTCTTCTTCTTAATTAAATAATTTATTATTTAATTAAACCCCCTTTATCTATAAATATTTAATTACCTCATTTAGCCTTTTCAACTATAATTAAATATTTATTATTTAATTATTCAATTCCACCTTTTTAATAGTCAAATTTAATAAATTATCTTTATTTATTTAATTAAATCTTGCAATTTCGAATGTTGAATTAAATTGACATTTAATTCATTATTAATTTTGTATGTCACATTCTTCTATCGTTCAGTTAACTAAATTTTGACTCAAGATCTATTTTTAAGTCTGTCAGTTATCTTCGGGTTCAGTATCTGATCATCTCTACGATAGGACTCTCTGTCACAACTAGTCAATTAACTAGTTCTAACTCATATGCATGAAAGCTTTTATTATTTAAATATCTTTATTTAATTAATTAATTCATGTGTGCATTTGAATTCTTCATCTTCGAGTTCTAACTTTGTCTTTGACATTCAAAGTCTACTTCTTCTATTTTCGAAGACTCTTAACTCAAGATTAATTTTTTTATTTAATCTGGAACTCGTGTTCTTTCTATTTTCGAATAGTCTTGACACAATATTAAGTTATCATTCTAATTTAATCTTTATCTTGCAGTCTTTTCTAACTCACGTTCTATTTGACACATAACTCACTTCGCATGACATTAATCAATCTCGTCCATCGATCTCTCTTTGAATCTGAGCCGATCATTCAAAAACCCAAAATCTATAAAATGGTCTGTCATTATCATTATTCCTCCTCCCGAAATCAATACTTTTGAGAAGAAACTTAATCTTCGATATTTTGCTTAGACATTCAACAAGGTTATCCTTGCATCAATACTGAAAAACTGAGGGCAAGAATACTGGTACAACAAAATGGAGAAGGGCAATCGAGATAATTTGAAGAAGTGGGCGCATATTTGATGAGAGCTTTCCAATTGATTTGTTTAATTTATTCATGTTCATTTACTCGTTCTTTGTTTTTTTTATTTAGATTATTTGTTAGATTAGAGTTGATCGTTTTAATCTGTGCAGCTATAGCATTAATCCAGAAAATCATTATTACAATTCCAAGGAACAAATACAAGTGGAAATAGATGATAAGGAGAAAGAAATTTTAGATGTAAGTGCAAAAAAAGAGATTCGATTAGGCAGAGACATGAAAATCTTATCTAAAAAGGTAAAAAAAATTTGTAAATAACTTTTTCAAATAAACATTTGCATTCTCTAATCATAAATATACTCTCAAAGCTGAAAAAAACTCTATCTAATTTGGTTTTTACATGGAGAGGGTCTTACAATAGTATGCGGGCTACAAGTTTCATAACACCCAATATTTTCCAACATGTAATTATATATAGATAGCATGATTCTAATGAAAAAATTTAGTTTTGTACATAGTAAGAATGTAGTGAAGTTCATTCACCTTCACAATTTATAGCAACTCTTAAACTAAAAATTTCATTTCAAATTCCTCATATGATTTTAAAAAAATGCAGAATATAATTGCAAGTTGGATAACATAATGTGGTTTTCCATTTATTTCATTTTATATGTTCAAAGCTAAGTGATGGAGAGGATTTTCAGGTGGGGTTACATTAAACTAACCACATTGAGTTGAGGGGTGACTAACTAATTGGGTTGGTACATCTAGAGGGTTTTACAACACTATGTGGGTTGCAGGTTTCATAATACCCAACGTTTTCCAATTTCATTACATTCTTACTATCTAATTCACAAAAGTTTCTCAAGATAATCACAAAACATATCAAATTGAGGTGAGGGGTGACTAACCAATTGCGTTTTTACTTGTAAAGAGTTTTAGAACAATATGTGGGTTGTAGGTTTTATAACACCCAATATTTTCCAACCTAGAATTTTACAAAACAGTATGAATGTCTTAAAAATATTTTGTTATTTAGATAGTACGAATGTAATGAAATGCATCTTCAAAATTTATAACAAGTCTTATGCAGAGTAAAAAGTTTGTTTCAATTTCTTCATATGATCCAAATACATATGCATAGTATGATTCTAGGTTGGAAAGCACAGTGAGAGGTGTGTACATGATTTATGAAACCTCCAACCCACACAATGTTGTAAAACCCTCTACATAGTGAAGCCAAATGAAAACCCTTGGAGAACCATCAATGAAAACTCATCTTTGCAATGAATAGCTAATCAATTCTTCACAGTCCCTAAGTAGAATGGTAAAATGGCATATATTTCTAGCAGATATACATACTTGCTAGTTAGTTGTTCGCACCTCTCACATGTGTTTTGGTAGGGAGAATGGTTGCTCTACTTCAGCCTCTGAACCCCTACAACTCCCTTTCGATCTTGCTAGCAATCTTCAAAATGAGAATGTCAAAAATAGAGATGTTATGGGCTTTATCTCGTTTTAAAAATATATCATTTAATTGTAGAACCCACATTGTGTTTTCCAAATTGGTTATATATTCTACATGGTTTCTAGTTTCTCTACAAGCTAATCCACTACTATTTCAATTGTAGAAAATATATGTCAATCATATTTCCACAATGGGTTGTCAGTTATTTCATTCAACTTCCTCAAGAAAAATTGTGTTGTGAGAACATTAAAATGGAAAAATTTAAAAACCCTTAACATAAAAGCACATAAAAAATCTGCATTTCAAATGAAAACCCTTGAAAACCTATCAATGAAAACTCATTTTCGCAATGAATAACCGTTCAATTCTTCACAATCCCTAGGTAGAATGGAAAAATGGCATATATTTCTAGCAGATATACATACCTACTAGCTAGCTTCCCATGCCTATCAAATATGTTTTGATAGGGAGAGTGGTTGCTCTGCTTCGACCTCTAAATGCATGTGACTCCCATTTGGGCTCCCCAACAACCTCCAAAATGTGAATGTCAAAATGGCAATGTTTGATGCTTTTTGTGCATTCCAAATTAGGATTTTTAAAACTCATCGGTTCTACCACATTTTATTAACAATGGGATAGGTGATGGCACTCCAAACGGCACGTGCCTAAACATCAATCACCATTAATTCATTAGTCTTATCTCACAATTATACCATCGTATGGGGGATGGGGTCTTATATTATCATTCTTATGCGAGGTGTGTTTTATTGGGAGATTAGCTTCTCCCTTTAATTATAGCCTTATTAAAATATATTAATTTTAAAAACTTAGCCTATTTCAAAGAAACGTTACTTCAACATCACATCTTACCAAATTTAATTTATTAAAGAGAAATTTAAGGTAGATTCAACATGTATAGTAGATACAATTTCTTCAATATTGATTTGGGTAAATGGAAAGGTCTATACACCCCATGACATCATTGAAGACAGTGCATCTTGATTTGCAATTCTTCCTTCTTGATAAAAAATAATACAAAAGTGTTTTTTTCCACTTTAACCATATTAGAATTAGGAAAAGTTATTCAAGTCAATCTTTGAATAGATATTGTGTAAGTACCAAGCCCATCAAATTGATTTTTATGTAGAGGAATCCATTTAACTTGAAAATTATGGCCTTTAAGCTTGAGTAATTTATAAATATGTTGTAATTTTATATATTAATGAGTATTTAGATCACAAATGAAAATTCCCAACACATTTCCCTTTATTTGATCCAACTATACTGAAACATGCATGTTACAACATATTACATGAATTTCAAACATTTAACATTTGTTTTGATGGAAAATAATAGTTGTATTCTATTAGATTTCATGTGGAGAGGCAGGGTGATCACTGCCACAGTTGTTTCCTCATTAAACAACATGGATGTTGAACACTCTATCAATTTTTGTGTAATATTTTCCAATTCTATTCACTCCCTACACAACAAACCCACTCTTATAGTGTGCTTCCACTCATGATAGTCCTACACATGATCATCTACGTCCATTTGATTTTTCAAAAAAAATACTAATGAGACAAAAATGTACAGATCAGATCCTCCACTTACCAGAACATTCACTTCAATACACACGACCATTGGATTTTCATCCTCCTTTATTTCTCCCCACCTCTCTATCAATTTAGCATTTTTTGCATTATCTACGTAATGAGAGTGTTGTAATTTAATTATTCTCTCCACTCATGTGTCATCCAAATTTGAACACTCATACACGTTTAACCAAGTCAAAGATGTTAATGTGGAAAAGTTTACCTTGTAATTTGATTTTTCAAGAAAAACTGTAATTTTCTATTTTTTAACTCTTTTTGAAATGATGTCATCTGAAGAACGGTGAGTTCAATTTTTGAGAGAGAAATAAATTTCAGTTATGATGCATGAATTGACATCCATGCCATAAGTGTATTCTAGGGGTTGGATACTCGCTTCCATAGGAATTTTAGAACAAACTAGTTTGTACAGGTAGATGTACTAAGGAAATTAACTAATTCACATTTGGGAGCAAGCTAATTTGAACCTTGAATAGATCCCTCCCCAGCAAAAAAATAAAAAAGATTTATTTGATGTAGGAGCATCCCTGGTTTTAAAGAAATCCTATATCAACCAAAAACATTTATTTTCTTGCATTGCATTCAGTAGCAGTTTCAGCAAAGGGTAGCATTCTAACAACCTTATCGAGGGGTTGGCGATTCTTTAGGCTATTGAGCATGCATGTGCTTTGGGTTGGCATAGGATTGTCTGTGAATCTGACTCACAAATTATTGCTAATATATTGCATGAGAAAAAGGTAGTTGAGGTTAATTAGCATCTTTTTTTGGTGGTTCAACATATTTTCTAGATGTGCTCTATGTTGGAAGTGGTGTCTTTTGCCCACATTCCGCGTGAATGGAATAGGGCTGCTGATTTTTTTGCTAAGTGGACTTTGGAGCATGTTGATGATTGGAAGATTGAGGGGTGGGGATAGTTATCCTCTTATTATTGTCAAGAATTAGAGAGGGTCATGGTTGATGATATGAATGGATAAGGTGTTTGTAGTGGTGTGGTTGGTGGTTTTAGTCTTGGTTGGGTGTTCTTTTTTTTTATTCTTGGGAGCCTATGGGTTCCCTGATCCCTTTGTATTGTTAATTTCTTGATTTCAATAAAAAAAATTCCCCTTTTATTCAAAAAAAGGTAGCAGTTTTAGTATTTCATTCTGGATTTCACTTCATTATCATTTCTCAGCTTGTGGAGCAAGATATAGCATCTATCACATATCCATATTTTTGATCATTTACATTGGTCTACCAAAAGTTATCGCTCTCATAATTTCACTGTAATTACCAATCAGAGCATTTGGGGTTGACCTAGTCCAGATTTATTAGTATGGACCTATTCCATAATATGTGGGGCTTAATGGGACATCAGATAAGCATCTTGGTTTCATTGGGACCTATCCTAGAGATTTGTAAGTTATTTCATTTTGTGTGGGATTATCTTTGCATATTTTGAGACCGACACTCACAATTGTTCATTCATTAGGTTGTAAACCCCTTATGGCCGACGTGAACCTTTATTGGATCTTAAGAAGCATATTTAAAAGAGCATTGTAATTCCTTATTCATCATCGGTTAGTTTTTAGAGTTTATGATCAGATTTTGTTTTTTTGAATCAACCCTTCGAGGGAATGTAATAAGGCCTTTGGTTAGTTGTAATGTTGAATGCACTTGTGGTAGGCCTTTGAACCCTAGTCATTCACCCATGAGGCATATGTTGCATGAAACATTGCTCATTCAATAAAGAATCATATTTGTGGATCATTTTTTTCTATTATTTTTTATGTGTTGACTCTAAGTTGCATGGTTTAGACTGTTCTTTCTAAACCCTCCATCTATGACTGCACCATTATTGGAAATGAGAAAAAAAAGGTAAATTTTGTATTTAAAAATAATTATTATAATAATAAATAAAAAATGAATAGATAGTTTCAAGATGAGATGAAAATTATTTGCTTACCATGTTTTATTAAAATACATATAAAAAAAAAATTAATGTTTTTAAAAAATTAGTAATATACTATATTTTTACAAATTTATTATTGTTTAAACACATTTTAAAATGATTTTATATGGTAGAACATGGACAAAAGAAAAAAAAATGCCAAGGATATCCTGATATCCACTCACAAGAGCTTTATGCAGGTGTATCTAGAATGAGTCATGGCACAGCCTTTCTAGAGAGGGAAGTCCTGGATAGTTCATAGGAAACTTTAGTTCTCTATTTGGATTCCATACCCTGATATAGTTACATATAATATGATTCTACTATTATTTATTTATTCTATATCTTGATTTGAATGATGTTTTGGTTCCTATTCCATTCCCTGGTCCTCTTCCCCATACTAATGCATGGTTTTTTAGGGTGGTGATGAAATTTATCAAACATGGGAGATTTTTTTATCAAAATTAACAACTGAAATATAGAAAAATAGGGTAGGGGTTCACTACAACATAGGGTTTTATACTAAATTTGGAATGTTTCACCAAACTTACTATAAATAGAAAGGGGGAAATGGGGTATAAGGAACCTACCCTTTTTTTTTCATTAAGGAAATGAGATCCTCCAAAATAGAATCAACTTTCAGCCCTTGGGTGAGTCAATTCTATGGAAGATCTACAAATTTCTTGTGGACGAGGCAAATATGACTGAAATGCACTTTTGGGAGACAAATAAAAAGTACTCAATGATCCTAATCATGCAATGTAACACTTGAATCTTCAATTTAAATCATAACACTAAGAGAATCCACAATTCCTTTTCAGATTTGTGAAGTTAAAATCTTTATAAACATGCTATCAAAAATACTATAGGGTGTCCTTTTTATAGAAACATTGATAAAAATGACTAAACTGGGGTTTTGGGAGATGAAAATAAGATTAAAAAATGACCTCAAATCTATAATCTAAGACCTGATTCATGTAGATTCCACATAACTCTAACAGAAACAGTCAAATTTATGAAAATTGGATGAGTGGAAGTCACTTAAAACTTACCTCAAAATCTATTGCAGAGTGTTCAGAAACGGTTGCAAAGTGTCCAAGACACCCCCAATCCAAAAATGGCGAATGGGTCCTGTGACATCTTTTTGAGCTAAATTTTTGAGAGCCTCTGAAGACATATCTAAGAAGAAATTTCCCATTGGTTTCATGTGAAAATGATGAAAAAATGGTTAGAGATCTGAGTTCCCATGAGATGACAACTTTTCTTGCAAATTTTGTAATTTTGCACTTTAGAGACCTCCAATCTTCATTTTTCCTTCAACCTAAGATCTGAAACACAAACACAAGAGGGAAAAATTGTTTGTTTTTGGTTGATGGGGGTTTTTCTTTGTCAAACCCTATTTTGGTAATTAACCCTTGAAATGAAACAATGAAACATGAAGGAATGATGAATGAACAAATGCAATGTTGCAAATCACCAAACCCTTAATTAAACCTTTGAAGGATTGAAATCTTGATGTTTATATTGAATGAAATGGCTTCAATGGATGTGGATCTTGATCCTTGAATCTTTCTTTGGATCTTTGACTTGAATGCTTGGATTAGATCTTGAAACCTACATCACAATGTTAGCTCCAAAAACATGCATGAATGAACATAGCTTTGACATGATGCTACAATAAATGATGAAGGAATCTACTCTTGAATACTCTTGAAAATATTATTTTCTCTTGTGAAATTGCTCTTCAAAACTTCTAGTTGATTTGATAAAATAACCTTGTATCTATAAACATTTATCCTTAATTTTTTGAAATTAAAACATTACAAGCTGACCTTTGATATTTGAATTTTGGATGATAAAAATACCACCAAAAACATATTTAAAAATGGGTTCCAATACCTAGGGAGGACCTATTTTCCCATGGGCGAATGGGTCCCAAGTCCCTATTCCTGGAACACACATTGCTCAATGTAAAGTGTTATGTATTGGCATTAATTATTGTCAGGTTTCCCCTTTAGAAAATGTAATTTATTAGGCTTGTAAATATAAAATACAGATTATTAAGGCATAATTAAGTCCAAATCAATTATGATGGACCAAAGAAGTGTTAAAATGTAAAGGGATATATTTTTCTACACTATATTTAGCCCCCACTTTAGTGAGAGGGTGACCTTGCGTCAAACTCACACTAAAATAGACAATCAAGAGAGGTCTAATTGTACAATCTTTGGAAGGGTAAGATAAAAAAATATCAAGGAGGATGATCAATCCCCCAAGATCTAAGATCTCATGGAAAAACCAACAAAAGCACATGGAGACACATGCCTATGTTAAACATATATATATATGTATGCAACAATCACAAGATACTCAATCATATAATGCCAAAGACTCGAAGAAAGAGAGAAACACAAATAAAAAGGATGGATCAAAATTTTACTATCCAACTCGATGTGGATCATGCCTTAGATTTTTTTCAAAAAATTATTACAAATGGAACTCATTTTCCACTATGCAAATGATAATGCACGCTCACACAAGCTAGTAAAATCCGTTGTCCACTGGGTGAGCCCCCAAGGGTGGAAAATGACAGAATCTTATTAGGCTCCCATACCATACCAAATTTATACCTCTGGTAACTTTAATAAGGCACCACACAATACAAACTTTGAGCTTCATAAGGCTTAGCAAGCTGCATTATGCTAAACACCTATAAACAAACAAGGCACCATAGGTAAGCAAAGTGTGTTATGCTTGGTGGCCATGAAAAAAGGGTTGTACCTTTGAGCTTCATACGGTTAGAAAGCTGCATCATTCTAAACACATGAACAAAATGAAAATAGGATGACATGTTCAAAGGGTTTTTTCTTAGTTCATGTAAGGTCTCCTCTTAGGGAACATCGTGCCTAATGTCTCCAAGATAGGACAAGTCTAGGATAAAAGATTCACATCTTAGGGAATGCAATGTGCAGCATCACCAATAAGAGGAATGTCGTATTGGAAGAAAGGTCACACTTTTGGAGTACATCAAACCCAATGACACCACCAATAAGAAGATACATCACATGAATTCAGAAGATTGCACTATGAAACATACGATAGAGTCAAAAAAAATCAAAATGATAATGCCAATGTATGCCCCCACTTTAAAGAAATTTATAAACACCATGTTGTGAGCTATTGGCATATGGCTTCAACTGTTGTCATTAATAGAAACCTAATTCATTGATCTGGTCCACAGATTAGTATTTGTTCATACTGACAAACAGAATGAAGAACAAGATATCCGATTAAAGATAAAGATGTCGATTTGTGTACTTCATCGGACCAATATTTTGAGTTGTGGATCTCAAAGAAAGGTATGTTGATGCTCGTACTATCTTATCCTATAATTATATTGGTGTGCATTTAATGTTGTACGATCTAGGAGATCTGGTGCATTGATCTTCTAGTTATTTGTGCTAGAAGGCCGACTTGGTGGATATAGTCATTGCGGATGTCCAAGAAGTAATTGGTTTAAAAAAAATTTGTTCCAACATGTTTATTTGGGTTCTCACTATGATATGACCAACTATCGATGGTGCGCATAATGAATTAGTTGTGGATTTAGCTGATGGTTGAAAAGTATTTTATATTTTATGAAAGCTGAAATATAGATGACTGAATCTTTGGTTGTGTATATATATAATAGATTGGTTATATCATTTTGTAGAATCGAATGTGTGAGATGTGAATTATGTTAGTGTGTGGTGTGAAATTTAGAAGGATAGTGGTGCGAATTTATCTATGTATGGATTTATGATGTGAATTGCAGAACAGAGCAGAGCAGAGCGAAGTGTAGAATTAGATAGAAGATCCAAAATTTGATCTATGAGCCTAATTGGAACTGTAAGCTAGCATAAGTAGATGATATTACTTCAGTTCAATCCTTCATATGGTCTTAATCTAAATATTTTGTAAGGCAGTGATCCTTCCTATTTTGAGCAATGAGCTCTAGAAAGTGAGCCTAAATGCAAGTGCATTCCTTTTTGTAAAACTTATATTTGAGTACTCAAATTGTGGATTGACCTCCACCGTGGTTTTTCCCCTAACAGGGTTTCCATGTAAAAATCATTATGTTATGGTGTTGTGGATGATTACTTTGTGTGTTTGCATCTTTCCTTTGGTTTAATGTTGAAATGGTTTAAATATCATATTAATAAAGTTCAGATTTGCAGAACACTGATTCACCCCCCCTCTCAGTGTTCCCTTGATTCCAACAATTGGTATCAAAGCTTAGTTCCTCGAAATAATTTTAGCAGCTTCAGGTAGATCTTGGAATGTAATGGACTCTGGTAGTCTTCAACAGTAGATTTTGGTGGCACTTGATGACCTTGATCAGTCTAAAGAAGAAGGCCTGGAATTGAAAGAAAATCTTAGTGATGCTAAGAAATTCATTCAGTCATTGAAGGATCAGATTGTTAAATCCAAGGAAAAGAGGAAGGATCTATGTGATCAGATTAAGAAAAAAGAGAGTGAAAACATGGATGATGCTCACCTAGATCAAACCTTGAAGGAAATACCTGAAGAAAGTGAAAAGCTTGCCAGAGAAAATGCTACCCTAAAACATGAGATGGAATCTATGGTGATGAAGCTGACTAAGGAGATTGAAGAAAGGAAGAAGAATGAGGAGAACCTTTCTCAGTCCTTAAAAGATAAATATGATGAATGAAAAAGAGTAAATGGAGAATTAATTTAATTGGAGAGTGAACTGCAACAATCCAGAAACAATGAAGAAGAACTTGAAAAATAGATTGTTATTCTCAAGAATGAACTTACTACTGCAAATTAATACAAGGAGAAGTTTAAGATTAGCTCAGTGAAGCTTGATGATTTGACTCAAAATTAGAAGAGTGGAAATGACAAGCGAGGTCTTGGATATGAAAAAGGAGAAAGCTCTGGATCTAGACAAAATAATTTCAGGAAAGATAACCAAATGAACAAAGGTGGAAGGTATCTAGTAAGACAACCTAATACTCAAAATTTTAATGGATATTGTTTTACTTGCAATAAATTTGGTCATATGGTTGCTTAGTGAAGAATTAAAATGAAATCAAGTAATCCATCATTCCCTAGTCAGTGTTTCAATTGCAAAAATTTTGGTCATAAATCAATTGAATGCAGAATTTGTGTCAAAATACTCTGTCAGTAGAAGAAGGAATGTTGAATGTTATACCTGTGGAAGAATTGGACATATGCTAATCAATGCAGATCAAAAATAAATCAATGGAATGATTGGTCTGGAAAATGAAATACTATGTGCTACAATTGCAACAAATATGGTCACACTGCAAAATTTTGTAGAAACAAAAATATGGATAGAAGAGGTTCGGTATGCAAAGTCAAAAATACATAGAAAGATGATAAAGAAAAAGGAAAAGTGATTATGGATGAAATAAGAGATTAGATGGAGAAGACATGGGTAAGAAATCTTGAGTCTGATGTAGTAAAGAGTTCTATACTGAAACCTACTTCTGGTAATTCCTCAAGAAAATGATTTTAGGTCATTGGCCTAGGGGGATTTTTTCAAGAAAATTCATTTTCCCCTGACCGTAGCTGGTACCAAAACATAAAATATTGTCAAAAAGGTGTATTAATGATCTACAGAGGCTTTGAAAAATATTCACAAGGAAACTCAGAGAAATCATAGGTCTGCAAAAGAATTTTTATCTCACTATCTGAGAAAATAGGGCATCCAAAATACCTAGGGAAAAATCATTTATTACACAAAAATTTAGGCATGTGAAGTTATAAAAGGAAATTGAAACCCTCATTTTTCACCTTGCATCAAAGAAGAGAAGAAGGAGTGAAGATAATTCGGTAGCAAATCTCTAAATCCATCAGGTATTTTAGTTGTTTTTGGAATTTCCATATAATTTGGTGTGTGATTGATAAACATAAGTACGGAAGGAAAAATGGAACAAATCAAAGGGACAATCAATTTAGATGAATACAATAGTAAGAAGATTAGATTTGTAAGAAATTTGTTGTCGCTCGATGAATTGAAATGGGTGAGAGAAGCCAAACACAAGAATTTGGACATTTGGAATGAGTTTCCCTATTTAGAGAATACAGTAATCGTTAAATTCATTTTGAGCAAATTGAATGATGACACTTTGATTCTGGATAAACCCTACACCATTTCAAAGGAATTAATTGGAAATTTTACTAGATTATGAAAATTTGGGGATATACTAAAAAATAAATCCATCCAGAATAAAGAATTTGAAACCCTAACTGGAGTTATTGGAGATCAAGGGCACTGATAATCTCGATAATCAAAAAACCCTGTGACAAGGTACATTGCACACAGAGTATCATATAAAATATTTTTCAAAAAAAGAGAAGGAGCAACCTCAGCTGGTGTAGTTTAAATCTCTCACAAAATGATAATGGAAGGTCAGGACTTTGACCTTTGTGGATTGATAAAGGATCAACTGATGGAGAATGTGCAACTAATAAAGATGACAGATTACCCTTTCAGTTTTGGTACTCTGGTCATATGTCTAGTAATGTATTTTTTGAATTTCTTACCGATGAACAACAATGTGATATGGAAATTAAATGAATCGGTGTGTAAACAAATCTACACACACTCTAATAGTCTGGCTAACTGTGATCAAGCACTTGGAAATTTCTTTAAGAGTTTACTAGGAAAGTGTGGCTCAGTTGGTATTTCAATTTTGGTAAGAGCACTTGAAGTTGGTTCCTCTTCTGGTGAGATGGAGAGAAAGATGAAAAGATAAAAAGAAACTGTTGATTGTACTCCTTTGGAATGCAAGATTCCAAAAAATGAAGGAAAAGGAAAGGAACAAGAAATCGTGGATATACCAAATGAGGAATCTGACAAAGAAACTAAGGACACATAGGGAAAATAATTGGAATCAACCGAACTAGAACAAGAAAATAAAATGATAGAAGCAAGTGAAGAATAAGATGTCTTGACAAAAGAGAAGCTATTGTAGCTTATTCATAAGGAAGGTGGAATGAAGAAAATTGCTACATTATGGTCTATCAGACCCTCATATGATCAGGATATGATTTTAAGTGTACTAAATGCTCATGTTGTGCACAACCAGATCAAATTGGAGAGTTTGCAGAATATTTTACCAAAAGAAATGATTGAATGCATTAAGGAAACTATGGACTCTGAGTCTCAAAACAAAGAAGGAGAAGTAATATTAAATTTGAAGGAGAAGTACAGGCTATCACTTACAAAGTTGAAAAATAAAATGAATGATCTGAGGCAATGCATAAGTGCAGCAAATAACATCCATAACTATTGCATCCATTGGCCTCATGCAATTCAGAAATACAAAGAGAAGTTGGAGAAAATTGAAATAGAATTAAATGGGATTGGAAAAAAAATTGAGATGTTTTAGGATCAGGATGGTACAATCAAGAAAAAGGATTCAAGAGCTACAGTCTGAGCACACAAAAATTCAATTCACTAAAAATACACTTGTGGACACCTTTTGGAAAGTAAAGGACCTAACTGAATGTAGATTGGAACAGATGGTTGAGATACTGAGGAAAGGTGAGAAATTAGAGGATGTGATCATAATTCTGGAATCCCTCATCAAGATTGTCAACAAGACATCTAAGAATAACAGCACGATCATAATCATTGGGATTGCAATAAAAGCTTGGAAGAAATTTCTTCTAGAGATGAAAGAAAATCACAAGATAATTTTCTAACTCAAGTAGCAGCTGTTCTTTTTCAAAATATTGAATCAGTTTTGAAGTTTTGGTCGTATTTCAAAGGGGGAGATTGAATTTGTATTTGTCATTGATGTCAAAGGGGGAGAGAGAGTAGTGGAAAATGCCTCATTAATCTCAGGGGAAGCTATGTTTTGAAATTTTGAAGTTTGGCTGCATACTGATAGTGGTCTTAACACTTAGTCATTTTTCACTAAGTGTTTCCATCAATGCCAAAGGGGGATATTGTTGGCATATGTATTCTAGTGTTGTCATTGATGGAAACCTTAGTCATTGATCTGGTCCATAGATTAGTATTTGTTCATGTCGGCAGGCATAATGAAGAACAAGGTATCTGGTTAAAGGTAAAGATGTCGATTTGTGTACTGGTGTACGATGTAGGATATCCGATGCATTGATCGTTTGGTTATCTATGCTAGAAGGCCGACTTGGTTGATATAGTCATTGCAGATGTCTAAGGAGTAATTGGTTAAATTTTTTTGTGTTCGAACATGTTGATTTGGGTCATCACTATGTTATGACCGACTATGGATGGTGCGCATAAATAATTAGTTGTGGATTTAGCCGACGGTTGGAAATTATTTCATGTTTTATGAAAGCCGACATATAGATGATTGAATCTTTGGTTATGTATATATATAAGAGATCGGTTGTATCATTTTGTAGAAGAAAATGAGTGACATGTGAAGTATGTTAGTGTGTGGTGAAAAATTCAAAAGGATAGTGGTGTGAATTTATCTATGTATGGATTTATGATGTGAATTGCAGAACTGAGTAGAGCAGAGCAAAGCGATGTGCAGAATCAGACAGAAGATCTAGAATCTGATCTATGAGCCTAACCGAAACTGTAACCTGGCATAAGTAGATGCTATTACTTCATTTCAATCCTTCGGATGGTCTTAATCTGAATATTTTGTAAGGAAGTGATCCTTCCTATTTTGAGCAATGAGCTCTAGGCAGTGAGCCTGAATGCAAGTGCGTTCCATTTTGTAAAACTTATATTTGAGTACTCAAATTGTGGATTGACCTCCACCGTGGTTTTTCCCCTAACAAGGTTTCCACATGAAAATCCTTGTGTTATGGTGTTGTGGATGATTACTTTGTTTTTTTTCATCTTTCCTTTGGTTTAATGTTGAAATGATTTAAATATCAAATTAATAAAGTTCAGATTTGCAAAACACTAATTCACCCCCCCTCTCAGTGTTCCCTTGAGTCCAATAGTGAGAAATTACTTTAAAGTAGAAAATGGTAAATGCTAAACAATAAAGAAGACATGAGAGATTATTTGGAAAGCCCTATGTCAATCATATGTTTTCAAATGAAGTTATTCATGAAGAGGGTTGCCCCCAAAATGCAATGCTAAAGATAACATAGAAAGGAAGTATGTCACATGTGAGCCAACTTAAGGCACTTCATCCACATCCTAAGCTTTCTCTTATATACATGGAAGGTGGTCAACTAGCCAAAAAGAGACAACAACAAATTCCATACTAGGATAAGGCTACCTAACCCCTTGCCCCCCAAGGGCAAAAGGTGAGCCAAAAATGGATGATGATATGTTGCTCCTTGCAAAAAGGAAATCTAATTGCATAAAGACAAATTATACCCTCATGCAGTGTATTGAATATGCTATGATACTAAAACTACCACATGACAAGGAGCAGTAGCTAACGTTATTGAGTAGGAAAATTATCAATTTGATGAATATACAATGATATATTCCCACATGTAGTATCGATTAGTTTAGGATGCACCAAGGTTAAAGTTATCTTAGAAGAATTTTTGTAATAGTGTTGGTATCGAGTGAAGGATTTTTTGATGCTTTTGTTTCTTTCAAGGGGAAATAACCAAGACCATTAGTGGTTTCGTTTGTGTTAGGTTCTATAGGGACATGGATACCCTATTCTCTAGCACCACATCCTTTTCCATTATAGCCAATTTGATTTAAAAGTTCATAACCTCTTCCATAATTTTTTTCCATTTCTTTTAGGTTTGGTGGTTGTTCATAATCAGCTTCATCAAAGCTTGTTGTGTAATTTGCTTCTTCTTCTAAAGTGGTTGAAGTGGATGCTTTCACAGTTTCTTCCAAATTTTTTGTTGAAAAATTATCGCTAATTTTTTTCCCTTTTCAGACTTTTTTGTTATGATATTATATTCTCCCATGAATGTAGATGTAAAATATAAGGAACTCAATTCATCATCCAATAGCTTTGTGACTTCTTCAATATGCTTTTATTTTTCTGTATTTTTCATGGGTTCCACTTGTGTAGTTGGTGTGAATGTTTTCAAAGGACTCTTCATGTCTTTCTTAATGTGAAACAACTTGATGGATCAAGGTTAACTTTGATTGTATAAACCTTATTGTCATAAACATATTTCATTATATGATGAAGAGTTAAAGGCACTGCATTCATTTCATGAATCCAAGGTCTACCCAAAAGAATATTATATGAAAGATTATTAGGTATTACATAAATAGGAGTTTGCAATGTGGCCTTTCCAACTGCAATAGGTAATGTGATCGCACCGAGCGACTGTTTTCCTATGTTGTTAAATTCATGGATAGATAAAGAGTCTAGTTGTATTTGGTTTTTGTCTACTCCAATCTTGTCCAAAAATTTTATGATACACATGTTAAGGGATGGGAAATTGTCAACAATTATTCTCTTTATCTTGGTCCTATTAATACGAGCTATTAACATGAAAGCTTCATTTCGTTTTTGCACTTCCACAAGATGTAGCTCACTTTGGTGGAAAATAATGTTTGAATTAATTCCTTGAATTATGGATAATATATCATTCAGGTTTGCACTAGGAGGATTCACAACTTGTTGCAAGGCATTTTGAAGTATATTATGGTAACTAGGTGAAGCTTGAATAAGATCCCATAAGGATATCTTACTAGGAGTATTCTCAATTTCTTCAAAAAGATTGTACTACTTTCCACTATGTATAGGTAAATGAGGAGCATTAGGAAAGAGAGGTTGAGGAAATGGTAATGAAATGGTAGTGGGTTGTGGTTTCCTATTGTTCCTTTTATTATATGTGTTAGCAATGGTATTGTAATTCAATTTCTGAAAAACATTGTTACTAGAAAGTTGCCTTGTAAAATTTAAGATAGCTCCTGGAGGGAATGGTTGCTTTTTAGGTGGTTCAAGGATGAGCATAGGTTTTTTTTGATCTTGAGGTTGATGTGAGGGTGGATAAAGGGTAAGAAGTGTATTAGGAGATGACTTGGGAGGTCTAAGAATTAGAGTACTTTTAGGAGGTCTAAGAATTAGAGGACTCGAGGGAGATCTAATGTTAATAATCTCAACAAACTTATCCTTATTTTCATGATATTTTAGCGAAGGAGAGTCTAATGTTACCTCATCATCTTCATCTAATGAAGACACATTACTATTGTCAATGTTGTCATTTTCTTGCACCATGATATCTTCCCTAGTAAGAGAATTTTTTGGAGAGCAACAAACTAGATGTTCATGACATTCAATGGTTGTATCTTCTAAAATAAATTCATCACAAGTAGGGAGTCATCAATGGTTGGATTTTCTGTCTTATCAATGATGACATTCTCTTGTATCAAATCATTCTCAAAAATAGGATAAATAGTTAAAGTGATATTAGGGGATTAGGCAATGGTCTCATCCTTGTATCCAACAATTTCTTCCCAAGTGGGAGGGGTAGGGGAAGAGAAAAAAATAGGATTCTCATAACTCTCATTGATTGGATCTTCTAACACTAAAATATATTTTTCACAAATAGGAGAGATATTGGGAGAAGAACAAGTTTTATTGTCATGATTTTCCACTATTGTATTCTCTTTCACTAAAACATTCTCATAAGTGGGAGAGATGTTGGGAGAATGACTAGCATGCTTGTTGATGAACTCTTTCTTTGCATACATGCAAGGGAAAGATACTAACATTATGTGTCTAAAAATGAAAAGTACTTTTATCCAACTTATGCAAAGCTTCAAGAATCTAAAGATTGTGTACCCAAAAGTGAAAATTACTTGTATCCAACTTATGCAAAGCTTCGAGAATGTAAAAATTCTGTACCCGAAAGTGAAAAGTACTTTTATCCAACTTATGCAAAGATTCAAGAATGTAAACATTGTGTACCCAAAAGTGAAAAGTACTTTTATCCATATTATGCACAACTTCAGGAATGTAAACATTTTCCCTACAGATATGATGATTTTCACTTATTGAAACAATTTTGGAATGATATGGCTACACTAAATGGATGAGTAGACCTAGATGCATAAAATAGATATTCCTAAAAAATTCCAGACTGAAATAGTGGGTTACTAGTAGATTTGGGAAGTGCACAAAACCACAAAAAAAGCTTAGAAAAGATGGTTTTGAGAGACCCTGAAGGACTCATTCGCCCATGGGTGAATGGGTCTATGTTCAGGGTTTTAAAAAATAAAAATGCATTTTTTGAGTTGTTCTATGTGTTCTCTATTCTAGGTTGCAAATTGGTACTGACAATTTCAAAATTCTAGAAAATCAGAGTTAAATGCAAGTGTAAAATGATGCTAAATGACAACCATAAATGACCTATTTTTAAATGCAATTTTGATCTAATTTTATTATTTAAGTGACTGAAAGTATGCACTTATGTAAATACTATGCAAAATCAATCTAACATTATGCAATTTTTGCTGAATTTTCAGATTTATAATGAATGCAAAATGAAATTTTACACCTAAAATGCAAGGCAACTTTAAGCCAAATTTAGAAACCCTAAATCCAATGAATTAAATCAAATCCTAGATCTAGGGTTTGAATGCACTCCAAATTAGAAATTAGAATGTTCAAAATGTTAGGTTCACCAAAATGAAACATAGAAAAATAGGGTAGGGGTTCACTACAACATAGGGTTTTATACAAAATTTAGAATATTTCACCAAACTTACTATAAATAGAAATGAGAAAATGGGGTGTAATGAACCTACCTATTTTTTGTTTCATTAAGGAAATGAGATCTTCCAAGATATAATCAACTTTCAGCCCTTAGGTGAGTCAATTCTATGGAAGATCTATGAATTTCCTTTATGTGTGTGGATGGGGTAAATATGACTAAAATACACTTTTGGGAGACAAATAAAAAATACTTAATGATCCCAATCACGCAATGTAACACTTGAATATTCAATTTAAATCATAACACTAAGAGAATCCACAACTCCTTTTTATATTTTTGAAGTCTAAATCTTTATAAACATGTTATCAAAAATGCTACAGGGTATCCTTTTAACAAAAATAGTGATAAAAATGATTAAACATGGGTTTTGGGAGATGAAAATTTGATAACAAATGATATCAAATCTATAACCTAAGACCTCATTCATGTAGATGCAACATAACTCTAACAAAAATAGACAACTTTATGCAAATGGGATGAGTGTAAAGCACTTAAAACTTACCTCAAAATCTATTGTAGAGTGTTTAGAAATAGTTGCAATGTGTCCAGGACACCCCCCCCCCCCCCTCCAAAAATGGCAAATGGGTCCTAAGACAGCTTTTTGAGCTAAAATTTTGAGAGCCTCTGAAGACATATCTAAGAAGCAATTTCCCACTGGTTTCACGTGAAAATGACTAAAAATGAGTTTGGTAACTGAGTTCCCATGAGATGACAATTTTTCTTGCAACTTCGATAAATTTTGAAAATTTTGCAATTTTGCACTTTAGAGACCTCCAATCTTCAATTTTCCTTTAACCTAAGATCTGCAACACAAATACAAGAGGGAAAAATTGTTTGTTTTTGGTCAATGGGGGTTTTCCTTGATCAAACCATATTTTGGTAATTAAACCTTGAAATGAAACAATGAAACATGAAGGAATGATGAATGAACAGATGCAATATTGCAACTCACCAAAACCTTAATTAAACCTTTGAAGGACTGAATCTTGATGTTGATATTGCATTAAATGGACTCAATGGATGTGGATCTTGATGCTTGAATCTCGCTTTGGATCTTTGACTTCAATGCTTGGATTAGATCTTGAAACCTACATCACAATGTTAGCTCCAAAAATAGGTATGAATGAACATAGCTTTGACATGATTCTTGAGATCTTGAATGTTGCAAAAAATGATGAACAAATCTACTCTTGAATTCTCTTGACAACAATATTTTCTCTTGTGAAATTTCTCTTCAAAACTTCCAGTTGATTTGACAAAATAACCTTGTGTTGATAGACATTTATCCTTAATTTCTTGAAATTAAAACATTACAATCCGACCTTTGAAATTTGGATTTGGGATGATAAAAATACCACCAAAACCATATTTAAAAATGGTTACCAAGGCCTATGGAGGACCCATTCAGCCATGGGTGAATGGGTCCTATGTCCCTATTCTTGGAACACACATTGTTCAATGTAAAGTGTTATGTATTGGAATTAATTATTGTCGAGTTTCCCCTTTAGAAAATGTAATTTATTAGGCTTGCAAATGTAAAATAGGTATTCTTAAGGCATAATTAAATCATAATTAATTAGGAATGCCCAAACAAGTGTTAAAATGTAAAGAGATATATTCTTCTACACTATAGTAACAATCTATACTCCAAAAAAATCCCACTAAGGTTTGTATGTAGATCTATTTATTATGTATGATTCTTTATGTACACTCTCAAAACTCATTAAGGCTTGTATTTATGTCTATTTCTTGTGTGTGATTCTTTTTGTACCCTCTCATTTTTTATAATATGTAGCATTTAATTTTGTAGTTGGTTTGCAATCCTATAATCATTAGCATAAAGAAGAACCTTTCTTCTTCTTCTATCCACTCATCTCATTTCTTATCTCACTGCCCTAAAGGAAACTTAGCAATGGTAGAATGTGTTTTTATTGTTGTGTGTTGAAAATAGGGTGTGTGCACTTGGCTATGCCTCTAGTCCTACATAGACTGATGGCTAGCCAGCTTACTCAAGGCATGGCGACTCCTTGGACCCTTCAAGAGGTAGTTACTTGCCATCATGTTTGAGAAAGAAAAGGTTGATATCAGATTGATCAATTGTGTTGGTTTTGCATACTTACTCATTTTAGGAGATTAGAAATGACACAAATAACTTGTTTTCATTAGATCATTCATCAAAATTTCTTTACATTTCTTAGGCATTTCACTTTGGGCTCTTCATAGGGTCACATAGAGAATCCCTAACACTATTCTCTACATTCTATATTCTTCTTTTCTTTGTCATCCTCCCTCTTTAGCCACATTGCTCTCTCTACTTATAGTTCACCAACCTTTAGATCATGTGGTGGAGATCCTCCCTTGAATGGATAGTAGTGATCATTTATTGAGTGCTTGGTTGTGGATCATTCTCCTATCCCTTCCCCATCTATGTTGCTAGGTCACAAGTAACAACCTTCTTCATTTTAACTTCCTCTTGGACTATTTTGCTTGTTGTATGTTCCCAAACAAATGGCTTGTTGAAGTTTCTTGGTAATGGCCAAAATATTAGGGGCCTAGGCCCCTAATTACACTAGGAATTCCTCTCATCCCTTGGTAATTTGAGCGATAATTATTATGTTGAAAGCTTTCTCCCACTTGGAAATATAATCTATGTAAGGAAGCTAAGGTAGTAGAACAACTTCTTACATTAATCTAGAGAGGAGGATAATGAAAAGCTTTAAAAATATTTAATAGTTACAAAAGTTTAAATAGAAATAAATATAAATATAATGCATACCACAACATAGTGATTTATGTGGGGAAAACCCCTTCGAAGGAAAAACCCCATACTCCAAAATTCGCTCAATATATTATTCAGAAATCACGAAGATTACAATATATTTGAAGAGCAATTTTCTCACACAAGTATCACCAACCAAAGATCCAAAGGCAACACAACCGCTATCAGACTCTCAAAATACATTGTAATACATATTTTTAATACAACTTCCTCATAAAAGAGGGTTTCCTTCTAGGGAAATTCAAGCCAACAAAATATCAACCATCATATTTGAGACTTAATAAAAAATGATCCAGATTTACAATAATAAAATATACATAAAAAAGTGTCTTTCGAGGGTGTTTCCCCCAAACCCTCACTAAGGCATATGACCCTCAGACCCCCATAGGGGGGTACCCCCTACACCCCCTGCACTGATGTATCAATAGTACTTTATGTATTTGCAATGTTGAGACACATTTTCCCAAAAAAAATCCCACTAGTCGAACACCTTGCAAGGGAATTGGGAGGGTGTATAAACATCATCTCTTAATTGCTAGGGGGTGAAAGGCCCATATCTCTGAACACCCTCTAAAATTTGTGTGCTCACAAGCTTAGCTAGAAAATCAAACGTCTCTAACTAGCTTCACCTTACCATCTCTGACCATATCTCTAACAAAATGATATTGTACATCAATGTGCTTGGTCTTGGCATGAAATGTCAGGTTCTTGGCTAGACATATCAAACTTTGACTATCACAATAAATTGTCACTACACCTTGTTTTATTCCAATGTCTAAACATAGTCTCTTAAGCCAAATGGATTATTTACAAGCATGATTAGTTACCATATACTCAACTTTAGTAGTGGACAAAGCAACCATACCATATCGCTTACTCATCCAACTAATTGCACCACCAAATAAAGTAAACACATAAGCACTAGTGGATCATCTATTATCAACATCACCTGCCCAATTTGAATCCACATAACCATAAATATCAATGGAAATATTATCTTCATTCATAGTACTTTGATAACACAAGGAATTTTTTGAGGTACAGCACAAATATCTGAAGACTCTTTTAACTGCATCCCAATGAACTCTACCATGATTAGACATATATCTATAAAAAAATCTCACTACTTGGGCAATGTCTGGTCTGGTACAAACCATAGTATACATCAAACTTCCAATGACACTCTAGTAAGGCACTCTCCTCATGTGGTCCATCTTTGATGGGGATGTTGGACAATTTTAAATAGATAACTTTTTCTCAACTGAAATGGGAACATGCAATGATCTGCAATCTTGCATATAAAACCTCTATAAAATTGAATTAACATACTTACTTTGGCCAAGCCATAGCTTTATATTCACTATATCTCTTTTAATTTCCATCCCAAGAATGTGCTTAGTTGTACCAAGATCTTTCATTTCAAATTTAGTAGCAAGTTGAGACTTCAGTTCTGAAATCATACCTTTCCCTCTACCAATAAATAACATATCATCAACATATAATACAATAAACATTAAACGATCACCATAAGTTTCATAATAAACACAATGATTTGATTTAGAATGCTCAAGTCTTGAACTCAACACATATGTGTCAAATTTCTAATACCACATCCTAGGACTCAATTTTAGCCCATACAAATATTTCTTCAATTTGCAAACCAATTTACTTTTACCTTTCACCACGTAGTGCTCTGGCTATGTCATATAAATATCCTCCTCCAAGTCACCATGAAGGAAAGCAGTTTTCACATCCAGTTGATCAACCTCTAAATCATAAGCAACAACAATAGAAAGGAAAAATCTAATGGATGTCATTTTTGTGACAGGAGAAAATATCTCACCATATTCAACACCCTCAACTTGAGAGTATAACCTTTAACAACTAGCCTTTTTTTTTACTTCTCAATACCTCCATCCAAACCAATCTTTTTTTTTAACACCCATTTGTAACCAATAGGTTTGAACATCCTTCAAGCAAGATCCCATGTATCATTATTTTTCAAAGCTATCATTTCTTCATCCATATCAATCTTTTAGGATTCTCCATCATTCATACCTAATGCCTCTTCTACTGATATGGGTTCATCCATGTTAGTATTCAAAGAAAAAATACATCTCCAATCATCAAGCGAATACCTTTTAGGTGGTTTTTTATGTCTTGTAGACCTACGAATAAGCTAAATTGGAGGTTCTTCCTCCTCTTCTGAAGATTCAGAACTAAATGAGCTCTCCTCAACTTCTTGTCTATCCATGGGCCTCAATTCAACTTTCTCAAGTGTAGAAGTAAATTGAATCACATCTTAGTGTTTACTTTTCTTTGCATGCAATGTAATAGAAGAAGGCTTAGTTTCTCTAAAAATAACACTTCTACAATGTATTACCTTTTGTACAACAGGATCCAAAATTTTGTATCCTTTCACACCATAACTATATCCAATGAAGATACATTTCAAAGCCTTGTATTCCAACTTTGTTCCCTTCTCCTTTGGGACATGTGCATAGGCCTCACAATCAAAAAATCTAATATTTCTTAATGAATTCTTGTGACCTGACCATGCCTCTATATGCATCATATCAACAAGAGCTGATTTAGGAGACATGTTAATCAAGTAACAAGCAGTGGCAATAGCTTCAACCCAAAACCCTTTTTTTCTAGACCAAAACCACTCAACATACTCCTAGCCTTCTCCATCAATTTCATGTTCATTCTTTCTACAACTCCATTCTACTGTGGATAATATGAAGTTGTATTTTGTCTATAAATACCATAATATTTACATAATCTATCAAATTCATTAGAGAGAAATTAACCGCCATTATCAATCTTCAAGCATTTTATTTTATTTCCAATCTACAACTCAACCATTGCTTTAAATTCCTTAAATCGACTGAAAACTTAAAATTTACTCTTTATAAAATATACCCATTTCCTTCTACTATAATCATCAATAAATGAAACATAATATGTGGATTTTCCAATTGAAGGAACATCTACAAGACCAAACACATCAGAATGAATAAGATCCAATATACCACAATATTTATGAGAACTCGAGTAAAACTAAATGCGGTTTTATTTTCCATAAATGTAATTCTCACATAAATCAATTTCAATATTACAATTAGACAACCTTTTAAAAAGGTTAAATTGGTTTTCAAGGTATTTAGACCCTTTTCTCCAATGTGGCCAAGTCTATGGTACCATAACATAGTTTTATTTGCAGGTAACTTTGATTTAGAAGAAAGAGCACCCTTGGGTGCCTAAAATCCATGACCATCTGTTGAAGATGAAACCCTCACTTCTTCCATAGACTTGATTTTCACAAAATTACTATTGCACTCAATAGTGCATGCATAAATCTTATACAATGTGCCATATATGACACCTCTAGAAATCACCATAGCACCTCTAACCATCTTGCATCCTACATCAGAAAATACTACCTACACACCTGCATCTATTAGTTTTCTCACAGATAACAAATTTAGTGCTAATCCAGGGATGTGCAACACACCTTTAATCCTTTTTATTCTAACACTAGGAAGCCTTATTTGAACTTTACCAAAACTAACAATATTTAAATAAGAATCATCACCCAAGTACACCTTACCTCAATCAAATTTGTCATATTCAAAAAAGAAATCTCTATTAAAGGTCATATGGAAAGATGCACCTGAATCAATTAACCATTCATCATTACCTGTACAAGTTTCCAAAACTTTTCAATGAATGCATCACCATCTTCCTTCTGAGATTCAAAATCAAAATCAAATCTCTTCTTTTTCTTCTTTTCTTCTTTGCATTCCTTACGAATATGTCCAGTTTTACCGTAGTTACAACAAACAATGTTGAACTTTCTAGGAGATTTGAATCTCCCCTTGGACTTGGATTTATCAAGCTTCTGATTCCTCTTTCATTTTTCCTTAATTCTTCCGTGAAAATTTAGGGCCTCCTTGGCACTTATGGATACCTTCCTCGTCATCCCTTCAGAAAGAAAAGAACCCACCACATCTTTAGTCTTCAATATAACAATACTCCCAATAACCATAACAAGAGGATCCCATGAATCAAGCAAAGAACAAAGCAATATAAAACATTTATCCTCCTCATCCATTTTGGAACCAACTAATTCCAATTGAGCCACCAATATATTGAATTCTTCTAGGTGGTCTATGATTCACCCACCCTCTTCCATTCTCAAGGAAAATAATTTCTTCCTCAAGAAAATATTGTTCACTGAAGATTTGGCTTGATAGATCTCACCAAGTTTCTTCCATAGTTTCTGTGAAGAGGTATCTTCATGGACATTGATTAAAATAGAGTCTACCAAGAATAATTTGATTAGATCCTTGGCTTTACGGTCCATAAATTCATATTGAGTAGCCAAAGTAGCATCTATGGGCCTTGAAAAAATTTCATCAATAACATCCCACATATCTTAATTTATCAATAGATCCTCCATCTTCAGCTTCCACATTTCAAAATTGTTTCCATAAAATTTATCCACCTCTACTCTCCCTGATGAAATTTTCATCTAAAAAATCTTGTAGCAAGATCACAAAGTGTCTTCTACACAAGCTCCCACTCAAATCTAGATTAGTTCAAAAATCCCAAAAAGCCACAACTGAAACCAAAGGTGATCAGGCTTTGATACCATGTGTAAGGAAGTTAAGGTAGTGGAACAACTTCCTACACTAATCTTGAGAGGATGATAATGCAAAAATTTATAGATCTTTAATAGTCATAGAAACTTAAACATAAATATCATACATACCAAAACACAGTGATTTATGTGGGAAAAAACCTTTCAAGAGAAAAACCCCACACTCCAAAAGCCACTCAATATATTATTCATAAATCATGAAGATTACAATATACTTGTAGAGAAAGCTTCTCATAGGAGTATCACCAACCAAAGATCCAGAGGCAACATGACCACTATCAGACTCTTAGAATACATCATGATACACAGTTGTAATACAACACCCTCATAAAATAGGGTTTCCTTCTAGGGCAAGTCAATCCAAAAAAATATTGGCCCTCGGATCTGAGACCTAATTATGAACGGTCCAAATTTATAATAATAAAATATACATAAAATGTGGCTTTTGGGGGTGTTGCCCTGGACCCCTCACCAGGAGGGATGAGCTCCCCCAGATCCACAAAGGGGGTACCCTTGCACCCCCCACATTGATGTATCAATAGTACCTTATGTATTTGCAAGGTTGAGACACATTTTCTCAACAATCTAGTGTCTACTCTAGCTGATTAATAATGTTATCATGAGCAATCTATTGAGATTTGAATTTCCTAGAAAATCTCCCTCTAGTTAGAGGCTTCTTCTTGTAGGTTGCCAAACAACTCTTCCTCAAGTTGCATGCAATCATTCAAGAATACAAAAAAATACAAAAATATTAGTTGCATTTGTAGTGATTTTAGTATTCAATATCAGATAAGTTGTCATTTATTTACATATTGAAAATATAAAACATAGATTATATTAGATTTTTTGTTTTACTATTATCCAATTCTATACTTAGTTAAATTTGTAATACTTATTTTTTAAGTAATCAATTCACTTGAAATCATAAAATTTATCAATTGAAAAACAAAACTAAATGACAATACATCACATCCAATTTGTTTCTATATGAACTTAGTTCTCCCAAACATAGATTACAACAAGCAACCTAACACTAAAGAAATGAAACTAGTCAAAATCATGAGAGCCAATGTTTTAAGGAAATATCTAATAATATCTCTCTTCTTTCGGTACATGTTTTAGATTATTCTTATGAATCCAAGGATCAAAGAAGATTGTATAGATATCACCTTAAAAGAGAAGAAAAAACTCACCTCCTCTTAAAATCAATGAAAAACAACAATGACAACAACAAAATTATTGTCAATTAGCTATTGAGTTAAAGCATTTTAAATCTATGTTTGAGATAGAGGTTATGTGTATCAACATTTTAAAAATCATTAAAAATTGAATTTCATACAAATATGGATCACCATCCACAAACTCCCCCAACCATCCAAATTACCTATTGCCACCCCATAACCAAGCATCCCTATCATCTGTAGAGACCTCCTTTCTTATGAAGAAGGTAGCTCAAAGAATCCCCACTACTAAATCTATAGTTTGAGGTGGTTTCACCCCTCATGAGGTCTAGGGGTAGCTTTTTTACCATTATAATACTATGGTAAACACTATTTTTTACTTAATTTTACTACCTCAAAATAGACTTCCAAACACTATTATTCTCATTATTATGTATCCTTTTAAACAGAATTCATATACACATTATGTGGGCTCCACCACTCTTCACCCCAACTAATGGCAGTTATTTTTTTATTAAAACAATTATGACACATTTTAAACTCTCAAGAGCTCTTGTATCTATTGGCATGCCCTAAGATTAATAGTGTAGAATCAATATGAAATGACAAAGTCAAAAACCTTCATACATTCAACTTGCATATAAATTTTACACATGAAACTAATGGTCATTGAGCATAAAATTATGCATGAATCCATTATAATAAAAATTCACAACACCACCCCCCGTTTATGGGGTTCAAAAAGTGTTAAGTGGTCTCCTCCAAAAGAAGGATGGGTTAAGATAAATTTTGATGGGGCTTCACATGGAAATCTTGGTGAAGCAGAAGTGTTAGATTCTTTGAGAAGAAGAAGTGTTAGATTCTTCTAGAAATGAGAATTGATCCAAGATCTTATGTCTGACATAGATCACATACAACTCCAATCAAAAAATCATTAAAGATCAAAATAGTAGAGTGGAGATAAAATATGAAAAGAGAGAAAAATAGAGACAATGCAAAATAATTTGAGAATACTCTCGTCACTGTCACCGAGCTATCATTGAACTAATGAAGGTGAGAGTATAGTGTTTTATATATAGAAAAATAGGGAATATACATCCAAGAGGTGAATTATCTCCTACTACCCATAAAAGGTGGGAGTTTTTACCTACTTGGTAAATGCCAAAATATGTAGCATAAACTCCTTAAGTGAAGATAAAAGAGAGGTTATGAGAGGTGGAACATAAATCCAAAAGAGAGTGATAAACCCAACTACCCCATAACATACTCAAGTAAGGATAAAATAGTGGTTATGAGAGGTGGCACATAAAGCCAAAACAGGGTGTGTAACTCAACTACCCATGTGTGGGAGAGAGTGACACATGTAGTTCATGTATTTCACCATATGTCCTCATACTAACCACATCTAATAAACCTAAGAAATCTTAAATAATGTGTAGGAAAAAAGAAATACCCCTAACATAAGGAAAATAAAAAAACCTACACTAACACCCCCCCTTAAGCATAGTTTAGGTGGGTGAAAAGATGGGTCTCAGCATATGAATCCTAATGAGGTACCCATGTACATTGCTTGATCCCACCCAAAAATAAGAAGCCCCCCATAAGAGGAATAGACCCCCTAAATAGAGAGACAAAAAATGAAGGACTAAAAAGCCCCTCCTAAAGTAAACACCTAGCACACCCCCAACAAAGCTCACAAATGAGGAACTTGATTTTTGTGAAGGGTTTGGTGAAGATTTCTGCAATCTCAAATGTAGAACAATACTTAAGATCAATGATGTTTTCTTGAATAATCTCTTGAATGTATTGCAAGTGTATCTCAGTGTGTTTCATCATCTGATGAAGAACTAGATTCCTTGAGATTTGTATGGAACTTTTATTATCACATAAGATGATTGTAGGATCTTGAAATGGAATTCCAAACTCAGTGAGAATATTTTGAAGCCAAATAGCCTTAGTTGTGTCATTAACTGCCCCTCAATACTCAACCTATGTTGATGAAAGAGAAATTGAAAATTGCTTCTTTCTCAACCAACAAATTGGACCAAAGCCAAGTGAGAAGTAATACCATAAAGTAGACTTGTGTTCTTGGGAATCACCTACCCAATCTGAATCTCTATGTCCCACCAATTCAATATCCACTCCCACTACATATTAAATCCCATAATTTTGACTACATGAATATAGTGGAGGATCCACTTATTTTCTTTCCAATGCAACGCATGTGGCTCTTGCATCAATCGAGAGACCATTCCCACAATATATGAAATGTTGGATCTTCTATGAGTCAAGTAAATGAAACTCCCAAAAATCTCTCAGTATAAAGTTTCATCAACCAAGGGTGAAAAACACTTAGCCTCAAGTTTGACGCTATAGCATCATAAATTGTCACCCTTGACAATTTGACACTAGATTTTTCTCCCTCCAATGTGCTTGGACCTAATCGTACACCTAATTTCCTAAATTATGCATTTTTTGGCCCATATAATCATTTATCAAGAAATCAAATGTATAAAACCAAAGTAGGCATTTAATATTTTCCCCTCAATACTTCACATCCCGAAAGATAGGGCCTAGACAAGGGCACCCTTAGTGGCCTTTTCCTCCTAATTTGGCCCCAAATTTTAATATATTGGGATTGGCAATGTTTTATTTCAATTTCAAATCCTAAATTTCAACTATCAAGATTTAATTTATGAGAAATTATATTAATTACAAAATAAATACCTAGTTATTTCATCATTTGAAATCTAAGAAGTAAGAAGAAATATTAGAGCACAATTATTATATTTCAAGAGTATTCAAGAGTATAATTATTGCAAAATTTCATCATTCAAGCATCATGTCAATTTTTATGTGAGTTTTTTCATGTTTATGCATACATTTTGTTTGTGAGTACTAATGCTTGTAGGTCTTCAAATCAAGTCAAGCCAAATTGCAATCAAGCCTTGAGGAGATGTGCATGACTTCAGTCCTTCAAAGAGATAAAATTTGAGTGGTGAGTTGCAGCAAGTTGTTGATTCATCATTCATTTATCATTTAGCCTCTATTTCTCATAAGGATAAGCTCTCTTTCATCAATTTTTCCATTGTGGAGGTAGAAATACCTATGTTGGGTTTGACCGAGGCAAGCCCCTATATGGAACAACCTTTCATCTCTCTTTGAATGTACAAGTTATAGATCTAAAGAAGTTTGGAGGAATATTAAAGACTATTTTTCCATTTATGCATTCAAACCCTACAACTTGACAAGATATTAAAAACTCAATTATCTCGGTAACAGACAAAGATTCGACAACAAGATCCGAAAGGAAGAAGTCACAAATAGAGAGCTACAGGATTATTTTTCAAATATAACAAAATTCAACTCAAACAAGGGAACCCTATGCAAATTTTTCCATCCAAATCAGCCTCAAATTCATAGGTCAAGTACCTCTATGTCTGCCTTTTTCTTTTCTCAAACCCGAATTCACCTATCAATTTTTAGTTTGCCATAATTCATGGTAGAATGCTACATTTTCATAGTTAACTAGTTGCATCATTGTATTTCATCAAAATTACATTTCAAACAAATTATTAAAATATAGGGTTGATTGACTCACCTTTCAAGTTGCAAGTTAATCCCATACCCTTGTCAATCTAAATTATATTTTTTTTTAGTGCAAAGTAGCTAATCCTAGTTAAACCCTAGGATCATTTTTCCTACATTACATTTTGGTGAACCTACCATATCTAACACTTGCAATTTTTTTATTTTTCAATGCATAAAATCTAAAACTTGAATTTAAAACTTAGCTGCTTTGAAAATCTTGTTGATGATTTGCATTTATTTTCCTAATAAACTATCCATTTTCATTAGTTTTTTATCATAAAAATTAAAAAATAATTTGGAAAAAATTACAAAAATAATTCAGATCTGATTTTCCTTATTTGGGACTTATATCTGAAATAATTTCATTGAGAAAATTAATTTCAAAATTATTTTATCATTTATGGATGCATATTTTGGTGAAAAACAGTGAAAAGGTGATAAAACTACATAGTATTTTCATTTCAAAAGATCAAAAAGCATTTATTTTCTATATTTTTGGAAAAATAAGTCAATTACAGCATTTAATTTCTAGAAATTATCATTTGAAAATATTCAATTGTCCTTAAAATATCTAAAATTGCATGCAATGTATGTGATTCATATAGAAAAATTAGGTTTTTGTGCATTTCTATAAATTTGTTGACTTTCATACTTGAACCTCTGAGACATAAGACTCTAAGACACTATAGATCATTCCCAAATTTTAAGTTTTATAAAATCACCTACCAGACTAGGGCACCCTGAGCACCCTTGTCCAATCATTTTGGGTTAAAAATTTGTATGAAAATCCCTGTGTGTGTCATTTGTCTTGATTTGGTTCCTAATTTGGAATATGTTTTTCAACCCTATCTATTTTTTTTTTCCATCACTCATTTGATCCATAGTGCAAATAATATGTTTCCTTTTCTAATATGTGGTTTTGATGTGGTAACGTATGGCTTGTATAATTATAATTTTTCTACCTATGAGAACAATTTGAGGAAATAAAATGAAATCATTGACAATCATGTTAGCTCTTCTCCCAATATCTTTCCCACTTGTGAGAATTTTTATGTGCAAGGGGACACAATCAAGGACAATCATGACAATAATATTATTTCTTCTCATGGTACCTCACCTACTTGTGAATAAGGTATCTTGGTGTTAGAGGATCCAATCATTGAGCATCATGAAAATCTTGTTTGTTTCTCTCCCAGTACTTCTCCTACTTGGGAAGATATTGTGGCACAAGAAGATTAAACCATTGATATATTTCTTTCAAAAGGTAGTAAGATGGATTGCATATATGAAGATGCTAAGGTGATATTAGATCCCCCATCGATAGAATATCATCAACAAGTAGTTAACTCAGTTGATTTTATGAACGCACAATTGGCTATTAGATCTCATTTAATTATTGGACCTCTCAAGACTCCTATAATTATTGGACCTCATAAATCACCTCTCATTATAGAACCTCCTAAACCTCCTAGTAATAGCTTAAACTTTGCAAAACAACTCACTAGTAATCATGTGTTGCAACAACCAAGTTATCATGCAGTTGCTCACACATATAGCACTAGAAATAATAAGCAAGAAAAACAAACACCAAAATCCATCCCATTACATCAACCATATCTCCCATCCCCACCTAATATTCCTCAATGTAGTGGTAAATAATATGATTTTGTTGAGAAACTTCACAATAATCCAACTAAGATCTCCCTTTGGAACTTGATTCAAGCATCACCTACATACCATGAAATTCTCCAAGAGTCTTTGCAAAAGATTGATGTCTCAACTTTTGTTAAACCAAATGATGTATCCACCCCTTTTATTGTATGCAAGTGACAAAGTTGGGTATTACATTCCCTCTACATGAAGTACCCTCACTTGAGATCCAAAATAAAAATGAATCCTTAATGATAATGGTGATCATTAATAAAACTAGAGTTAGACATACTCTCATAGATAATGGATCGGGTCTTAATGTTTGTAATATTAATCTTCTAGATAAGATTGGTGTGGATAAGAATAATATAGAACCTAATGATTTTAATATTTGTGGCTTTGATAATGTTAGTAAACAACCATTAGGGGTGATCACACTACTCATTAAGGTAGGGCCTATGGTTTTTCCTACCCATGTCCATATCATTTTGAGACCTCTTTCATATTATCTTCTCCTAGGTAGATTTTGGATTCACACCATGAAGGGAGTCCCATCTACTCTTTACCATGGGATGAAATATGAGTATAATAACAATATATATGCAGTTAAAGTAGATGAAAAAAGCTACAATTCACAAGTCCAAGATGACCATAATAGTTACAACTCTCTTGATACTTTGATCCCAACTTCAAAAGTAGAACCTATACATATTGATGATAATCCTAATTATCCTTCATTTGTAACAAGACTCTTAGATGATGATTGGGGTTCATTAGATTTTACACCCTCCTTTATGGGAGAGTACAAAAAATCATAATCTAATCCTAAGGAGTCTTGTGATTTATTTTCTCAATCAGAAAATTCAAAAACATCACCCCTTGATGGTAATGGAGGCTCTTTAACTTTTTTCCCTCATGAGTGGAAGATGCCTAACTTTAAAAACTATAAAAGGATTTGTGTGCTCATGAAATAGCCAATTCTTCTCATGAGCATGTAGATACTATTTCTTCATCTAAGTTGGAAGAATGTTATGGGCTTGGATACAAAATTCTTTCAAAAAATGGATATAATGCAAACATGGAGCAAAATGATAAGGATCAAGTGAATTCTATATCGTACTTTTCTAAACAGGGTCTAGGTTTCCAACCTTTGTCCCCATCTTCATCGAATTCTTTACCATCTACTGTATTTATGACATCTTGTGGCAAGCAAGCAATATTTTCTTCACGAGAGAAATGAATGTCTCCTACTATTGAGAAAGAGCATAGTTTTTCAAGGCTTCTCAAAGCCCACTTAATTACTCTCCCTCTAAAAACATGAAAGAAATTTTATAACAATAACTATTTTATGCATATCATTGAGTGTGTGGTCATTCTACCAATGAATATCAAGCCTTGAGTAATAAAATACAACTTAGTGATCACAGTTCTCTTCCATGTGATGATGCACCTAATCCTTCTAAGTAATAATAATCTTTATTTTGTGGTTTTTCTCCTCACAATGTGGCATTTGTAGATTTATGTGTTTTCTCATTGTCATTCAGGGTGATACAATCCTAAGTGAAACCATAATTTTCATGGAAGCAACAAGATAGTCTCTTGCATGGATTTCCTTGTCTCTACACTTGGGGCACAAGGAAAACTAGTTTTGGGAAGTGTGCATTATTTTTAAATGACCTCTCCTTCCACTTTTCTTCCTTAAAATACCAACATAGCAAGTATGTTGAAATTTTAAGGGGGGGCATATTCCCTAGCCATTTCATAGACATTTTGTGATATTTACTTATTGACATACCACTTTAGTGGTGGTGTTATTATAACACCCTAAGGCATGGTTATCAATTTTTCCTCTACAATATTAAGCATTTTTTCATCCCCTTGATGTTAAACTTTGTGCACCCCCTAAGGTGATTTTTGTGTCCTCCTTGAAGCATGGTTTTCATAATCTTAGCATAATGGAGTTTATCAGTCTATGATTTTAGAGAATTTTTAACATGGTCACCTAGCATAACACAACTTTCTTGCCAGTGGAGTCGTGTGTTTCATAAGATACATAGCATAACTCAGCTTTCTAGCCTTGTGAAACCCATCATATTGTATGGAAACCTAGCATAACACAACTTGGTAGCCAGTAGATCTATGTAGCCCAAAATTAATTTTGCATCCTTATGAGGGAACCATTTTGTTTAAATAACACATTTGATGGATGGCATTTGGTACTTGAGACAAATTCAATAATAAGGTCTCTTTTCCTTATTGACTCGAATCCTTTTCATACTAACCTTTTATTTTTATTTTGTGATTATTGTATGGTTTCGTAAGGGGGGAATAAAGCAATAAGAAAACATACCAAATGAATTAAACTAAATCAATTCAAAAGAAGATTAAATTCCAAAACCCATACTCATGAAATGAAGCTCTAAAATAGCGAAATCAAACAATGTAATCCTAAGATAACATAAATTGAATTCAACACTTTAAAAGCTATACCATCCCATGTTGGATTTGTGTTTGTATTGACGTTTGGATGTCAGATTGCTTGATTCAATACAAAGCCTCCATTTTTGTTGTTACAAAAGCTTCAAAGTGTGCTAATAATGGTGAACTAGAATAAGAGGATAGCAAATCTCAAATGTGCTCAAGAATCGATTGTGCAGTGATTCGCTATGTAAATTCTAGATGATTTATGAGAAGGTAGAATATTGTTTTATAGATTTTCTATTTTGAGATGAACGATCGAGATGCAACAATGCACAAAATCATGATCAATAGTTAAGAACCATTGAGAGGAAATAGATTGCTCAGTTAGCTTATGTGATTGATCCAATTAAGGATGTTAATTGCATAATCAAAGGATTTATATTGCATAATTTGTGGGATTGAAGAAATCAATTTGAGAAGTCAGTGGGATTGAGGAAATAGATTGAGTGATTAGTGGGATTGAAGAATAGATGAGTTAGTCAACTATTTAGAGTGAGAAATCAATGATCGTGATTTGCTTAATCACAAAAGGGGTGAGGATAATGAATTAATTAATATTTTGAGTTGAGCATGGAATTCATGTTTGACTTTAACAAATAAATTTATATTTTTTTGTTGACCTTATTGAATGATGTTGAATAATTAATTTAATTATTCAAGTTTAGAAAGGGGAAAGTGATTTAATCAAACTATTAAGTGATAACAATTTAATTGATTTAGGAGAATAGGGTATATTAGCGACATAATTAAATATTTTTTGTTATTTAATTAATCAAGAGGAATAAAGTTAGATAAATGATAAACTAGTGAATGAATTAAATAATTTAAATATTATTCAATTAATAGAGGAAAATAGGGTTTTTGATGGAAATGATGTGAAATGCAATGATACTACTGATAATGATGCTGAAAGATGGAAAAATATCATTCAGGATGTGTGATATGTGTTAGGTCATTTTTAAATTTCTACATTTTGCCCCTCTTTGAGACAAAGAACTAGTTGCTTTGTTTCAAAGAATTCGATGTTAAGATCAAGATTTGAAAAAATTGATATGCCCCACTGTGCCCCGTCAGTCAGCAGAAAGATAGTATGATGTTGGGCTGCCCCCTCAAGAGGTTGGCCGAAAAAAACAAAATTGGGTGAGGCTCGCAATAAGGTTAAATTGTAGTTTAGATGCATAAATCACAAAAATTAGGCCATATGGCCCTTGTTTATAGTTGTAATTCCCCTCCGTTTTGCTTCTTGTTCAAGTTGCTTTATGCTATGTTTGGTTGCAGTTACTTTGATACTAGATACATTTTTTTATGATGTGTTGATCACTATTATTGAGCGACAACTATTATTGTGGGATGTAGTTATCTGATTATTGTTTCACATGCATTATGGATTAATGCTGTTGTAGAGTTAACATGAGATGTTATCATGAGATTCCTGGATTATGATGGAAGTGTTAGTTTCGATGAGTGTATTGATGAAGAGGATAGTTTCGCATCACTCGCTTGCGAGCGCCCTATGAATCCATAATTTCTTCTTCATGGTGTGTATTATATGCTGGATATATTGTATGATGTTGTTTACTTGGTTGTAGGTACATGACATCGACTCCACCTGGTTTCATAGGTTTGAGCATGTCGATCCAACGGTTAAGTTGAACAGGAGATAGTAGCTAGGTAACATGTGTCAAGTTTACACCTTAGTCTTAGTGTGTCATCAGTTGTGTGTGTCGAGTTATTGTCTGTCTTGCTTTGATGTTATTTAATTCTGAAGCATTCTTGATTTGGAGATAGATATTTAGAATAATTGCATCTAAATCATGTTGATGGTTATTTAATTTAAATAATACAATGTGGAAAAAAGTTTATATTTGAATTAATTAATTATATTTGGTTTATTTAATTAATTAAATTTGATCCAAGGGGTTGAATTTAGTTATTAAATAATTAAATTAATTAATTAAACATGATGCAAGAGAATGAAAGGAAATAAAAAAATTAACAACGTGTGGGAATTAAATTAGAAATTGTAATTAAATGTTTATTTGGGAAATTGGTTGCAACTTTGGAAATTAATTTATTATTTGAAATTGCATTTTAAATTGAAAGTGGGTTTTCGAAAAGTGAAATTGAAATTGAAATATCTAATTTGCATGTAATGTGAATTAGGGTTGTAAAAATTGAAATTGAAATATCTAATTTGCATGTAATGTGAATTAGGGTTGAATTAGGTATTTTTGATTTATAAGGAATACATGTTTTAATTTTAGGGCAAAAAAATCTTTTAGAAAAAAAAATACATTTTTACAGCAGGGAAGAAATTTTGGAAAATTTGCACAAGGGTTTGAAGAAAGTTTGATTGTAGAATTGATTGAAGGAATTATTGTTTGCATTTGTTGGATTTTGGATTGGATTCATTGGAGGATTGAAGAAAATTCAGGAAATCCTTGGAGGAGGCTTGCATCAGAAATTCATCTCTTCCTGTAGCTTCTTGTACCAGGTTTTCCTCTTTGTGTTTTATTGTTCTTGATTGTTTTTCTTTAAAATGGTAATGATTAAAGATTTGTTTGTTAAATCTGTTTTAGAAAATAAATTTGACATTAGAAGAAAAGAATTAAATAAATTTATAGCCTTTGCTTGTGAAAATTCTTGAGTGAAAATTGTGAAAACCTTAGTTGAATTTAAATTATTTGGGGAAATCGATTTTGTTGTTATTGAAATCAAACATAGAGATTGAACAATGCATTTAGAATTTTTTTTAGAAAATGAAACCTTCTGTTTATTATTAAAAATCGAATTTTAAAATCTGCAGTATAGTTATATTTTTCATGGTAAAATGGTCTGGTTGCGTCGCCTGTAACTTCACTTTCACAAACTGAGTTGTCAGAAAATTTAAAGGGTTTTTGCATTTTGAAATTTTCTTATCCTTGTCAAAAACTCGCAAATACCCAGATCATAGTTTTTGAGTTATGCTTGAAACATGAGACTACTGTTAAGTTATTTTCCCATGGCTGTTCTGAAAATAAAATAATAATAAATTGATATTTATAAATATTAATATTTTAGGTACTGTTATTATAATATTAAAATATTATTTAATAATATTTTATATTATAATTTATAATACTAAAGTATTATATTTATTTATATTATTTTAAATAAAATTTGTATATTAGATTAGTGGAATTAAAATTATAAACGTATGGGGAAATTATTGTTTATTTTAAAATGGCATATTAAAGTTTAATTGAAGGAGTTAAATATTTGATTTAAAGAATACATAATTTAAAATTTAATTGTGAGAAACAATATGTTATTATATTAAAGTGACTGAATGTTTTAAATAGAAAATTGAATGAGACGTAAGATTTGGTTAGGAAATGGAAAGAGTTTACTTGCATGGATTTGTGTCAATTTAAAAGTAAATTAAGCAGTTGTTTTATTGATGAGGCAATCAATTATGTTATTTATTAATTTCTAGTTAGATTAATTGAATCATTGTGATTGGATTATGAAAGAGATATGGATTTAGTATATCCAAAAGTAGCATCTTCCTCATGATTATTTTAAAAAATTTAATTCTTTGTATTTAGAAAAGGGAAATAAGTTTAATTGTCTTAGATTTCCAATAATGAAAAGGGAAATAGGGGTTATGATTATTTTAGATGATCTAGTTATCGTGTTTTTGACTTTGTCAACACTACCTATTGAATGAGTATGGATTTAGGAAATCCAAATATTAGAGTTGATTGATGACTTGAATGCTTTTGTTGCTATGTCGTCAAGTTGCATTGTTGGTTTTGGGATTTAGTGTTAGTCCTAAATTATAAGTCTTCCAGAAGAACTTAGAGGATAAGGGTTGTTGAATCTTTATGCCATCTAGTTGTTTTCCCTTCAGTAGTGCATGGCGTCTTTTCAGTTTTTACCCGATTTTCACAAACGGGGATGTTTGCACCTCCTTGGTTTAGGAGCGGATTATGGGATCCGTGTCTCCTTGTATGGAGTGACCTTGTTATGTAGTTTCATCTTGTTGCCTCCTATGAAAGGAGTGGACTATGTGTTGTTGCCTCCAAGATGTTTGGAGTGAGATCTTTTGTACCTCCTGTGAAAGAAGTGGACTATGTGATTGTTGCCTCCAAGATGTTTGGAGTGAGTTTCTATTATTTTTATCCTCCTAGTGTTGGAGTGGTTATGATGTCTAGTTTGTATGCACTTGTGTTTCCCTTGGTGATTGGTTGTGAGTGCGTTGTCCATTAGAAGAGTGGCTTTTGATAGGGGTCGGAGCCCAAAGTGGTAAACTGGGTAACCTTCAAAAGTGAGTTAATCAAGTGATAATTAAAATAATGTACTTAGATGATTAGGATGCAGTTCACACTAATCAAGATAATTTAATCCTCACTCATAGACACAAGGGCTCGTTTAGACTTGGGATGAATGAGAAGGCCTGGAATGGCAAAATCAACTATCTTGTCCTTGTGAGAGGTAGTTGATTCCGCATGAGTGAGTATGAGTGTCGGGATTCAGTTGAGGCCACCAGGATTACTTGTGCCGGAGCCTATGAAGAATGCCTAGAGGAGATCTCATGACAAACCTTGCGATGACACTCTATCTAGGACAACTGTTGTTGATTGTTTTATATGTATGGTTCTGTGAACATACTTGATCTACTTTATGTCTAGAAGAAATGTGACCTATGTCAATGATGTTGGAGTTATACTTGATTTTTACTTGTATTATACTTGATTTGTACTTGAGTTGTACTTGATTCATACTTGTATGTTGAACTGGATTTGTACTTATTGATGGCATTTATTTGGTTATGTCAGTTTGAGTCAGTTTGAGTTTGCCTTTGGTTAGAGGTAGTAGAATCTTTGTCCATGTTACTTTGCTACTATCTCCTAGCATGGGGGGTGGGCCTTCGGGTACCACATTGGTAGGGTGGAACATGCACCAAAACCGTTAGGTCCCCATCTATCTTCAGTACTTGGTGGCGAGACATCCAGATGGACAGCTCGCGATTATTGTTGTAATTTCTTCCATTGTAATATTTCAGTTTGTATATGATACTTTATCCCTCTTTTGTAAGAGGTGGAGTTATGTAATTGTAACCTTATGTACTAGTGTCTCATTTTGGAAATGAGTGATGTAACTATTGGATTAAGATAATGTTTATGAGATTGTATCTTGGTTGATTATCTTATTATGTTATGTGGTATTCTTATGATGTATGATGTTTATTTCATAAAGTTCATAAGGCTATGGTTATATGTAATATGTATGTGTGGGTTTAAGTAATCCTAACCTTGTAGCCTTAGAGGTTGTTGTGAACTAGTAAGTGAATGTGTATGTTAAATGCACTTTATAAAAAAAATTGGTTCGCTTATGATGTTAATTGCAACTTCCTTTAAGGTTACTTGGCGGGGCATTAAAATAGTTTAGATGTTCCCAGCAGCTCATAATTTTAATCTAGAAGGGTTTCCTAGGTAAAAAAAAAAATAAGGTTTGGAGGGGGGTAAAAATAGGCAATTAGGGTTCATTTTTCCTCATTTGCATTCTTAGCCCTTAGTAAATTCTTGCCTCTAGAGATCATTCTTTTTCAATTATCAATTCATGATGTTGAGGATTCCAGGTGCCCCACATTGTGCAGAGGCAGCCTATGACTTCGGGAGGCCAGCTGGCACAGGTGTTGCAGTATGTATCTCTTTTGTTCCTATTTTCGTCTTTTCAATTTTGTGTAATTAATCCTAGAAAATAATTTAAGTAATAGCAATAATTTTCACTTTTTTCCTCAATTTAACTGCTATTGCTCTTTTTGTTTTTACCTTTCACTAAAAATGGTCATTATTGATTTTTTTGCTCGCTATCAAAAATATGTTCGCTATTGATAACCGATTTTGAAAAATATGTTTGATATCGTTTTTTGACTTGTGAAATGACCATTGTTGCAAATCTTGTGCACTATTGAAAAATTTGGTCACTTTTGTCATTTTTAATGCTATTGTTCAAAATGTTTGTTAATGTCAAAAATAGAGCCGCTATTATCAAAGATAGGGCTGCTATTGCTTTTCTTGAAAATTTTGTCCAATTTTCCTAGAGTCTTAGGTTCGTGATGTGATTTTTTAGAAAATACTTAATGTCATGGGTTGAATGGTTGCAGGTGGTTCTAAAACCGCTTTATTCTAGAGAGAAACAACCATAGTAGTTGTTTGACTTGATTGTTGTGTTTTTTGAGGTGGAGTGATATTTTCTAGATGTCATGGGCTTGCAATATATATGCTACATGATAGAGATTCAATTTCATAAAGAGATTATGAACGCCCTAATAGAGAGATGGCACTCTAATTCGTCGGTGTTTCCTTTTCTGACTAGTGAGGTGACTATCACTTTGGAGGATTGATGGAGACACCCTCGGGTATCTACCATGTCCACACACAAATCACCAAACTAACTCTCAGAGAACACATAGAGACCCATTCCCACAAATCATATGCTAAATTTTCAACTAGAAACACTCTCTATAAGAACCTTAACAAGAACATAACAGAATCTTAGAACAACACATTCTGAGTGCTTGCAACTATCCATATTCCAACTTTCCTAGTTATATCTATAAATGACAAGAACTTTCAGAATTATTGACCATGCATCCATTCATAAGCATGAAAATTGTAACATACAAAATAACCATTAATGCACACACATTAAATAATGAAGTCTCTTACTTTATTATTGCAACATATATAAAGGATTATTACATTATCACATATAAGTCTTTATTCAATTTCGGCTTCCCCTAGCCTGTGTTCTTCCTCCTCATCAATGTGCTTCCTCTTGTTTACCTTTTCCCATCGATTCTTCCATTTGGCCGCTCATGGGGCTTTTGGTCTTCTCTGTGACTTCACTCTTCTCCAACCTTACCCCTCTTCCTTCACCCATTTTCTCTTCTTATAGATTCATCACTTAATTTTTTCTTCTATAGCTATCATGCCTCCACTTCAATAGCACCGACTGCCACCTTAATTCCATTGAGTACTCTTGCTCTCTCCCTACTCGAACATTCCAATCTGCATTTCTCTCCACTATCAATGTCCTCTACTCTATTCTTATATTCCAACATATCAGTCTCCTCTTGTTTGTCCTCTTTGATAACACTTTCATAATCGGCCCTATTTCTTCTTGGTCATCTTCCTTGCCTTCCTTTTACCTAATCTACCTTCTTTACATTTGGCCCTCCACAAACTTTGGCCTTTGTACTTCCTTTATAATCAACCTTTACATAATCATCGGCCTTCTTCAATTTTGGCCCTCGACTTTTGGTCTTCAACCTCTTCAATCTCACCAAGCCATTTGATCCCAACCTCTCCTTCTTTTGTTCGATGACACTTAAAAACACCTTCATTCCATTCAACCGTTCATCAACACACATAGCTGAATTCCAACTGAATTCCAGCCACCTCACTCAATTGTTTTCTCTTCATATATGTTCAACTTCTCTAACTTCAACTTTTCAAATGCCCATCTCAACTGTTTATCATCCAAGCTCACCCATTCATAACCAATTTTGATAACTTCCTCGACTCTCATTAACCTAATTGTTAATTACTAATGTTCCTATCACTATGGCGACAGGAACCCCAAACCATCTATATCATATCATCTAACCTAATTCACCAAGAAAAAATTAACAATTAACATAAAATTTGAAAATTATGTCGATGCCCTTGCATCAAGGATGTTTGGAGGATTCTTTGTATTCCCATTCATGAGGAGCTTGTTACTTATTATGTTGGATAGGGTACCTATTCTATGTAGTGATTTATCGATGTTAGACATCTTTAGGTGGTAAGACTTAGAGATAGACTTGTCTCCATTTGTTGAAAGTGCAGATCCTATTTCTATGGTCTTATGTGGTTTGATCATGGGGCTCGTAGTACCTGATCATAGAGGTAGACAATTTCCTATCAATTGGGGCATCTATATTGAGGATATGATGGAGTACAGTATGAGGTATGCATGGGGCCCATGTCTCCTAGTACACTTATATAGAGATATGCATGAGGTTGCTTATCATGGAGGTAGTTCTATCTCTACTAGTATGAGATTGTTGCATGTATGGGCCTAGGAGCATATCTAGTGACTATACCATATGGCGTTATTGATTAGGATTCAGAGGATCCATATTCATATAGATACTCATATTTCATGCACTATACCTGCCCTGGATGGCTATCTTATTAGCATCATGTTTTTGAGGACATGCCTACATTAATTTGGGGACTATGGTTAGGCTGTGAGGCCTGGCATGATGATGTGAGAATCTCCCTTATTGTCAAGATATATGATGGTTTATTGGTCATGTCAATTCTCTTCTTGAGCATTACATACCGGATTGGGTTCTCCACCAATTTGGAGAGCAGAAGACATGGTTTGGGGATGAATGTTGTTCCCATTTTGGGAGGATAACTCGAGAGGTTAGGGTGTGGGGGCCACAAGCCTCGTCTATAGATGTTGTTGAGTTTTGATGACTTTCTCTATTTGGATGGGGCTGGGTAGTAGGTTTTCTAGACCTAGGGACTACATGCAACTATGATCAATGGTGGGTTCATTATGTTCCTCTTCGCTTTATAGATCTTGTTGGTGCTAGGCCAGTCATAAGGAGAGCTAGTGTGACCGATTATAGAGGTGAGCGATATCGGTTGAGGATCATCATTGAGTAGTTGGATAGGGAAGGGCATGATGGTCAATTGGACTAGTAGTATGGATAGCAACCTAATCCGATGCAAAAAAAATTAGTATAAGGTACCACAAGGCCCTCCCCCATAGAGGGATGCAGTAGTAGTAGCACAGATAGCCCAGCTAACTATGGATAGGGATGCTCGAGTGCTTGAAATGGATGTAGAGATTGTCCAAAGGTAGGCCACTAAGGCACAAATGGTGACATTGGTTGCAAAGTGATATGGCTTCTATCGAGAGTGATATAGGTTCAAACAAGAGAAAGATGTCGCTAGGAAGGAGCTGGCCACAGAGACGCAACTTAGACTTACATTTGAGATATATCATTAGCTTCTTCTATTCCTCTCACTTAGTACCAATCTGAGTGGGACTGTCTACTACAAAGATGTACCTACTATCAAACGCTCTATGAGGCCTTTATTCCTAGATCATAGAGTGGCCTCATTTTGGAGAACCAAGTACACATATTGGTGTGGAGTCGGGTGGTTAGTCAGTTAGGCAGCCACATCAGTCTCTAGTCATGCCACAACCATCTCTCCATTCAAGCCAGGCGCAGCAGAGATCCCCACCTGGGGGTGGCCAGTAGGTTTGATTGTTCCATGATCTTTTATGATGTTTATTATATCAGAGATGTTGTGTAGACATAATTTTTATATATACATTCATCGGCCTAGTTGATGCCTCGAATATATGTATTTTTTTGTATATTAGATATCACACCTATTACATGATGATGTATATGAAATTCTTATTTTTGATGATATATGGGATATACCATGTTTCAATTCAGCTTTATTATGTGTTATGAGATGATGGATGATAATGAAGTATACATGCTCATTTTTTGTGCGTGGTTGATGTATGCATATGATATGGATGGATGTATGATTTATGTATCTATGTGATGGATGGTGACATATGATGGATGATGATTTATATTTTATTATGGTCATGATATGTACTAATGAATTTATGGATGCAGGATGTATGTGGTACTAATTATATTCTAATGAAGGATTGAGTTGTTAGTTAGAAGTGTTTGATGATTTAGAGATGGAAGGAAATTTGATGTTGTTAGTTACTAATGATTTTTTATTTTTCTTTCATAAAGTCTTTGTATCTTTTAGCAATCCTTGTTGATGTAGCAAATAGATATGATTCACTAAGGTATTGATAACCAAGGTGGATTTGTATCCATTGCATGGACTTTGACTTAGCACACAAAGAATATTCTTGCTTATACCAGACATATGGAAAGCCTGTTAGATTATATGTTGAGTTGTGTTAAAATGTTTTGACTAGTTACACAAATAGGTATGAAGTACCTAATATGCAACTACTATAGGAATCAAGCCTCAAAATAACTTCCATACATAAAACAAAGCAAGTATTCATTGTGGTAGTATCATAAAAACATCTAACAAACAGAATAAATAAAAATTGATAGTTAATTCCCTCATTCCTTCTTCTCTAAATCCTTATGGACATCCTCAAGAGACCTTGGGAATGTGGTATTAAGATAAATCAAAAAGATAAGACTGTAAAAAGATAAACCATGTTGCAGTATCACTTGTCATAGTTGTTTTGATGTTTCCTGATGAAATCCATTGATGATGTCTATTGTAGGAACATTATATCTATTAAGACTCATGTTTTAGTATTCTTGATAATGATTTTCTAATAGGCATGGTAGTTTATACTTTAGGCATTGTTTTAACTTGATATTGATCTAATTATTTCGATTTGTACTTTGGATTTTTTGATTTTGATGTTTGTTTTTCTTTGTTTATTGTCTCGTCAAAGTTTTGAAGGTGATGATTGTTTATTGTGAATGGAAATTTTATTGTGGATAGATGGCGATGGAGATAGGAATTTTTGCAATTTTTTTATTTATTTGATGTTTTTGGTTGTTTTCAGGAAAATTATAAACAATTAGGGGGACCTAAAAGGACTGAACTAGTGCTTCGAGGACTTATCATAGATTAGCCTTGTCTGCATGACAAATGTAGAGACAACATAGTTCGACTGTATTGACTGACATTGTTTTTGGAATTTTTTGTATTTTATAAAAAAAATTGGATTTTGATAAGATATTTGAATGTTTTTGTTGTGTTTTGGGGGACTAACCTAGGGCCTCATGGGCTCATTGATGATGGCCTTGCCTACTTTATCCATGAAGAGGCTCGTAGTTTTCTTTTTTGATAAGAGTATTTTTTTGACCTTTTTTTTAATTTTTTCAAATGTTTTTGGATTTTTAACTAAGTTTAAAATTATGATGGACACCTAAGAGGACTAACCTAGGACCTCGGGGGCTAAGCATAGATTAGCCTTGCATGTATTATACATGTAGAGACCATGTAGTTTTACTGGTTTGATAAGAGTATGTATTTGACCTTTTTCTATTTTTTTCAAAAGTTTTTGGATTTTTGACTAAGTTTAAAGATTACAACGAACACCTAAGGGGATTGACCTAGGACCTCAAGGGTTGATCAGAGATTATCCTTTCCTATGTTATACATGCAAAGACCACATAGTTTGACTGGTGTTGACTAAAAGCATAAAATATTTTTGAGATTTTTATGTTTTTTATTTTGTTTTTTTTTTAGATGTTTTTTATTTTGATATTTTTTACTGTGATGGGATGTACAAGGATCTAATCTACTACCAGTTTTGGGAAGTTTCCCCCAATTCAGGACAAGATTATGTTCATTAGGGGAGACATATTTTGATGGTGTGACAAGGTTCAACACTTCATCAGTCATCAATCCATGGTTGGTTGCACATTTTATTATGGGATGGATGGAGTGGATTCTTTAGATAGTGTTGATAGATAAAAATGTAGGTCTCATTCAAACATAACACTTGTTTTCTAGGATTTCACTATGGTACCTATTCTAGAAGTGCCACAAAGTGGTTTTCATTTAAAGAACATTTTATTTTGCTTTATTGTTTTCTTAATTTTTTTAAAAAAATTACACTTTTAGCTTTTTCATGGGATATTCTGATGTGCTTAAGTATAAAACCTTTTGAGATGACTGCTATTCAAAGGTTCGGCTAAAGCTTCCCCTTTAGGATTAGCCAACTGATAAGCCTCAAAGCCATAGCTTGTTGTGATGATGAAAGGACCTAACCAATTTGGTTCAAACTTCCCCTTCCCATCCTGATTTAGTTGGATTTTCTAATTCTCTTTTAGTACTAGGTCACCAACTTGAAATCTTTATTTTTTATCTTTTTGTTGTAGCTTTCTTTGAGTTGATTATGATAAAATTGGAGATGGTTTAACATGCTTAAACACCTTTCATCTAAGAGTTCCAAATCATTCAATCTAGACACCTGATATTCCTCATTATTGACCATGTCTTTCAAGGATACTCACAATGAGCGGATTTCAACTTCAATAGGTAAGATCGCTTCATATTAGTATACCAAGGAAAAAGGTGCGGCACCTATAGGTGTATGAATGCTAGTTCAGTAAGCCCATAGGAATGGGTTTAATTGTAAATTCCAATCATGATCGACATCATTAATAGTCTTTTTCAGTATTTAAAAAAAACAAATTATTGGATGCTTCAACTTGACCATTTCCTTGAGAATAGTAGGGCATTAAGAATCAGTTTTGGATAGAATACATTGAACAAATCTCATGGACATCTTGGTTTTTGAATGGGGTTCCATTGTCTATTATGATAGTTTGGGTAATTCCATATCGATAGATCAGATAATTCAAGATGAACTTGGACATCTATTTCCCTATGATATAAGTTAATGGAATTGCTTCTATCCACTTTGTGAAGTATTCAATTACAATGATAATGAACTTGTGCCCATTGGATGAAGTGGGAGATATCTTACCTATCAAGTCTAATCCCCATTGCAAGAAAGGCCATGGTGTTGTTATAGGTCTCAATTCCTATGCGAGTGCATGAACAAGGTCACTATGTTGTTGACATTGGTGACATCTCCTTAAAAAATGAATAGATTCTTGCTCCATTGAGGTCCAATAACACCATGTTCTTAGATATTTCTATAATAGATTAGGTCCACTAGAATGAGACCCACAAATACCTTTGTGCATGGTGCAAGGGCACCATCACCTTGGAATGTAAGGGAGAGAGTCCTTGAAATTTCATTGAGTGATTTTGAATATTTTTAAACAATATGCAACGAGGAAGTTGCAAAATATGTTAAAATAAGGTGCAATGTCATAATATTGTCCATGCATGTCATGTTGACAAGGTGATCTAAGTGGATAGGATATAGTGTAGGTTTGTTTTTCATGTTTTTCCTTATGAATAAGGTCTCAATGACCATTTTATATGTATTGGAAGGCTTTTGGGGTCTTAGTAGGTTAGTTAAGAAGAGTTTATAAAGCAAAGTTGTAAAGGGGTGGTCATTAAGAACAAAATTGGCAAATTGCCATTTTAGAATCAAGCAAAATGGTGGTTATGGTATTTGATCGGCTCAAGGGGTAGTTTTAAGGTGATATCATGATATATTGTTATAATATCTCCAGTTGGTGGTTGTTTTTCAGTTTCTAAGGAAAAATAACTCTCCAAACGTTGATCACTGGTTTTTATTGATTTTTTGAACTTGGCTTCCTTGGCACAGACCCGTACAGGTCAGATATGTATTGAGGTTGTGAATACTTATTAATATATGTGTTTACCTTCCTTTACATTTGTTTTGAAGGCCTAGAATCACCGTTGGTGTGTGTGGGATCAGCAAACTCGGGGATTTCTCTATTCTTTGTGTTAGGGATTTTGAGAGAAACACCATGACACATTATCCAATCCACCTATTGTTCTGACCCTGTGGCTCATTGGATTGGCCTATACCATGATTATTTAGGTGTATGAATACTTTGGTAAATGAGAGAATTAGGGAAATTTGCAATGGTGTGAGTTATAAAGCTGAGCAGGGGTGATTCTACCATGAAAGTGAGGAACCCAAGTAGTGAATCTGAGAATTACTAAGAGGAATGGAATTCTGAGTGTTTTTCAAGTCAGGGAAGAGGTATTGTGTGGTTTTTGGACCCTTGGAAAGATCAGGAGAGGTCTGGAGTTGTGAGTTTTCCTAAAACCCTTGTTTTGGTGAATGCTTAAGAGGGTTTCTTGGGGCAGAGGGTTAGAGTCCCTGTAGATGCAAACCATTGTCAAAATCTAAGGGAACCATAATCTAAAATTTTCCACGGTATTTAGGTGGATACCTAATGTTGGAAGGGTAGTTCCTTTGGAAATTAGGGCGAATTGTGAAGCCTAGAGAGAGGTAGGTGTATTGAAATTCCATGATGGTCTGAAAGAGTGACTATTTATTTTGAAGTATGTTCTGTAACCCTAAAAAGGGTATCTTAATCCACCATTTAATTGTTAGGTTTTTTGGCAAGGTTGAGTGAAAGTTGGCTAAAACCAAGTTTTGAGTGCTACAAGGGTAAACTAATGTGAAAGTTGTTGAATGGAGAATTTTGAGTGATTGGCCTTTGAGATTGTATGGAAATCATTGTATTTCCATAGGGAAGGAGTTTAAAACCTCTCTCTCTGCATCATATTGGTATCAAAGCAAGGGAGTAGGTCTTTTGTGAGATCAAGGTTGAAGTTTGTGTGCAGGAAGAAGAAGGTAGTTGGAGGAAGAAAAATTCCTCCTAAAGGTAATGTTGTTGCAAGGAAACTTGATAATCATGACAAGGATATAGAGACACTAAAGCAGGAGATGGCTGTAATAAAGGCTAAGGGTAGGACCCTTTTGGATGAAAGTGAGTATGAAGAGGAAGAGACCTCCAATGAAGAAGAGCAGATGGATCCAGATGATGTGAGAACAATGAAGATTCTAAAAGTTGTGAAGAAGGATGGATAGAAGAAGGATGGACATGGAAAAATGGATGTGCCTCTGTATGGAGGCAAAATTTATAGTGAAGAGCTCTTGGATTGGATAGGGGCTTTGGAGAACTACTTTGATAGTGAAGATGTTGATGAAGGACATAAGGTGAAGAGAGCAAAAACAAAACTGAAAGGACATGCTTTGTTGTGGTGGAATTTTGTGCAAGAAGATAGGGAGAGAAAAGGAAAGAGCAAGATCATTTCTTGGGAGAAGATGAAGACAAAGATCAAAGGTAAATTTCTTCCTTTTGATTACAATATTCAATTGCTTAAGAAATTGCAAAACCTTAGACAAAAGGAGTTAGATGTACAAGCATATATTGAAGAGTTTTATAGGCTAAGTATAAGGGCTAAACATGAAGAAGATGAGGAAGAAATGATTGCTAGGTACTTGAATGGTCTAAGATTTAGCATTCAGGATGAAATCAACTTGATGGCACCAAAATCAATTGAAAAATGCTTTCAAATTGCAATGAGGGCAGAAGAAAAGCTAAAGAGAAGACAAGAGAAGGTAGCAAGAGGAAGAGGCAACACTTCTAGAGGAAGGGGATTCAATCCCAATTCAAAGTCAAATAATGAGGGTCAAGGAGATGATAAGAAGGACCAAGAGCAATCTGATTTCAGAGGTGGATGGAGAGGTTCAAGAGGCAGATTTGGTGGAGGAAGAGGCCCCTATTAGTTCTTAGGGAGATGCTACACTTGTAACTAGCCTGGACATCCAGCCTTTAAATTCCCTAAAAATTAAGGCTCAAGCTCTTATGGTGGAGAGAGGAGGAATCAACTAGTGAATGAGGATGAAGAGAGTGTGACTTCACCTATAGTAAACCTTGCTTCTTCTTTGACTCAAATCCTCCTCCTTGGATGCTTGCAGAATAGTTCTTCTTATCATGAGTGCCTCTCCTTCTTCTGATGCCTCGTAAAGGTAAAGTGTGCCAAGTTGTCATTGATTCTGGTTCTCAAGATAATCTAGTGTCTAGGGAGATGGTGGATAATTTGAGTTTTGAAAATTTACCTCATGTAGCACCTTATAGAGTTTCTTGGGTGAATGATAGTCAAACTTTGGTGGTGAATGAGCAAGCATATATTGATTTTCAGATTGGAGAGTATAAGGATAGGGTCCTATGTGATATTTTTCCAATGGATTGTTGTCATGTGCTCTTGGGGAGGCCTTGGAAATTTTATATGAGGTCTATATATGATGGTTGGGAGAACACATATACCATCAAGAAGGATGACAAAAGTTTTAAGTTGATTCCCTTGAAAACAAGTGTAAGGGATAAGGGTAAGTCTAAGGTGGTGATGTTTGGTAAGAAAGAGCCTTTAGGGCTTGAGGACAACAAGACCAATTTGTTTTCAAGTCTAGATTATTTTCATGATGATGGAACAGTAGGAGGAGAGCAACTGAGTAATGCTCGAACAGTGGGTGGTCATTAAGAACAAAATTGGAAAATTGCCATTTTAGAATCAAGCAAAAGGGTGGTTATGGTAGTTGATCAGCTCAAAGGGTAGTTTGAAGGTGATATCATGATATATTTTTGTAATATCTCGAGTTGGCAGTTTTTGTTCAGTTTCTAAGAAGGAAAAATAACTTTGCAAAAGTTGATCACTGGTTTTTATTGATTTTCTGAACTTGGCTTCCTTGGCACAGGCTCGTACGGGTCTGATATGTATTGAGGCTATGAATACTTGTTAATATATGTTTTTACCTTCCTTTACATTTGTTTTGGAGGCCTAGAATCACCATTGGTGTGTGTGGGATCAGCAAACTCAGGGATTTCTTTATTTTCTATGTTAGGGGTTTTGAGAGAAACACCATGACACATTAGCCAATCCACCTACTATTTTGACCCTGTGGCTTAGTGGATTGGCCTGTACCATGATTAGTTAGGTGTATGAATACTTTGGGAAATGAGAGAATGAGGGAACTTTTCAATGGTGTGAGTTCTAAGGCTGAGTAGGGGTGATTCTACCATGGAAGTGAGGAACCCAAGTAGTGAATCCGAGAATTACTAAGAGGAATGGAATTGTGAGTGTTTTTCAAGTCAGGGTAGAGGTATTGTGTGGTGTCTGGACCCTTGGAAAGATCGGGAGAGGTCTGGAGTTGTGAGTTTTCCTAAAACCCTTATTTTGGTGAGTGCTTAAGAGGGTTTCTTGGGGCAGAGGGTTAGAGCCCCTGTTGATGCAAACCATTGTCAAAATCTGAGGTTTGGAACCATAACCTAAAAATGTCCAAGGTATTTAGGTGGATACCTAATGTTGGAAGGGTAGTTCCTTTGGAAATTAGGGCTAATTGTGAAGCCTAGAGCGAGGTAGGTGTATTGAAAGTCCATGATGGTCTGAAAGAGTGACTATTGATTTTGATGTATGTTATGTAACCCTGAAAAGAGTATCTTAATCCACCATTTAATTGTTAGGTGTTTTGGCAAGGTTGAGTGAAAGTTGGCTTAAACTAGGTTTTGAGTGCTACAAGGGTAAACTGATGTGAAAGTTGTTGAATGGAGAATTTTGAGTGATTGGCCTTTGAGATTGTGTGGAAATCATTGTATTGTCATAGGGAAGGATTTTAACACCTCTCTCTCTACATCAGTGCACTTCTTGTAAAGCAGTTTGTGCTTCTTCCACATTGAGACATTGAAGTAATGTTCCATCTAGACTTCATCTATATAGGGTATCTCCTAAGATGGTGAATCAAGATGTTCTACGAACAAAGGTTTTCTTTTGGTTTTTCATTAAGTCAGGAGGTATTATACCATTCTAGATATAGTCAAATGTATCTTAGTACCAAGGTGAGTTGGACCAACAACATCACAAATAAGTTTTGATTTTAGGATATCAAATGTCGATATAAGCAGTTTCTCCATGAAGAATTCATATTTGGGAAAAAAAATTGGAATGTCGAGGAGTGAACCTATTGTCGCCATAGTGTCAACTACTCGATTGTTGATCTTGGGAACCTATTCAAATATGATGACGGCAAAGTATTGTTTGAAACTATCCACCATTATTTTGTATGGCATAATTTTGTCGTCCTTTATCTCATATTCATCGTTTACCTACTTGATGACCAACTGGGAGTCTCCATAAACCTATATTTCCTTTACCCTCCATTCTATGGCCATCTTCAGTCCTATAATTAGTGCTTCATATTCAAAATATTTATTGGTATAGGAAAAATAAATCATGTAAGCCTTACGTATACTATCTCCCTACGATATGATAAATAAGATGTACTAGCTCCTAAGCCATGTTGACTGTGGGACCCATCAAAGTACAAGGTCCAATAGCTAGACTAATCAGTTAGAAGTATGTTTTCATCTGGAAATTTTGTTGTTAGAGGTTTATGATCTTCCATTAGTGCATTTGCTAATTGATCTGATATGATTTTTCCTCTGATATATTTTCAGTAAATTTACTCTATGTCAAACTCACTCAATATCATTACCCACTTAGTGATTCTCCCTATTAAAGCTACTTTTGACAATAGATACTTTAGGAAGTCTACTTTTGATATCAGCTTTACTTGTCTATTTAATATGTAGTGTCTCAGCTTTTGTGCAACAAAGTCAACAAATAGACACACTCTTTCTATGGGTGAATAGTTAAATTTATAGCCCACCAGTGTTCGGATGATAGAATAGACTGCTCTTTCCTTGTTATTATCATCCAGTTGTGCTAATAGAGTTCCCACTACTATGTGTGGTGTAGAAACATATAGGATCATTTCCTTATCCTGAATTGTTGGTATTAATACTAGAGGATTAAGTAAATAATCCTTGACCTATTGGAAAGCCTGATCACATCTTCCATCCCATTTGAATGTTATTTCTTTGTGTAAAAAATGGGTGAATGGATGGCACTTGTCTACCAACTGTGCAATGAACCGCCTGATTGATTGTAGTTTACCTTGTATACTTCTCAATTGCTTCAATGTTTTTGGAGGAGGAATTCCTAATATAGCCTTTACCTTGGTGGGTTCTACCTCAATGCCTCTTCTTGATACTATGTAACCCAACAGTTTTCCAAAAGTCACATTGATTACGTACTTCTTTGGGTTGAGACGCAAGTTGTAATATTCTATCATGTCAAATACCTTTGATAGGTTGGCCAAATTATCTTCTCGTTTGATGCATTTTTCTAGTATGGCATCCACATAATCCTCCATAGTGATATGCTAAATATCATGGTGATCATTTCTCATTGATAGGTTGCCCCTGCACTCTTTAGAATGAATGGCATGACATTTCAGCAAAAGGTTCCCCATGTACAAGTGAAATTTATTTTATGTTGGTCCTTAGGGGATATTTTGATCTGATTGTATCTAGAGAAGCCATCCATCAGTGATAGCATTTCATTCCCTATAGTTAGATCTAAAATCATTTTGATGTTGGGTAGAGGGAAGTCATCCTTTAGGCAAGCCTTGTTGAGATCCCAGAAGTTTGCGCAGATCCTTATGCCCCAAATGGGCTTTGATACTATTACTAGATTTGATACCAATTCAAGATAGTCAATGGGACTGATGAAGCCCACATCTAACAATTTTTGAAGTTCTACTTTTACCAAAAGTGTTATTAGTGGATGCATCTTTTAGAGCTTTTGTTTGATGGGTTTAGCTCCTAGGAAAACTGTTAGGTGATGTATGACTAATGATGGATCTAGACCTAGCATGTCTACATATGTCCATGCAAATTTGATTTTTCATTCATTGATAAATGTTGATAATTTTACATTTTCTTCAAGGTCAAGTGATGTTGCATGATATATGATTTTGGATGTTTCTATTGTGCCAACATTGATAGGTTCGGCATCTTCAACTAGGAGTGTTGATTTTTCTTGATATTTTATGGTGGAGAGATTGAATGCTCCATATTTGGGTGCCTCAGAGAGGTTTTCACCCTCATATGCATCCTTTGTTTTTCTCTTTTCTTGATTTGATAAATCTGCATTGTGGTTTTCTTTAGGGGAACTCTTTTTTATTTTTAAATTTTGTAGTTTATTTTTGTGACTAGAGGATGCAATCTCCCCCCAAAATATGCTCCTTGATCTAGTTCCATTACAAAACTTTCTTTATGATCTCCTTGGTTTATATCCATTTGAAGTCCCATGAACTCCACAATAGCCTCATCATTTTGGAATGTGTCCAAAACTACTGTATGATGTTGTTGGTCCCAATCTATCAATTGTAAATAATGCAAGGATATTTTTTCATGCGTATCTGCAAAGCTTATGGAAGTTGTAGTTAGGTTAGGGACATTGGTTTTTTCAAGGTTCCATAAGTTATCTAAGTTATATTCACTAGAGTCACAGGAATCCCATTCATAGTCATTGGAATCCGTCTCAATACAATCATCGCCAGATGTAGATTTAGTAGTGAGGGTATTTATGTTGAGATTTTTAAACATGTTTTAGATATATAGATAGTCATATAGACATTCACAATTATTTGATGTCTCATTAGTGGTAGAAGCAGCTCCTTCCTTATAATAGGTGCTTTCAGTAGTTGGGGTAATCACGTTACATGAACCATAACCTAGCTCAAGATTCCTTGGGAACTTTTCTATAATGATTGGTTCTCTTATACCTCGTCCATGTAGACCAAGGCCACCTTGTCCAGTGAACCCCATATTTTTGGCTATCTAATATCCTTTGCTAATATGATTAATAGGAAGGGAAGGTAGTGGTTGTTCCCATCCTTCTTCTTTGTAGATCCATGAAGATATATCTTTGCACACTTCTTCATCTCGCATGTCTCCCCACTCGGTGAAGATGGTGGGTTTGACTACCATTGTGACAGTTTGTACAGGTGATCTCTTTCAGTCCTCCATAAGTCTTTGATGTTGGGGGAAGCATTCCAATGCAAAATGATTGATTGAATTGATATTCCCCACAACCCTTTTCAAGTACTTGGATCTTGAGGTCAATTTTAGGGGCTCAATTAGTGAAGGTGCAATGGAGGACAAAGCTAGTGATGATAGGTCCATGTATGAGAAGGAGTGGAAGGATATATCGTTGTTGGGTATTTTTTGGATCTTTTTGTACTTCTCTTCCAACTTGGCACAGTAATGAAATGGTTTGAGGTCAGCATATATGGTAACTTCCTTATTGTCATAAGGAAATAATGAATTGAAGGAATATAGATGGGATTGCTTTTAAAGCATGGATCCATGGTTGATCTAAGAGAAGGTTGTATGGAAGCTCGAGATCCAATACTTGACATGTAGTTTCTATTACTGTTGGTCCTACCTGAATGGGTAGCCTGATTGTCCCTTTTAAATTTTTCTCCATGTCATCATAATATTTGATGGTGATGCTCTTGTTTTTATCTATGACATCATCACAGTATCCCAGTTGTTTCAAAAAAGTTAAGGTACAAATGTTTAGACCTACACTGTTGTCTATGAGTACTCTCTTGATGTTGTGTTTGTGTACACATAGTTCTAAATAAAGAGCTTGATTGTGGAAGGATTTTTGTAGGTCTTTCTCAGAAAAGACTAAATGATGGGTGGATGTGATATTTCCAACCATGGCTTGAAACTGATTAGCATCGAGGTTGTTTAGGACTGACATTTTGACAAGAGCTTTCTCTATAATTTCCTTATGTGCTAGCGACATTTTTAAGAAATCCAGGATGGAGATTAAGGTGGGATTTTTCTTGAGTTGTTACATAATGTTATAGTCACTTGATGGCTTACTTGTTTATTTTACTTGGGTTGGTGCTCCTTGCATTGTTACTCTTCCCCTTCAAGTATTCATATTACATTCAAGATCTCCATGTAATATGGTTACCACATGGATGGTATGATCATCATAAGAGATATTTCCTAGAATGGTATCCTCACCATAAGAGACATTGGCCTTACGGTAATCTTGTTATTTTCCTTTCTTTTTTCTCTAGAATGGTTGGGGATTGGATCCTTGTAAATCTTTAGGTATTTATTTGTAGGTCGATGTTTTATGTTGACCTCTCCCTTTTTGATTAAATCTTGCACGATGTTCTTAAGTCTCATGCAATTGTTGGTAGTATGCCCCTTGATTTTGTAAAATGCACATTGGTCCTTCTTGTTATACCAAGGGGGTTTGAAGTTGGGTTCCTAAAATTTTTCCCTATCATTAATCTTGATGAGATTCTTTTGGCCTATTTTGTGCATAATCAACTCAAGGGATTCTCTGAATGGAGTAAATTTTCTTCACGATTGGTCATATTGTCTTGGTGGTCTCCTTTCATTATCATATCCTTCATTTTTTTGTTGGTTGTTTGGTTGATTGTTCGAGGGATAACTAAGTTGGTTGTTTTGTTGATAATTGGGTTGATTTTTTTGTGGGTTATTTGAAGCATAGCCTTATTGTATTGTTTGAACATGATTTTTTGGTATATGGGCAGTTTGTACATTATGTACAACCTTAGTGTCAACTACTCCATCATTGGTTACAATTTTGTTTTAGCCCATATCTTGGGTTTGTTTTTGAAGTGGAAGGTTGATCCTTAGGGTTGTAAAGTTTAATTACTCCCCATTCAATGAGGGCTCTTTACATATGTATTCCATTTTCAATAGTTTCTTCAAAATTTCTTGGGCATAACATAGTGAGTGAGTAATTGATATACGCATGTACGTTGGAGATAAAGATATCTACAACTTGTTTCTTTGGAACAAGCCATTTACATTTGCTCGATTTGTGTCTCCATCTTTGTAGGTATGAGGAAAATGATTCACCTTGATGTTGTTTGATTTTACAAAGGTCGGTGATTATAATGTCATGTTCCATGTTCTACGAGAAATCGTTGAAAAACTTATCTGAAAATAAATCAAATGTTCCGATACCTGGCAATAACTGAGAGAACCAATCTATAGTGGGCCCACTGAGACTCCATGGAAAAAGCCTCATCAAGTAGGTATCATTTCATTGTAGTTCCATGAAAGATACTAAAAATTCACCTATGTGTTCTATTGGATCTCCTTTCCTGCTATACTTGTCAAATTTTGGTATTTCAAAGCCTTTGTCAAAAGGTACCATGGATAAATTTTGATCAAATGGATATGGAAAAATGTCTTGTAGGGCATAACTATTCCTTGGCTTTCTGATTTTTATATCTGATATCCTTTGATTGAGTGTTTTTAGTTACACATTTATGTCATTGCTTGGTGTGCTTGTTTGAGGAATTTGGATATTGTAGACCTATTGTCCCATAACATTTGTTTGGTCATAAACAAGATATTTTGTAGTCATTATACCTTGAGGACCATGTTGTGTATAAGGTATGTTAGTTCCTTGTTGTGCATAAGGTAGGTTGGGTCCTTGTTGTGCATAAGGTAGGTTGGGTCCTTGTTGTGTACCTTGATATTGACTTTGAGGTGTTCCTTGATATCAATTTTATGGTCCTCCTTGTTTTTTTTGTTGAGGAATTTGACTTTGGGTTTGTTGAACAACGTGTTGTTGAGTTTGGGGTATACCTTGCTAATTTATTTTTGGTATCCCTTGTTGTTGTGAATTTTTTAAAAGGTTACCTTGATATTGTGTTGATGGTACACCTTGTTGTTGGGAATGTTATGGAAGGGTACCTTTGTATTACATTGATGGTACACCTTGTTGTAAATGTTGTGGAAAGGTACCTATTGGCAACACAAGGGTAGGCAACTGAGAGGGGGGGTGAGTCATTTTTCACTAAAATTACACTTATTAAACTTATTTTTAGATTTGATAATTAAACATCAAATAAAAAACTACAACCACATCAAAAACACACATAACACCAAGATTTTTGTGTGGAAACCCTGGTAGGGGAAAAACCATGGTGGAGGTTAATCCACAAGTTTATACTCTATTAGAAGTATAGAAAATGGGGAATGCACATGCATTCAGGCATACTGCCTAGAGCTCACTGCTCAAATACAAAAAGGCTTACTGCCCAAAGGAAGACACGCTATCTTACATTCAAATTCAGATTAAATCCATCTGAAATATCTTGAACTGAGAAAATAACATCTACTAATGCCTGATTATAGTTTTGGTTAAGCACATGAACACTCTTTCTTCTACTCACTCTTCTTCCCACTTTACTTATGCCTTTGAAATATCTAAACTTTATTCACACATAGCTCTCGCACATCTTGCATGTCTCAAATGATATAAACAATCAATTATATATATCTACATCTAAGGATACCATCAACTACATGTTGGCCCAATAAAATATAAAATGTGTACAAACTGTCAGCCCAAATCAATAAACAATTGTTAATGTGAATAAACCAAAGTCGGCCACAACATAGTAGGAACCCAAAAAATTATACCTTAAACAATTTTCCTTGAAGATCCACAACACATACAATCACCATGTCAGCCAAGAATATGAAAAACATGAACACACAAAATAAAATCACCAATCACGAGCACAATGATCGATGCGAACTCAAAATAGATAGAGCATGATCTAGAAACATCCACAAGCATAATGAAACACCATAGAAGCATTCACAACAACTCAGATTACCAAACTCACATCATCTTCTTTCAAGAACACTAGCTACATAAACAGAACAACTATCAAAACACAGAAATTCATAACTTCATCAAATCTTCATGCGAACCTCTGAAACTTTCAATGGGTAAACTAGATATAACTGACAACAAACCCTTTAATCTACAACTTCTCACCATCAATATACTAAAATTTACATCTTACTGATCTTCACTGCAACACCAACAACCTTCAACTTACCACTGACAAACTACAACTTATTTTATTACAATTTTTTCAATATCCTTAACATATACAGCCTTAAAGACATTAATGCTAATAGTGTTGACATCAATGAAAACCACATATCAGCAATATCCATAAATCTCCCCCTTTGGCATTGATGGCAACACATGATGTGAAAAACACCATCAATGAAAATTTGTGTTAGCGCTTTCTCCCTCTTAGGTTCTGACTCTTTTCTTCCATAACTCTTTCAAAAAAATTCCAATGACTCTTCTCCCCCTTTGACATCAATGAAAAAGGTATACATTATAAGCTCTAAACCATATATCTGAGCATCTGACTCCTCCCCCTGAGTAGCAGCCACCACAACATCAATCTGAATCACAAGATATAACTATGAAATGCATGGACTGATGCAAGTCATT
>VCHN02000014.1:73975629-74126572 GCA_007115665.2 Sequoiadendron giganteum | reverse complement strand
CTGCTCATATTTAGACATTTTTCTAGAAATTTCTCCTAGATCATATCTTTGCTTATCTTTCCCAGATACAATAGCTTTGAATGCATATTTTGTCTTAGGAAGAGATTCACCAAACTCACAAACTCAAAAGAATCAAGCTTACCAATCAACATGTCTCTGGTTACATTTGTCACAGTACGGATCTCCTCAATAGCAGCACTTTGTGTTTGTATGCAGCACGTAGGGATTTGAGCACTTTAGCAACAATATCTGATTCTTCCAATGTTCCACCAACACATTTGATACTACACACAAGTTAATTCACTCTCTACATAAAAGAAGTAATTTTCTCATCTTCACCCATTCTCAATGTTTCATATTTTCCTTTCAAGATCTGCAACTCAGCAATCTTCACATGTGTATCACCTTCATACAAAGTTTCCAAAAATTTCTAGAACTCATAAGCAGTCTTCAACTCCATTACATTTTTCATTTCGGAACTAGTCAAAGCACTCAACAATGCTTCCTTAGCCTTGATATTGTACTCAACTTCCTTAATCTCACCTGCAGTAGAAGGACCATTCTGAGGTATGGTATATCTATTCTTTGTAATTGTCTAGTAGGGTTCACCAATGTATCTCAGATGAAGCTCCATTCAATTCGTCCATAGAGATTAATTTGTTCCATCAAATCTCAGACTATCCTTCTTATATGTCACTATCTCGGATAACCTCAAGTGATCAAGCTTCCCCAAAGGAACCTGCTCTGATACCAATTGTTGGCAACACGAGGGTAGACAACTGAGGGGGGGGGGTGAATCAGTTGTCATTGAAATTACACTTATTAAACTTATTCTCAAATCTGATAATTAAACATGAAAGAAAAAACTATCGCCACATCAAAAACGCACATAACACCAAGATTTTTGCGTGGAAACCCTGTTAGGGGAAAAACCACGGTGGAGGTTACTCCACAAGTTTATACTCTATTAAAAGTATAGATAATGGGGAATGTACATGCATTCAGGCACACTTCCTAGAGCTTGCTGCTCAAATACAAAAAGGCTTACTACCCAAAGGAAGACACACTATCTTATAGTCACATTAAGTTTAAATCCATCTGAAATATCTTGAACTAAGAAAATAGCATCTACTAATGCTTTATTACAATTTCGGTTAAGCACATGAACACTCTTTCTTTTTCTCACACTTCTTCACACTTTACTTCTACCTTCAAAAGATCTGAACTTTATTCACACATAGCACTTGCACATATCAAATCTTTCATGTCTCAAATGATATAAATAACCGGTCATATATATCCACATCTAAGGATAACATCAACTACATGTTGGCCCAATAAAATATAAAATGTGGACAAATTGTCAGCCCAAATTATAAAACAATTGTTAATGTGAATCAACCAAAGTCAGACACAACATAGTAGGAACCCAAAAAATTATACCTTAAATAATTTTCCTCAAAGATCCACAACACACTACAATCACCCTATCGGCCAAGAACATGAAAAACATGACTACGCAGAATAAAATCACCAATCACGAGCACAATGATCAATGCAAACCAACAAAACAAATAGAGAATGATTTAGAAACATCCACAAGCATCATGAAACACCACAGAAGCATTCACAACAACTCAAATTACCAAAATCACATCTTCTTTCAAGAACACCAGCTACAGAAATAGAACAACTATCGGAACACAAAAACTCATAACTTGATCAAATATTCATGCGAACCTCTCAAAATTTCGGTGGATAAACTAGATATACCTGAAAAAAAACCATTTAATCCGCAACTTCTCACCATCAATATATTGAACTTTTCATTATATTGATCGTCACTACAACACAGACAACCTTCAACTTACCACTAACAACCTGCAACTTATTTTATTACAATTTTCTCAATATCCTCGACATATATAGCCTTAAAGACATTAATGCTAATAGTTTTGACATCAATGACAACCACATATCAGAAATATCCAACAATCTCCAATAGTACCTTGGTATTGCATTGATGGTACACCTTGTTGTTGTAAATGATGTTGAAGGGTACCTTGGTATTGCATTGATGATGCACCTTGTTGTTGTGGATTGTGTTAAAGGGTAACTTGATATTACATTGATGGTACACCTTGTTTTGGTTGATTTTATTGAAGGGTACCTTGGTAGTTTGTTGATGGCACACCTTGTTGTGAGGGATTTTTTTGTGATAATAGCCTTTTTTGGTATTGTATGGTGTTGGAAGGGTCAATTTATGATGTGTTTTATGACATGCATTTCCCTTGTGATGGGTTTCTACCTTGTTAGTCCATTGGAAGGTTGCCCATGTTTTTCATAGTGTTATGTTTTGGGGTGCATTTCATTGATATTGTTGTGCCACAAATGCTTGTTCAATTTGGGATGGTGGTATAAACAATGGGCTATCCATGGGTTGTGTTTCATCATTGTTTTGTGAAAAAAATGGTGGTATGTTGGGATTTATGGTTGGTTTTGGAATTTATCTAACTATTATTTGATCTCATAGTGGAATAAGATTAGGATATTTTAGCATGTCCACATTGAATTCAATGGGTAGTTTAGCACCACTTTTGTGAGTGCAATGAAATATCGGTTTGCATTTATCCCAAGAATCTTGTCCATAAGCTTTTGCATATTAGGATTTTGGGAGTGTTGTAATAGTCTTTCCTTATTAATTTCCTCATCACTATCCTCTTCATATACGATGTAAGTTTGAGAATCATGAGGTCGGTTTTGTCTATCAATTCCTTCTTTGTGTCTAAGGAGCACTTCCTCGTTACCTAGTGGTTGGTTTTGTGTTGCCTTAAATGTGGGTTCTCTTTGAGAAGTTGTAAGGTCAGCTAGTTTGTAACCCCATGGTTGGGTTTCCTCATTGGTGGTGTTTTTCATAGGTTCACTTGAACTACCTTTGTTGGTTTCCATCTTTTTCTTATGTTGAGATCTTGTGGTTGTCATAAAGTTCCAAGACCTTGGGAATTTTGGTGATCACTAACTATAAAATGAAATGGTGTTTTTTTGGGGATTTTTTGTTTTAAATATATAGAAAATGATGTAAAAAGAAACCTTTTGGACCAAGGTGTTGATGGATTGGTATGGATTGTGATATGCTCAAGACCCTAAAGTATGAGTGATGTTTGGTGGATGTTTTGGAGGTGATGCTAATTTTGGGACTCAAAGTGCACAAAACTTGGACTGATATTTTACTTTGTTTTTCTAGAGGATATGTTGAGGATCTACTTGAACTAGCCTTGAGGTTGCAAGAAAATGTTAATATCTTATAAATTGAGAACAAGAGAATAATCCAAGTTATGTTTGATTTGAATCCTAAAACTAGGTTGATTGTTTTGATGTGTAAATGGATATGGAAAGGTGTAGGTATGAACTGTTTGGAGGTTTGTCTATTTTTATTTCCAAAAATATTGATGATTAATTCCAAAAATATTGATGATTAACTAGTTTTGGATCAATTTTTTATTTGCACCAGAAAATAGGACAATAGTGGCAATCTTTGGAACAGTAGCGGTTGAAATTTAGGATAACTACAGTCAAAATTAGAGCAATTGTGGTATTTGTTTCAAGTTGTGATTGGTAACAGAGAAAAAAAACTATGGGAATTCTGATAGAAGCGGACCTATTTAGGTGAATAGCGACTGAATCTCAAGGACAACTGTGTCGGGTTTATCAAAAGAAGTCTTTGTTACAATTTTTATGACTGATGAAACAATGAAGGCAATACTAGCAAATTTGTCAAAAGCAGCAATCTTTAGGTCAACAATGGCTAGAACTTAGGTCAACTGTGGCAAAAAATTAGGACAAAAGCGGTAATGTTTGGAACAAAAGCGACAAAAAAGTCAATAGCGGCATTGTTTCTAGATTTTCCAATTTTTTGTGGTGGCATTTTGTTGGATAATTTTCACTAGTTTGAAATGTTTGTTCCAAATGATGTTTTGATGGAAAGTGATGCATACAGCAAATAATTTGAGATCCAATAACTTGTAAAATAACCAATTGACACATCCTAAGGAGTAAAAGGTACGATCTTCTTTGTAGGCTTACCTCCCCCCCCCAAAAGGGTTCTAATCAAATCTATAGAGGGAAAAATTATGATATATCAAGGAAATGTACTATCTTGACACTCTAAAGCAAAAGAGTCCATTCCCTTAATTGCTTTATTATCTCAACTTATATATTTGACATGGTAAGTAACTTTTGGGAACGGTGCTATTCCCATGCACTACTTCAAAGAACATTTCATAAAATTATATAGGCTTCTAAAACAAGGTATTTAGTGACAACCATGAACACCAAGATGTATAGATCAAACATAATCCACTTAATACTTTAGTCATTCCTGCCTAGCCTATTTGTCTCGATGAGGATGAGGCACAGTATGCTATTCCCATCGCAAATTGAAGCTACTTTCATTTATGATTTCACAACCTTTATATAGCCCACCAATAAACATGCTTATTTTAAGAGTCACTTATATGAGTTCTTTGTTGTTGGATGTGTCTCATTAGTAGACCCTTATCCTAAAAAAATGGGTGACCATACAAAAAAATATAAAATCCCAAAGTGTTTCTCGTCACCCAAGATCGTCAAAAGACATAAGGGGAGAGGATACACACTCGGCTCACCAATCACGGTGAACATGGTATACAATTTATTTCTAAGTCCCAAAATTTTGAATGTGTGAAGATATCAATTCAATTTTTAAGTACACCAAATTCAAAGCATTTGAGACTTCAAGAAAAATATAGCAATGTGCAAAACAAAATGGATTTTTTCAATTTTAAGCACCAAAGTTGAGTGTTTCTAATTGCCTTGTCTATTTTAATATGGTCAACAAATGAAATATGTTTGATTGTCAACAAAATAAAATTTGTTGTTCAAAACAAAAACATTCAATTTTTAGAAGCACCAAACTTGAAATGTGATATTTTCCTTGTTCATTTTTAGAAACACCAAATGAAATGTGAGTTGCCTTGTTCAATTTTAACAACACCAAATGAATTATGTGAGTTTCCTTGTTTAATTTAAACAACACCATATGAAATTTTTTATTTTCCTTGTTCAAGTTTTAAGCACCAAAGAGAAATATGAGAGTTGTGGGTTCAATTTTAAAACACCACTTGAAGTGTGTCTTAACTAGGAAATCTTTTAAAACTGAAGTGGCATTGCACCATTCGCAAACCCTGCAATGAAACCATTAGTTTTTCTCGTGAAAATACGTGTCATACTCCTACAAGGGCTACATAATCAATGTTATAAACTTCCCAAAACACCAAACAATCAAATGTTATTGTTCGATAAATTGAAAAAAAAAATTGTTTACAAATTTAAAACAAAAAAAAGCAAAGCGATAGCAGCAATATTCTAGACATTAGCAGACTTCCTATCTTAAGCAATAGCAACTGATTTAGTCAATAGTGGTCCAAAAAGTACAATTGTGGACCTGTTCCAAACAAAAGCGATAAAAATGTCAACAATGGTCCTGTTTAGTGCAGTAACGGTTGGAAAAAGTGCAACCATGATAGAAACATGGAAAAAAACATGTGAAATTCTTGTAGCTTTCGCATGAAAATTATCAACAGCATTTCAAGAAAAAGCATCAGCATTCTAGAACCTACAACTGCTCAAATAAACTCACGAAAACATTGACGTTAAGGACCTAGGTCCCACCAGGCGTGCCAAATATCATAAGGGGGGAATAAAGCAATAGGAAAACACAACAAATGAATTAAACTAAATCAATTCAAAAGAAGATAAAATCCCAAAACCCATACTCATGAAATGAAGCTCTAAAATAATGAAATCAAATAATGTAATCCTAAGATAACATAAACTAAATTCAAAACTTTAAAAGCTATACCATCCCATGTAGGATTTGTGTTTGTATTGACGTTTAGATATTGTATTGCTCAATTCAATACAAAGCCTCCATTTTTGTTGTTACAAAAGATTCAAAGTGCATTGATAATGTTGAACTAGAATAAGAGGATAGCAATTCTCAAATGTGCTCAAGAATCAATTGTGTGGTGCTTTGCTATGTAAATTCTAGATGATTTGTGAGAAGGTAGAAGATTTTTTTATAGATTTCTTGTTTCGAGATGAATGATTGAGATGCAACAATACAAAAAATCATGATCAATGGTTTAGAACCATTGAGAGGAAATAGATTGCTCAATTAGCTTTTGTGATTGATCCAATTAAGGATGTTAATTGCATAATCAAAGTATTTAGATTGCATAATCTATGGGATTTATTAAATAAATTTGAGAAGTTAATGGGACTGAGGAAATAGATTGTGTGGTTAGTGGGATTGAAGAATAGATGAGTTAGTCAACTATTTAGAGTGAGAAATCAGTGGTTGTGATTTTCTCAATCACAAAACGGGTGAGGATAATTAATTAATTGAATACTTAATTAATATTTTGAGTTGAACGTGCAAGTCATGTTTTAATTTAACAAATTAAGTTGTATTTGTTTGTTGACCTTATTGAATGATGTTGAATAATTAATTTAATTATTCAGGTTTAGAAAGGGGAAAGTGATTTAATCAAACTATTAAGTGATAACAATTTAATTGATTTAGGAGAATAGGGTATATTAGTGACATAATTAAATAATTTGTGTTATTTAATTAATCAAGAGGAATAAAGTTAGATAAATGATGAAATAGTGAATTAATTAAATAATTTAAAAATTCTTCAATTAATAGAAGAAAATAGGGTTTTTGATGTAAATGATGTGAAATGCAATGATATTAATGATAATGATGTCGATAGATGGAAAAATGCCATTCAAGATGTGTGATATGTGTTAGGTTATTTTTACATGTCTACATATGGTATGTGTTTACATCATGTTTGCATCGTGTTTACATCATGTTTGCATCATTTTTACTTCATGTTTACTTCATGTTTACTTCATGTTTACATCATGTTGGCATCATGTTTACATCATGTTGGCATCATGTTTATGTTCATTATGTAATGGAGTTTCTTTCGTATGTATGCTTTATGTTTTTCATATTTCATTTCACTTCACATGTGTGTTCCTTTGTCCTTATGTTGGTTTTCCATGGGATCTTAAATCATGTGGACTTTTGCACTCCCCCTATATTCATTGCCATCCTATCTCCTTATCATTTGGATAATTGAACCCCTCTTAACATATTTCTACTTTAGTGTGAGTGAGCATAAGTTAATACTCTCACTAAAGTGGGGGCTAAAAGTAGTGCTGTAAATTGTCACCCTTGAAAATTTAACACTAGATTTTTCTCCCTCCTATGTGCTTGGACCTAATCGTACACCTAATTTCCTAAATTATGCATTTTGTGGCCCATTTATTTTTTTATCAAGAAATCAAATGTATAAAACTAAATTAGGCATTTAATATTTTGCCCCTAATACTCCACATCCCAAAAATAGGTCTTGGACAAGGGCGCCCTTGGCAGCCTTGTCCTCCTAATTTGGCCCCAAGTTTTAATATGTCGAGGTTGGGATTTTTATTTGAATTTCAAATCCTAAATATTAGTTATCAAGATTTAATTTATGAGAAATTAGATTAATTGCATATAAATACCTAGTCATTTCACCATTTAAAATTTAAGAAGTTAGAAGAAGAAATATTAGACCATAATTATTATACTTCAAGAGCAGTCAAGAGTAGAATTATTACAACATTTCAACATTCAAGCATAATTTCAAGTTTTATGTGAGTTTGTTCATTTTTATGCATACATTTTATTTATGAGTGCTAATGCTTGTAGGTCTTCAAATCAAGTCAAGCCAAACTACAATCAAGCCTTGACGAGATTTGCATGACTTCAATCCTTTAAGGAAATCATATCTGAGTGGTGAGTTGTAGAAATTTGTTGATTCATCATTTAGCATCTATCCCTCAAAAGGAGAAGATCTCTTTCATCAATTTTTCCATTATGGAGGTATAAATACCAACATAGGGTTTGATCAAGGCAATCCCCTATATGGCACAACCATTCATCTCTCCTTGAATGTGCAGGTTACAAATTTGAAGAAGGTTGGAGGAAGATTAAAGAATATTTGTTCATGTATGCATTCAAACCCTACAACTTGACAAGATACAAAAACTCAATCATCTCAATAATAGATGAAGTTTTGAAAACAATATCTGGAAGCAAGAAGTCACTGACAGAGACCTACAGGACTTCTTTTTCAGACCTGATAAAATTAAACTCAGACAAGCACACCCTAGGTGGCCTTGTCCACCCAAATCAACCTCAAATTCACAAGTCAGGTACCTTTGTGTCTACCTTTGGCTTTTTTGGAACCCAAATTTTTTAGTTAGTTTCTAGTTTGTCATAATTCATGACAGAATGCTATATTTTCAAATTTAACTAGTTGCATCATTGCATTTCATCAAAAATACATTTGAAACCCCCAAAATAATTTAGATCCAAAGTTTATTGACTCACCTTTTAGGTTGAGATTTAATCCCGTAACCTTGCCAATCTAAATTCTAATGTTTTGTAGTGAAAAGTAGCTAATCCTAGTTAAACCCTAGGATCACTTTTCCTACATTATAGACCCTTGATAGAAATGGAGTTGGTGCAAGCTTACAATCAGCCATGCAAAATCTGGAGAGAATTTCAAGTGCATACTTGGGTTAGCCAAGGAAGAAACTAGAATATGATTGAGTGATATCAATCCCCAAGAAGTAATGCAAAAGACCCAAGTCTAACATCAGAAATATGTCATGCAAAGAATTTTTCAATACTTTGATGATGGATGAGTGACTCCTTGTGAGCAAAAATTCATCAACATAGAGAACCAAGAATGTGAGAGTGTCATCCTACTATTGAATGTATATGTTCAAATTAGAATGGAATTGAGTGAACCCAATTATCAAATGGAAGGATTCCATCTTGGCATACCAAGCTCAAGGAGCCTATTTGAGGCCATAGAGATACTTTCAAAGATGAAACACAAGTGAAGAATACTGAATGAACCCTTGTGGTTGCTTCATGTATATTTCCTCCAGAAGGTCACCATGAAGAAAGGCACTCATCACATCCATTTGATGAACTTCCCAAGGATGGGCTACAACTATAGAAAATACAAGTCAGATGGAATTCATTTTGGCAACTGGCACAAAATTCTCAAAGTAGTCAATCCTTAGAACTTGGGAGATTCCTTTTGTGACCAAGCGAGATTTATGCTTATCAAATAACCCATCTGCTGAAAATTTTGTTCAATAGATCCACTTGCATCAAAAAAAATCCTTCCCTTAGGAAGAGGGACTAGATCTCATGTATGATTCCTTTCCAAGGAACTTAACTCTTCTTGCATAGTTGCATGCCATTCAGAGATACCTGAAGCTTCCTGAATTTTTCATGGATCAGAAGTTGAAGCAATGAATAGATATGGAGTCTACTAAAACTATGATTTTTTTCTTCTTGTGTCTGATGGATCACCAACCCAATCACCTATTGAATCCAACGTTTGTCAATCCCAAAGAGGTGTTGAGGTTGGAGAATCTAGAGGCAAATCATCAACCTCTGAATTATGGCTAGGAGAGGGATATGAATCCTCATCATCACTTTCACCATCTGAAGTGGAGGAAGAGGACTCCTCATCAATATTAGGAGGATTTATATCCTATAAAGAACTTACATTATGATGCAATGTCTCCAATGTGACAGTGGATGGAGAAGTGGTAGGAGAAGAATTGGAAGGGCTCTCCTCAAAATGAACACTCCTCTCGATGAACAACTCATGAGTGGTGGGATGGAGAAGCCTATAACCTTTGACATCATTTAGGTATCCAACAAGTATGCAAGGCTTGCTCTACGAATCCATAGCCTTGTGTTTCTCTGCTAGAATGTGGGCCCATGCAAGAGAACCAAACACTCAAAAGTGCTTAACTATGGGTTTCTGACCAGACCAAGCTTGAAAAGGAGTTAACCCCTTCATAGCTTTGAGAGGAACTCAATTCTTGATATAACACGCATAGTTAATGGATTTTTCCCAATACTAAGGTGTCAAAGATTTGGAGTGAGTCATATAATTTTTTATCTCTTTCAAGGACATGTTCTTGTGTTCTAAAACACTATTTTCATGAGGACTATATAGAATTTTGTGTTGCAAGTTGATTCCTTTTGAAGAACAAAACTATTTGAATTGATTGTTAACATATTCACCCCCATTATTTGTATGCAGAATCTTGATGAAGTTCTCAGATTATTTCTTTGCAAAAGCTTTGAAATCTTGAAATTGCTCAAAGACCTCAAAATTTTGTTCAATGAGGAAGTAAACCAAAGTGTACCTAGAAAATTCATCAACAAATGTTAAGAAATATCTAGCCCTGTTAAAATATGGTTGTGGAAATGGTCTTGCCAAGTCACTATGTACCAAATTTAATAGATGTGTAGCTATCTATACTTTACATTTATCATATTTCTTCTCAGGATGCTTACCAAGAATGCATCCCTCATAAAATTCATCAAAAAATTGAATAAAATGCAACCCTAAAACCATGTCATACTAATTGAGTTGTTGCAAGTAACGGTAGTTCAAGTGGCCAAACCATTGATGCCACAAACAACTCACCACATTTGCATGAGTGAGTAAGACAGTCGAAGGAGTGTCTGGAACAAAGTAAGAAAATTGAGATAGTATTGATTGATTATCTTCTTTTCCCATAGCAACTATAGACCCATTATGCATTTCATTGATTACCATTGTATCCAGCGTGAACTAAACTTTCTTGCTAGAACCACTATGATTGATCTGATAAACAAAAAGGATATTAGTTGATAAATATGGAACATAAAGAACATCTTTAAATGTTCCTTCTCCCACATCAATAGACCATCTCCCATTCACTTTAACAAGAGTATCATCACCCATTAGTATGGTAGGAATAGAACATGACTTTAAAGATGTGAGATCATCTTCTGAAGAACCCATGTGGTGTGAGGCACCCTATTCAATTATCCAAGAATTTGGTTGTGAAGCAACAGCAACTAGGGTCTTGCCCTTTCCTTTCCCATTACTTTTTTTTGTGTCCTTAGAAGACCCTTCTAATGAACTCTATTTGAGTGAATCAGGCACCTTGATATTGTTCTTTTCTAAAAGATGATAAATATGATTGATTTATTTCTATAAACATCTATGCCCATCAAGGTGAGTACTTTTACAGTAAGAAAAATTGACCTTATCCTTTTTAGGTTGTTCACCTTTTGATGAAGATGTATAATTAGCTTCATTTGAAGTAGCGGGTGGGTTTTCGATCTTTCTTATTTTATCCTTGATTCTTTTGTTTCTTCTCCTACCTACTAGACCCTTTCTATTCTTTTGTGCCCTAATTAATAGCCAAGGAGTGTGACTTAAAGGGTTTCATTGTACCCATTAGAACCAATTTTTCCTACTCCCTAGTGAACTCATCTTACAGCAAACTCATCTAGAGAATGCATTTAATAGGTGAAACCAAAGGCATATTTTGTAGCATAGAATGTAGAAACAATTACATAATAGTTAGGACCAAGCTTAGAAAGAATTCTCAAGATTAGTTGTTTATCATCCTACTTAATTCCATAATGTTCCAATTGTAATATAACAGCTTTTTATTTTGTGAAGAAGTCTTGTATAGTGTCAAAATTGGAAGGACTCAACCCTATGAGTCCGTTCTCCAATTGATGACCCCTTAACTCATCCTTCTTACCAAAGAGGGTTTCCAAAGTGGTCCACACTACATTTGGTGTAGTGGTAGATCCAATGTGCAAATGAAGGTCAGAAGAGACTAACATACATAGAGTACCACAGACTTCATCACATTTGTTAACCATTTTATCATTTTTGTAGCATCTTGAAGTTTAGTTTCAAGTCCCATTGTAACCTGATGATATCCATGTCTTTTAAGATAGATTATCATCTTAGATTTCCATTCAAAATAGTTATATGGAGTTAAGACATGAAGTGTAGATACATCCATTGGTACAGAAAATTATATTGCAAAGCAGAAAGAAAAGTGAAAAATAAAACACATGAGACAAACCCCCCCTTTCCACTCATCTCAAAAATCACCCCATAGAGATTACAAAGTTGACACTTTATGATTAGTGTGATTACAAGGCTTTTATGAAATTACAATTTTTGATACAAAATATTAATAAAACAACCTTGTATCTGAGTATTAATCTTCAATACCTTTCCAATGCCTATTTATTTTTGAAAAATGAAGCTCTAAGGTGAAATTTGTGATTTGTTGAAGAAGAAACATGAACCAACTTCAACCTACAATATCTGATAAAAAAGGACATTTTTTTATCAATACCTCCATGGATGAAAGTGCTCATTTTCAACTTTCTATCAAGTATTTGTTTGCAAAAATCTAACACCTAAGGTAAAATTTATGCACTTTAAAAAAAGTGTTGAATTTGTCTTTACAAGAATAAATCTTCTCACAAAAATGTCTACTTCGGACTTAATATCTACAAAAATTATCATGAATATACAAAAAGTAAAAGATACCCAAATAGTTTTTCAACCCTACAAACAAAACCTAGAAAAACATTTTTCTTTCCAGAAAGTGGAAGATGAGTTTCTGATGCAAAAAATAGAATGGCTCTAGTAAAAAATATTTCAAATGTCAAACTTTGATTTGCTATTGTGTCCTCTAATCTCTGATTTTGGTAAAATAAAACCCAATACTGACTTTCTCAGACCTCCATGACTTATAGTAACACAAAATGTTGTAATCACCCAAATCTCATAGGAACACAAATATACAAATCAGAGTTCACAAATGCTTATTTTTCCTTCAACTGTTCTGGATTTCCATATCATCCAAGTATGTAAGAGAAGAGCACTCTAAGTTTTTGAAAAAAATATTATTTGTCTATTAGTCTCAAATCTCTCAAAAAATAGATAACAAAGTAAGTTATACTAGGAAAATATGCTTTGATACCACGTTATATTCTTCAAGAAGTGAGAATCGAGCCAGGACTTGATGTCAGTCATAGATCACATACAACTCCAATCATCAAATGATCAAAGATAAAAATAGTAGAGTGGAGATAGAATTTGAAAAGAGAGACAAATAGAGACAATGCAAGAGAATTTGAGTCTGTGCAAGATCATGGGGGTCCAAAAAGTGGCGATGTGAAAAAAAAAGGCATTTTTACCACACCCAAAAACACGAATTTTTTTCTTTGACTTTTTGCAGGCATGGGTGGAAAGTACTAGTGTTAAATATAATGCCCCGCCACATAACCCTAGAGGATGACACAAACACTATGGAAGCGTAACAAAAAAAAAAATGTGTAATTAATAACAAGTAAAGTGAACTACACGTAATGCATATATCCTCTAAGGTACGCGACAACGCTTACATTTGAATCCCATAACAAACACAAGTAAACTAAACTGTATTATAAATAAATATACTCATGAAATAAAGATCATACATCCAAATCATTAAACTCATCTCATAAGATACAAAGTACATTAAAGAACCATTCATAGATTACATTCATTCCAAATAACAGTTACAAAGCTCATTTCCAAAATGAGGAAGTTCATACAATGAGGTTACAATTACAATTATACAAGAAACCTCCTTGAATACAAATGAGGAGTGGTACATATACAAAGTGTCCAACTAATACAATAAAACATATGATATGATACAAAGCAACTGCAACATGAGAGCTCCCCAATCTGGAAGATCCCACCATCACGAACATGAAATGGGAACCCAACGGTGTAAGGTGCACGTTCCACCCAACCAAGTGGTACCCAAAGGCCCATCCCCCATGCTAGGAGATAGTAAAAAGGCTTCCTAGACAAAACCAACAACCTCTAGACACAGGAAATCACAAGACTAAACCATACAAGTACAATACTTAACATAAAGGTTGCATTGCTTCCAGAGTAAAATAATCAAGTACACCAACTAAACCATACAAATTGTTGTCATAGGAGGAGTGTCATCACAAAGCCGCATGGGTTATCTTGGCAGATCTTCCTAGGCCCTGGCCCCCATCGAGAACCACTCCCCTATTGATAACACAAGGATCTAATCCATAACCAAGGGTAGACAAAGTGCACAAAAATGGATATTAAATCCCAACCATAATACAAGAGGCAACACATCCCCGTTCGTAGTAACCGGGTGTTTAACTGAATTGGAACTAAGTGCACTATCCAAGGATAACCGAGAGTTGAATCCATAAATCACTACAACCCCCTCATAAAACTACAACATTTGGAAGACTTACATAGACAACTAACCGATTTCCCAAACTTATGAGAATAGAAGAAATCATAATTTAATAAGCAATTTAGGCAATAAATAAAACTACCATTAGGATTTCCTAAATCCAATCTCCATTTCAAGAAAATACAATAATTTATCACTCACAATAACTAACTTAAAACAATTTCATTTAGAGACAATAGAGGAATTAAATCTAATAAATTATTTCAATTTCCCAATTACTTCTGAATAAAAATCAATTTCCTCTTTCATATCATTTCATTTAAAAATCATCTAATTGTGCATTCGCATGCATTTATTTAAAATATCATTTAAATATATACATAATCATATATATATTTATATATATCATTATATATATACTAATATATATATATATACACACATTATTTAAATATTAAAGTTATCCACAAATTTTCCAAATATAAATTAAATATATAAATATATATGTATACATATATATATATTAAATCCAATCTAATAAATCGAAATTCATACATTTTATATGTTTTAATAACCACTTAATAAAAACCAGATTTACGGACGCATCAAAGTTTTAAGCCTTCGCAATAAACATGGGGGAGGGTTGTTAACACAACCGCACCCCCCCATACAGGGGCGCGGGTTGTGGGAGGTAGTTTTGGGCTGCCTCCATAATCTGCCTCCCTTTGGGGTGGCAGTTGTGGGGATAGGCACAGCCTCCCCTACCCTTTTATACAAAACTTAAATTTTTTTATTAAAAATTCCTGCGATTTAATATTTATAAATCATCGTACGATTTGGTTTGCTATCTGGTTTTTCCAGATACATTTCAATTAGGTAATTTTATATAAATATAAGCATTTATATTTGTATATGTATGTATATATAATATATATATTTGTATATGTATGTATATATATAATATATATATTTGTATATGTATGTATATATATAATATATATATATATATAAATTCATCAACATAATTGTCCAGTTGGGCAAATTTTCACAAAATTATCTACAGAGGATATTTTCAAATTTACCAGAGGATTGTAATTTCCCCAACCAAATAAAAACTAATTGGGAAAGAAAATCCAAAATAGTAATCTTCTACATGAAACATTTACAAAATCTTCTAGAGGTTTTCTACAAATTTCACAAGAAGATTTAAATCTATTCCAACAGAGAATTTCCAAATCTTCTATTGTTTTCATTCTAGGATTTCTAATGTTTCAAACAATTTCCTATAGAGGCTCTAAAACTTTTACGGCTATTTTCTAGTTCCAAACAAATCAAAACTTAAACAATTTCTACAAAAGCTCTAAGCTTACACGGAAATTTTCTAGACACGACAATCTTTCAAATTTACTAAATATAAAAAAAACTTCTAAACAAATAACATATTCTTATTGTATAGGCAATATTTCCAATATGCATATAAAAAAAACAATTTAAAGAACCTTTTTCCAGATGCTTGAGGAAATGATGTTTGAAGTAGTGCTTCACCTTCAAATTCAAATTTCGCAAAGCTTTTTCCAACAAAATCAAAGCTTCTTTCAAATTATTCACTTTCTAAAAAGATGAAAACAAAACTAGAGCCAAATTATTTCTCAAGAAATTCTTCCCCAATTTTACAACAATTCGAACAACCTCCTTTAATTTTTAACAACCTCCTCCCAAAATATCTTCTCTCATTGTCGTGAAGTAGCCTCTTTCCTCTTTCATTTAATGCAAATATTCTCTCCGAGAATTAATTTCCCAACAACAATGTTTAATTTTTCTAACACATGTAATAAATAAAATATCTTCCCAACCAATTCACAGATAATTTCTCTAAGATATTTTCTAACATATTTGTACATTTAATAATTCAAAATTCACATAATAATTTCTAATTAATTTAATCACTTTATAAAATAAATTTAATTTCAAAGATTAAATCTCTTTACAAAATAAATTAAATCAATTATCTAAATTAAATTAAAAGCTTCTAACAACATTAAACAAGATTAATTAAATAATTACTTAAAACATTATAATCATTAATTTCCCACAAAGCATACCTTGCAAAATAAATTAAACAACAAGGCAAACAGAAAACAACATGATAATTCAACACAATCAAAACCAAGGCTGACAACACACTGTGACTAGGGTTGTGGTTTGACAAGGAAAACCTGTTACTATCTTCCAATCAACTATACCCTTGGGCAATGGACATGCTCAAACATGGAATCCAGGTGGATTCGATGTCCTGTACCTGCAATCTTGCAAACAAAATATATGGCGTACATGTATATAGATCATGAACAATCACACTGTGAAGAGAAAATCACAGAATCGTGGGGTGCTCGCAAGTGAGTGATGCAATCTCATTCCCTTCACCAATACAATGTCACATAAAAACTGACAAAACTAAAACATCAATAAACTACAGATGATCATATATCAATATCAACTCAAATAATCAAATATGCTAACCAGAAAGCATGTCATAAACAATAAACATCCATATAGTGTATCATCACATCTAAATATAAAAACCATCATCGCTCCAACATCAGTGATCAAATAACAGCAACATAGTATCATAGTCTATCAAAAATAAAAACAGTGTTTGAAAACATAAGAAAATCAAAGTAAAACACCATCTGAAAATATGGGAAAATCGGAGGGGTGCTACATCCTCCCCCCTAGGATCAGGCTTACTCCTGGAAGCCTACAAACACACATAGTAAAAAATCCATATGATAACACATAATCAAATTGTTCCAAACCTAAATAACTCCATACATCAACATAAAAACAACAATAACTAGTGTCATAATCATCCAAGCCAAATAAACTGTCAATCCATACAAACCAACATGGTGAAGCAACCACCAACAAAGTCTCAAAAACACATAACTTATCATAACAAGTGTCAATGTAGAGAAAACAACACTAAAGGCACTTCCTCAGTCTCTTATACCATAGGATTTCCACGGGCTCTCGAATCAGTTGTCTGATCACTACCAATAATCTCCACATTTGTGCCCTAATTCTCTTCTCGGCGGTGATCAACCACTGCACTCGTTCTATGGGACCTTCTTGCATCATTTATTAGTGGCTCCATGGCCGTTGGTCTCTGACTAAATTCAGGTGTGTTCCTCTGAGGACATTGTCTAGCTATGTGGCCTTGTCGGCCACAAGTGAAACTTGTACCTCTACCCATTGCAGCCTGTGTGCTCTGAGCTGACTAGCCATGATGATGGATTTGGGCTCGCAACCAACTCTGGATCCTTCTAGATGAAAGACGATCACCCCAGAACCCAAAGCCTATTGGGGACACCCTACCAAAATGAGCACCAATCATCCAATTCTCAAACTCCAAACCTCCACAAGAACGATTGATGAGAGGAGAACATGCCCTCAAAAGGCCCATCATAAGTCCCACTAAATCTGAAACATTTCTCCTCCTAGGGAACCTTTCTCTTTCCCTAAACACCTGTCGACCACCCCCCTATCTAGGGCCTAGCTGGATAAGAATCTCCTTAAGCAAAGAACATAATTGGGGACCTAGGTGCTCCTCACGACCATTCTCGTAGGGACTCAAAAAAGAAGTGTTTAGACAATTGACTCCATGACCACCTCCCCTAGGCATCCTACACACACCACCCAAGAAAAGAGCCACAAAAAATTAGGTGAGGGTAATAGAAAGTAAAATAGAGAAACTCATAAGTCAAGAACCATATTCATGATTTAGCATACATTCTTCACATACACACCAATGCACATCACCGGAAATCACATCACAAGGCCACACATGGGTCCATCTGGACACTGGAAAGAAGCTTACTAATCCATGATATATAATTCATGTGCCAAGAGCTAATATCCATCTCGCATAATCCATACCTCACACTCAGTGGATTGATGGTGTTAGGCCACACACATGATGAGACCATCCAATCAAGACCACAATGACCTGTCTCTCATTGTATAAGGTGGTTAGCCTCCAAGAGATAGACATCACACATAGGTGGGTAGTGGGTCCTCGTTGAGTAACAACCTCACATACCCCCATCCTCAAGGTTCCCTACTTTTGCTTCCTCATATACACTCACCAAGTTTGCCTCATATGTCCTTGGAGAGGATTCACAATATGACATATTTCCGACATTGAAAACAATAAGGATAAACTAGTTTAGCCACCAAGGTCATAAAGAAGAGAAAAATAAAATTCAATTTCAACAATAAGGCAATAAATACGCACAATTTTGACACTAAATCAAATATAACCACGATGGTTACAAGAAAATAAGATCACAAGGTGTGGCTAAACCATCACAATCAAATATAACAAGGTGTCGGCCTTCACAATCAACAAAAAATCATTAATAACCATAAAAAAAGTCCACAATCTTTAAAATTGCACTATACAACACTGTGTGACTAGATACTAGCCACCAAATGAGGAAGGAGTGAACAACATCAGGTTATAATAGTAGCCCTCATGTGGTACGAAGTGATCACGCCATCCACGTGACTCAAACTGTACTTCTCAGCTACACCCTGCATCGCATCATCACACGATATGGTCATACACCAACTAGGGAAAGCACGCATTGGTCGTATGTCGCATGGTAGTGTGTTTTTCACTCTGTAGAAGTAGGCACGCGTAGAAGTAGGCATGCGCAGAACACACCCCGCATAGTGATACCTCATGGGGAAGGCAGATGTAGGTACTCGTCGTAGCCAAAGTTATACATGGCTAGGACATACCCATATGCTAATTGACCCAACACTATCAAAAGAAAATATGAGTATCCCTCTACAAGTGTGTGAGGCCCCATTACGCTCATCACACAACTAGGCTATCATAAAACATTCTCATAATGCACCTTCACGTGTCTATTCATGTGGCATCGTGTCCTCGAGCCCAGCTCGCTACCATCAGCAACACGGCATCATCACCAGCACTATGTCAGAACATCAGTGGGGTGTGGCATCGTATCTATTACATCATGTTGAAACACGTGCATATATAGTATATATATAATTCATAAATGATTATATCAATATGGGGCTACTCGAGCTTCACCTCTCATACGGATGAGGTCAACTTGCTAGTGCCAGCTCAACGTCTTTATGAATGACCAAGCATATACTAACAAACCAATGTTGTTGTACTCAAATCTGTGGGGATTGGGCTAGCACATATGGATCAAGTATCCTGATCCATCATAAGGGAAAGTAGTGAGTACATTTCCTCGGGATCGGTTGAGTTGAGACCACTCTATTTCGCAATATGCATACACTGTACACTCCACCCAAGGAACTTTGTGGCTACTACTATCCCTTCATAGATTGAGGGGCTAGAGAACCAAAAGAAAAGAATCTATGAAACTAAATTTTGGCTACTCTTATATATAAGTTTCAACCACACATGGGTTGGCCCTCAATCAGGTAACAATCATGCAAGCACACATAATGGTATGGTTAATCCCACACCAAAAGACAACATTTTCCCCATGGATAGGTACCTAGTATCACCATCCCATGGACACACAAAGCAAGTACGGGGTATTCACAACACTCAACAAATGCACAGTTACTAGTTCCTCACATTTACAAGGGGTATAATTACATACAGAATTCCATAAATACATCTACTTCCATAACCCATGTGATACATATCATTACTTTTCATCCATAACCTTTTATCAATTTTCTTTCACTCTACTCTTTTCCACATAGCACATGATGCTAAATGTCAATGCCATGAACATCATGATCACTTAACAAGTCCACTAAAAAATTTACAAGGACAACATAATGGGCTCATATGTACCCAGAGCACCCAGTGTATGAACCTAGGCTTTGATACCATGTGTAACGCCCTGCCACATAACCCTAGAGGACGACACAAACACTATGGAAGCGTAACAAAAAAAAATTAAAGTGTAATTAATAACAAGTAAAGTGAACTACACTTAATGCATATATCCTCTAAGGTACGCGAAAATGATTACATCTGAATCCCATAACAAACATAAGTAAACTAATCCATAGCATAAAGAAATATACTCATGAAATAAAGATCATACATCCAAAGCATTAAACTCATCTCATAAGATACAAAGTACATTAAAGAACCATTCATAGACTACATTCATTCCAAATAACAGTTACAAAGCTCATTTCTAAAATGAGGAAATTCATACAATGAGGTTACAATTACAATTATACAAGAAACCTCCTCAAATACAAATGAGGAGTGATACATATACAAAGTATCCAACAAATACAATAAAACATATGATATGATACAAAGCAACTGCAACATGCGAGCTCCCCAATCTGGAAGATCTCGCCATCACGAACATGAAATGGGAACCCAACAATGTAAGGTGCACGTTCCACCCAACCAAGTGGTACCCGAAGTCCCACCCCCTGTGCTAGGAGATAGTAAAAAGGCTTCCTAGACAAAACCAACAACCTCTAGACACAGGAAATCACAAGACTAAACCATACAAGTAAAATACTTAACATAAAGGTTACATTGCTTCCAAAGTAAAATAATCAAGTACACTAACTAAACCATACAAATTGTTGTTATAGGAGGAGTGTCATCACAAAGTCACATGGGTTATCTTGACAGATATTCCTAGGCCTCGGCCCCCATCGAGAGCCACTCCCCTACTGATAACACAAGGATCTAATTCATAACCAAGGGTAGACAAAGTGTACAAAAACGGATATTAAATCCCAACCATAATACAAGAGGCAACACATTCCCATTCGTAGTAACCGGGTGTTTAACTGAATTAGAACCAAGTGCACTACCCAAGGATAATAGAGGGTTGAATCCATAAATCACTACAACCCCCTCATGAAACTACAACATTTGGAGGACCTACATACACAACTAACCGATTTCCCAAACTTATGAGAATAGAAGAAATCATAATTTAATAAGTAATTTAGGCAGGAAATAAAACTACCATTAGGATTTCCTAAATCCAATCTCCATTTCAAGAAAATACAATAATTTATTGCTCACAATAACTAACTTAAAACAATTTCATTTACAAACAATAGGGGAATTAAATCTAATAGTTTCTTTCAATTTACCAATTACTTCTGAATAAAAATCAATTTCCTCTTTCATATCATTTCATTTTAAAATCATCTAATTGTGTATTTGCATGCATTTATTTAAAATATCATTTAAATATATACATAATCATATATATATTTATATATATCATTATATATATACTAATATATATATACATTATTTAAATATTAAAATTATCCACAAATTTTCCAAATATAAATTAAATATATATATTAAATCCACTCTAATAAATCAAAATTCATACATTTTATATGTTTTAATAACCACTTAATAAAAACCAGATTTACGAACGCATCAAAGTTTTAAGCCTTCGCAATAAACGTGAGGGAGGGTTGTTAACACAGCCGCACCCCACCTCGCCCCCCCCCCCCCCAATATAGAGGCACAGATTGTGGGAGGCAGCGTTGGGCTGCCTCCATAGTCCGCCTCCCTTTGGGGCAGCGGCTATGGGGACAGCCACAACCTTCCCCACCCTTTTATACAAAACTTAATTTTTTTATTAAAAATTTCTGCAATTTAATATTTATAAATCGCCGTACGATTTGGTTTGCCTATCTGGTTTTTCCAAATTAATTTCAATCTAGTAATTTTATATAAATATAAGCCGTACGATATCTGGTTTTTCCATATAATAGTAATTGTATATGTATATGTATATATATATATATAAATTCATCAACATGATTGCCCAGTTGGGCAAATTTTCTATAGAGGATATTTTCAAATTTACTAGAGGATTGTAATTTTCCTAGTCAAATAAAAATTAATTGGGAAAGAAAAACCAAAACAATAATCTTCTACATGAAATATTTACAAAATCTTCCAAAGGTTTTCTACAAATTTCATAGGAAGATTTAAATCCATTCCAACAGAGAATTTCCAAATCTTCTATTGTTTTCATTCTACGATTTCTAATGTTTAAAAACATTTTTTTACAGAGGCTCTAAAACTTTTACGGCTATTTTCCAATTCCAAACAAATCAAATCTTTAACAATTTCTACAGAAGCTCTAAGCTTACACGGCAATTTTCCAAACGCGGCAATCTTTCAAATTTACAAAATATAAAAAAAACTTCTAAACAAATAACATATTTTTCTTGTATAGGCAATCTTTCCAATATGCATATAAATTAAAAAGAAAAATTAAAGAACCTGTTTCCGGATGCTTGAGGAAATGATGTTTGAAGTAGCGCTTCACCTTCAGATTCTAATTTACCAAAGCTTCTTCCAACAAAATCAAAGCTTCTTTCAAATTATTCACTTTCCATAAAGATGAAAACAAAACCAAAGCCAAATTATTTCATGAGAACTTCTTCCCCAATTTTCCAACAACAATTTCCAACAACCTCCTTCAACAACCATTTTCAACAACCTCCTTCAATTTTTAACAACCTCCTCCCAAAATATCTTCTCTCATTGTTGTAAAGTAGTCTTTTTCCTCTTTCATTTAATGCAAATATTCTCTCCAAGAATTAATTTTCCAACAAAAATGTTTAATTTTTCTAACACATGTCACAAATAAAATATCTTCCAAACCAATTCATAGATAATTTCTCTAAGATGTTTTCTAACATATTTGTACATTTAATAATTCAGAAATCACATAATAATTTCTAATTAAATTTAATCTAATTAATTTAATCACTTTATAAAATAAATTTAATCTCAAAGATTAAATCTCTTTACAAAATAAATTAAATCAATTATCTAAATTAAATTAAAAGCTTCTAACAACATTAATCAAGATTAATTAAATAAGTACTTAAAACATTATAAGCATTCATTTCCCACAAAGCATACCTTGCAAAATAAATTAAACAACAAGGCAAACAAAAAACAACATGATAACTCAACACGACCAAAACCAAGACTAACGACACACTGTGACTAGGGTTGTGGTTTGACAAGGAAAACCTGTTACTATCTTCCAATCAACTATATCGTTGGACAATGGACACGTTCAAACGTATGAATCCAGGTGGAGTCGATGTCTTGTACCTGGAATCCTACAAACAAAATATATGTCGTACATGTATATAGATCATGAACAATCACACTGTGAAGACAAAATCGTGGAATCACAGGGTGCTCGCAAGCTAGTGATGCAATCCCGTTCCCTTCACCAATACAGTGTCACATCAAAACTGATAAAACTAAAACATCAATAAACTACACATGAGCATATAGCATTATCAACTCAAATAATCAACTATGCTAACCAGAAAGCATGTCATAAACAATAAACATCCATATAGTGTATCATCACATCTAAATATAAAAACCATCATCACTCCAATGTCAGCGATCAAATAACAACAACATAGTATCATAGTCTATCAAAAATAAAAACACTGTCTGAAAACATAAGAAAATCAAAGTAAAACACTGTCTGAAAATATGAGCAAATCAGAGGGGTGCTACATCAAACCTAATACCAAACCAAAACGGATATCTATTTAGTTTAAGTCAGAATTTTTAATTCCTTCGGGTCTATGTCCGACCAATTTTTTTATTGTATATATTATAATAATTTTTTAATATATTTATCATATAGCATATGGAAATTAAATTAAAAAACATTATAATAATATTTTATAAAAACATTATTATAATGTTTGTTAATTTAATATTATATAATAATCTATTTAATATATTATGATATTATATTTTATTATAATATATATAATCTTATATATAGTATTATATATTATATATTAAATATAGTATTATACATTATATATTAAATATAATATTAAATTTATTATATTTTATGATTATATAATATTATATTATTATATTTTATGATTATATAATATTATATTATTATATTTTATGATTATATAATATTATATTATTATATTTTTTATATAATTTTATATTGTTATATTATATTATATTATATTACAATATCATACTATATTATATTATATTATATTATACTACAATATCATACTATATTATATTATATTATATTATATTACAATATCATACTATATTATATTATATTATATTATGATATCATATCATATCATATTATATTATATTATATTACAATATCATACTATATTATATTATATTATATTATCATATCATATCATATCATATTATATTATATTATAATATACTATTATTATATTATATTATATTATAATATAATATTATTATATTATATTATATTATATTATATTATATTATATTATATTATAATATAATATAATAATTATAATATTATATTATTATTTTATATTATACATTTCAAAAAAATGTTGCCAATTAATATATGGTCGGGTCCTAGACCCGACCATATATTAAAATAAAGTATAAAACAAGAAACGGGTATCCGTTTCAAAACGGATATTCATTTCTTATGTTATAAATTGAAAAAGAAAAACTCAAGAGCTCATTTTTAGCTCATTGTGCGTGCATTTTTCTACTAGCCAACTCAGATATCCATTCCTAAGGATTCATTTTGCTCAAAATCAATCAAATTTTAAAGGTATTCTTGGATTTTTGTGTTTTTATTCAATTTATATTGTTTTTGCATTGTTTTTTTTAATTTTAGTCAAAAATAGGGTAAATTTGATAGGTTTTTTATTGCATTAAAATCATTGTTAATTTTGAAAAAAATTATCAATTAACAGGCTTAAAATGGATCAACATGAAATCCCTAACCCCGCACAAGATGAAAACCCTCCAAATCCTCCTTCACCGCGACCGTTGTTTCCAAACCAAAATGTGCCAACAATACATGAATCTATTTATAGAAATTTAGATCAATTGAGAAAGTATGTTGAATCTATGAGACACTCACTGATCTATCAAACATGAAGAACACTTTGGAAACAATCATTTCAAATGTTGAAACTTTGGCAACTTAGCACAATAGATTTACATAGTGGCGAGGGGAATAAAGGAAATTTTATGTCGATGGGCTATCATATGACGAGGTGAGGGCACTTGATATTGACAAATCCCAATTAGCCCAATTATTTATCGATCACAGAACAAGACAACCTATTAATGTGTGGAAACCAAAATTTTCAATTAAATGGTACACCCATAGAGGCATATTAGATAATTTATGGAGATGTTGGTGGATGGTTTTTGATAAACCACCCAACAAAAATCTTGATGTCCCTCAGTCTTTTCTCTAAAAATTATATACTAAGTTTGTGCTAGGGAAACATGTCAATTACTTTGACATGCTAGATTTCCAAGGTGTTGGTAGAGGGATGCCACAAGATAGACCTAGAGCATGTCGAGTCATCCCAATTCGTCCTACTCCACCTATTGTTGCCCCAACTCTACTACCTTACCCTAAGATTGCTTTAGATGTAGGGATTCTAAGAATTTATGCCTTACATTCATTGAGTGATCATTTGGTCACACAGAGCCATCATGTTGCACAGCCATTTGACGATGCATCCCATCACTATGGTGTTGTACCTGATACATCCCAACATGATGGTGGTGCACCTACTACATCAGCTCCCACTAGTACACCGTCCTCTTTGGGACATATTTGTGTGCATCATTACTGCATGACATGCAACAATTTATGTTTGGGTCCTCTCTGATAGTCCACTCAGGCTTCCATAGACACATATGACTATGAGGTTCATGATATGTCATATGTAGGAGTTGATAGAGCATGTAGTGGACCATTTGTAGGAGAGACATCGATTTCCATGGACGATATGGGAGGACCGATAAGACAGTAATTTCATAGTGTGTTTTATGTAATTTCTTTCATATTTTATAAGAGATATTTGTACTAATATATGTTTATGTGCTAGAATATTTAACAGGTGCTGACAAAGGAGCAGATGTCACAATTACAAGAGGTTATGCAGACAGCCATTTCATTTGCCCTAGAGAATCAGTATACGGTATTATTTAAATTGTTATTTTAGATGTTAATTTTTGAAATCTATTATGTTTAAATACATGTACTACATATATTGATAGTCTAATGTAATCTTGTATTTTTATGTAGCAACCTGGTTCTTATACAGCCTTGTTGACTAGGTCTGACCCGTTGGATGAAGTTTCATAATAGGTATATATTTTTATTATTCTCAACATTATGATTATATGTGCATGTGCATTTAAAGTGTGTTACATTCTTGTCATTTTTTATATAGGAAACCATCTTCGCTGCTTCATCCACTATGAGTCCATCTAGTGTCATAGCATCATAGCAGGTATGTGTTTATTTTATATTGCAGATATTTACGTTTAGATAGGAGTAGATATGTGTTTAGTAGATATGATTATTTGTCAACAATTATATGTTAATTTGTATCATTTTTATTTTACCTTCTATAGTCCTCTGCTCGACTCAGCACTATGAAGAGTGTGAGAGCATTACTTTATATGAGGACTCTCGATCATCCTAATCGACAATCATATGCAGAACATCTTGCAGAAAAGAGAGCAAGACTTGAGGTAAACAAGAATTGCATTAATTATATAATATAGTACATGTAGATGATTTTGATGTTAAATTTATAATTTATAAATGATAGTATATAAGTTTCTATTTACTAGTCTATCTTGTCAACCATTCACATAATTAATCTGATTTGTGGTGTGAATTGTAGTTGTACAGGAAACTTCAAAGCAACTAACTTCTTCGAGGAGGCTCGATGGTCCAGCATAGGATTAGGATATGATATAGATTGATATGTACTTAGGGTTTGATAGATCTTGAGACGACATATATGCCACATTTTGTAAAACTTGTTCTGAGTAGGCATATGCCAAACTTGTATATGCACAAACACAATTATTCTATATTTTCATATATAAGAATTGATATTCGGTCTAATTTATTCCTCGTGTGCATGTCTTTCCACTTTGAATTTTAAAAATGGAATGTATAATTATCTTAGAATGGTTTAAAGTTATGATCGATAATGTATGTTATAGATTAATGAAATTATATTTTAATAGAACCTATGAATTACAATTGGTAATCCATCTATGTTAGATTTCATTCATATTAAGGTTCACATACATTACATTCCATGAGAACACATTTCTTTGAAGATTTTTTTCAAACAATTCACTTCCTTTTCTATTGTACCATATTTTTCATACATGTATACCAATACATTTTTATCAAACACTCAATTTGAGAATACCCATGATTTCAAGCTTTGTTGAATGAATTTACTTTTGACATTATTTTATTTTTTGAACTCATGTAATGAACTAGGAAATTGATTTTTATTTCAAAATAAGTTAAAATTAAAGAAAAATGGTATGAGAAGCACTATATAATATTTTTTAAGAAGAACTGTTTGAAAATATGCCTCGAAGAATTGAGGTCTCATAGACAAGGCAAAAAATATGAAAAGAGTAGCTTGTGGCAGTCTTATGGCATTGATTATTTTGATTGATTAAAATTTTCAAACAAATGGATACAACTTAATGAAATATATGTCATATTACAGCAGTCATTCAAAAGTTAAATAATCATCTTGATAAAAATAAATGTCACTCAATGTTCATTCAAGCTTAATAACATGTAAAAGGTATAAAATCATCTTGAATAAGAATCACTATATTTCAACCATAGGGGTCTTTCTCTCTCTCCCTCTCTCCCACTCTCCCTCTCTCTCTAAACCTTAAACCAACTCTCTCTCCCTCTCACACTCTCCATCTCTCCCTCTCAGTTCTTTCCCTCTCAAGTCTTTCCCTCTCTCCCTCTCTCCCACTCTTCCTCTCTTCCTCTCAGGTCTTTCCCTCTCTCCCATTCTCCCTCTCTCCCTAAACCCAAAACCTACTCTCTCTCCCACTCTCACACTCTCCCTCTTTCCCTCTCAAGTCTTTCCCTCTCTCCCTCTCCCTCTCTCTCTCCCACTCTCCCTCTCTCCCTATCTCTCTCTCTTCCACTCTCTCTCTCTCCCACTCTCCCTCTCTTCCTCTTAGGTCTTTCCATTTCTCCCACTCTCCCTCTCTCCCTAAACTCTAAACCCACTCTCTCCCTCTCTCCCTCTCTCACACTCTCCCTCTTAGGTATTTCCCTCTCTCCCTCTCTCCCTCTCTCACACTCTCCCTCTTAGGTATTTCCCTCTCTCCCCCTCCCTCTCTCTCCCACTCTCCCTCTCTCTCTCTCCCTCTCTCCTCTTGGTTCTCTCTCTCTCTCTCTCTCTCTCTCTCTCTCTCTCTCTCTCTCTCTCTCTCTCTCTCCTCTCTCTCTCTCCTCTCTCCCTCACTCTCTCCTCTCTCCTTCTCTCTTATTACTATAATGATTAAATCCCTCACTCTCCCTCTCTCCTTCTCTTTATTATATAATGATTAAATATATATATTAAAGATTTGAGAGGGAGATGGATACTTCAAAGGGAGACTATGCATTAAATATATTATATAATATATTTAATATATATACAATATATAGAATATAAATAATATATATTATAGTATATATTTACTATAGTAGATTTAATATATAAATATATTATATAATATATAGTATATATGAAATATATTATAGTATATTTATATATAATAAATTTATTATAGAGCAAACAAATATCCACTTATAACAGATATTCGTTATTAACTGCATTGGATTTGAAGCCTCATGAGAATATATCAATTTGTTGTTACTAAATGGATATCCATTTTATTGAGGACAAACCCTGCCTCATTTTCAAAGGGAGACTGTATAATATATAATATATAATATATATATAATATTATATAATATATAATCAATATAATATAATATATAATATATATTATATAATATATAATAAATATAATATAATATATAATATATAATATATAATATATAGTATATAATATATAGTATATGTAAAATATACTATTGTATATTTATATATAATAAATAGATATTCGTTTATAATGGATATCCGTTTATAACGAATATTCATTTCATTGAGGACTTTATAACTCGAACCCTGCCTCATTTTCATGATGCTACCAATCGAGTAGCGACCTCCATCGTGAGCAGTGAGTTTCATATATGTGGTTTTTGAATTTTTTTCTTTTTTTTTGGTTGATTAGTGATTAATTTATGTTTTTTTTGCATTCTTTGTAGTTTTGTTGAATTTTTTCATTTGTATCTAAACTTACAAAAAAAATTAAAACCCTAGTTAGTGGAAAACAAAAAAATTGAACCTTCGTTATTGGAAAAAAAACACAAAATTGAACCTAGCATACTAAACAAACATAAAATTGAACCTTCATTACCCCCTTTCTGCATTTATTTAAATTGTTTGACATTCTTGTCCATGTTTCCTTCTTCTTTATCACTTATTCTCATGTTTCTTAAATTCTTGCTTTGTTGCTTATTCTTAAGTTAGTATTTCTTTGCTAAACAATTTATTTTTTAATTGTTTTGACTCTCCTTAGCTCTCAAAATAGAAAGGATCCTTGTTGGAAGTGCTCTAAATTTCTAATACTTAGTGAATTTGCATCCATTGTTAGTATTGGCCAAACAAAACTTGTCCCTACAGCCATAGGGAAATGGGTGAAGTTAATGGGTAATAATCGATGGGCTATGTAGGAGGCTATCATATTATATGATAGCCTTATGCACATCCCATCGATTATTACCCATTAACTTTTCCCATTTCCCTATGGCTGCAGGGACAAGTTTTGTTTAACCATTACTAACTATAAATACAGATTCACTAAGTATTGGAAATTTGGAGCTTAACACTTCCACCTTTGTTGAATCAATTTGGAGCTTAACACTTCCACCTTTGTTGAATCAATTTGGAGTTTAACACTTCCACATTGCAGCAAAGTAAAAATTTAATGTATCTTTAAATGAGATTTCACATCACTTTAAAAATTATTTATTTTTCATTTACATGCCTAGACATAAATGATCTTTACACATTTTTTCATTTGTATTCAATTAAGTCATTTATATTGAATGGTTTAAGGGGATTTTTAAACATCTATCTTACATTTTGAAATTAAATATTTAATGCAGGTTCACTTATATCTAAATCATGGATCCATGCCCTCCATTTCCACCCACTCCACCTCATAACCCCCACCTCCACCACCACATTTGATGGTGCTCACTTTCGAGAACAAGTCAATGTGAATGTTAGAACCATTCAGGATCAAGTTAACACTATTCTAATGAAGAATGTGTTCACCCATTATTGAGGCGTTTTGCATCAAAAATGCAAAATGTTGTTGATGCAGTTAGGTCCATGGAAGTGGAGTTAGATGAGAATCAACGATGGCTAGAGGAAAAGAGACAGTCTCATTCTAAAGAGGAAAACACAAAGAAATGAAGAGATGCAACATAGAGCTGCAAAACTTTATTAAGACAATGATCTTATTTTTCTAAAAAAATTGACCTTGGATGGATATTTTATAAAGAATTTTGTTGGATAGATATTTTATAAAGAATTTAGTTGGATGGATATTTTTAGTGTTGAATTTATGAATATAATAGTATAATGATGAGACAAAAATTTAGTAATAAATATTAAATAATCTATTAATTTAGTGTTTGTTTATATATAGTGTGCATATATAGTGTTTATTCATGCATCATGGTTGATTGATGTCTTATTTGTTGATCCTAATTATTGTATAGATTTCACATGAACAATCTAATGAACATGTATCATGTTGTCTTGTAAGGATTTTTTTTGAAGGTTGCATCAAACCCCTATGATGTACATAATTTTCTTGTTTATGTATCATGATTGAAAGATAATTATTCTTATTCATGATGATTTTATATACCTTTTACATGAATGATCTAATGAAATTTTATTAAGCTTGAAGGTTTTAATGGCATGAATGTTGAATTGAGTTGCAATGGTTTTGTTTGATGGTTGTATCACTTCTTATTCTAGAGGGTCCCAACATAGGAAAACACTCTTCCTCTCAACTCTCTCTCCCTCTCCCTCTCTCTCTTTGTCTCTCCCTCCCTCTCTCCATCTCAACTCTCTCTCTCTACCTCCCACTCTCAGGTCCCTCCCACTCTCTCTCTCTAGTCTCTCAGAGATTCCTCTCTCCCTCCGCTCAGGTCTCTCTCTCATTCTCTCCCTCTCAAGTCTCTCTCTCTCTCACTCTCTCCCTCTCAAGTCTCTCTCTCTATCCCTCTCTTCCTCTCGCTCTCCCTCTCAACTCTCTCTCTCCCTCTCAGGTATTTCTCTCTTTCTCTCTCTCCCTCTCACTCTTAGGCCTCCTCTCTCTCTCAAGTCTCTAGATCTCTCTTGGACTCTCTCCCTCCCTCTCTCCCTCTCAAGTCTCTTTCTCTCTCACTCTTAGGCATAGATCTCCCTCTCCTCCCTCTCTCCCTCTCAAGTCTCTTTCTCTCTCTCCATATCTCCCTCCCTTTCTCCCTCTCAAGTCTTTCTCTCCTGCTCTATCCCTCTCAACTCTCTCTCTCCCTCTCTCCCTCCTCTCTCCCTCTCAACTATCTCTCTCTCTCTCTCCCTCTCAGCTCTCCCTCCCCATCCCTCTCAAGTCTCTCTCTCTCCCACTCTCTCAATTCCTTCCCACTCGCTCTCTCTCTCGTGAATTGGTCGCACATCAATAAATATATAATATATATTATGTAGTGTATAATATATACTATGTATTAAATATATTATATAATATTTCATATATATATAATAATTAATATGTATACTATATATAATATACATATTATATATTAAAAATATATGTATTATAAATGTACATAATATATAATTTACATATTATATAATATTATGTATTATAGATAATTCAAATAACAGATATCCATTTATAAACGGATATCCATTTTGAATGAATATCCATTTTTCTGACATAATCAGTAGGCTCGGAATTTGGTTTGGGATTGCCTGACTTGGAAAGTCAACCCAAAAAATGTGTTTTGAAAATTTGTTTAGTTTTCTGAAGTTCGCCCTTATGGCTGACGACATTTTTTATCTGAATTTCATCAAACAAAAAGGGTTTATAGAAAAAAATTGCCAGCTTTCCACCAATATAATGTTTTCCTTATTTTGAATTTAATAAATAATTATTATTGATTTTCTACATACAGTACGTCTAAAGTCTCGATTGATAGGCTGATTGAAAAATTTCTATAACTTTCGAACTACTTAAATTTTTTGAACCTACAAGATACACCACATTCTATGCTTCGCATACTATAGGATAAGAAAAAATAAATTTTATAAATTTTTGACCAAGTTATGGTGGTCAGACATAGACATTTTAATAATTCTGAAAAGTTCTAATAAAAAAATCATAACTAATTATTCACGTGGACAAAAATTACAAAAAAAAAAATCCAACACATTCAGGTATGTGACCTCTACTTATATTGAAAGATTCAAAAAAAAAAATTATTTTTTTCTTGTACTTAGGGTGGTTGGACATATACCTGCTTCTTATCTTTTACTTGAAAATTTAGTATCACTGCATTGAAATTTCAAATTTTCTCAAAAAAAATTACTTTTTTTCAAAAAAGGACTAGTAGCCTAGAAAATACATTCAATTTGCTACAAATTTTGTTTTTACATATTTTTCAAATTATGTTAATAACCTATTCAATTTTTTATGTCAATTTGTCTAACTCTTATTTTCTAAATTTTCATCGCCACTTAAAGGCCTAGTTTGGACCCCCATGATCCTGCACTGACCCATTTGAGAATATTCAAGTCACTCTCACCAAGAGAGGTTATGAGAGGTGGCACAAAAAGCCAAAATAGGCTGATAAATCCAACTACCCCATAACCTACTTGAGCAAGGACAAAATAATGGTTATGAGAGGTGGCACAACAAGCCAAAAGAGGATGTGTAACTCAACTACCCATGTGTGAGAGAGTGTGACACATGTAGCTCATGTATTTTGCCACATGTCCTCATATTAACCACACTTAATAAACCTAATAAATCTTAAATAATATGTTTAGGAAAAATGAAATGCCCCTAATATAAGGAAAATAAAAAGCCTACACTAACAAGAAGTTGGTTATGTTATTTGGAATCATGACGATAAAATAATTTTGGTGGAAACAAGGAAATTAGGGCAAACAACAAACAATAACACACCAAACCTCCAAGATATTCACTTAGAAGAGAAATCCCTAAATATTATTAATGCAATTCATAAGAATCATTCTCCAAGCTAGAAATTGAATAAATGGTTTGGGGTGATCGATGCCACTAAAAATTTACAAAGGCTTTAATATTTTCCATGTATATCGAAAAGGTAACGTCATGGTGGACAAGACGGCGAACATGGCAATAGACATGGGTTTAAATGAAGTTATTTTGGATTCATAAGCTAAATGGTATGTGTTCTGCAGTGCAAAATGTGTGAGAACACAACTTCCAATAGACACTTAAATGTGAAAGGACATACTAAAATCATGATTCTTTAAGGCAAGAAGTGTTGAAGTACTCAAGCTCATTTGGGAATTATTTTGATCAGGCTTCAAAGGTGGAGATGGGAGACTCATTTTCACATTCAACTGTGATAATCTATAGATCCAAAATTAATAATACAATGTGTTTGAAGGCAAAGAAGAGGCAAGTGGTGTTCCTAGGGGAGATTTCAAAGAGGCGGCTAATGGTGATTTCCAAGTCCAATTGTGTGGTGGTGTTGCATGTGATAAGGCTAGTCTTGGGTGACATATACAACAATTAGGCAATGTGTTACAAGTGACTATGGATGTGGCATCAATGTTCATGGAAATAGTGTTGGACACAGGATAAGAAATAGGGGTTTTGGAAAATATCATGAAATCTCTAGAGTGGCCACACAAGTGATGGGTAATGGGAGATATTTTATTTCATGCCTCACTTGGGATTGGTCTCACACCTAGAGGAGGTATTTGGTCACAACTTGTTGAGAAATTGAACCTAGCTTTGGTTCCCTTCATTATATGGAGGTTGGGGATGAATGTTAACTAGCACGGCCACCACACTCATCTATGCATTAAATTCCTCAAAACCCTTGTGGGGGAGAACATGGATGAAATGGTAGACTAGTTCTTTGTTCTAGTGAATTCATTTATGATGGTGGAGATTGATGATGGGACTGGGAGCTAGCACAAGGGGTTGGGGAATGTTGGAATGGGTCTTAATATATTTGTTTCTTTCTATTTTTTAACATAATTGTTTAATAATATTGTGGGGTTGTATGGGTGGTAGGTTTAGATCTTGTTGTTTCAAAGAATATCCATCCAAAATCTATTTTGGATTGATGGGCTTCACTTTATAAATGGAACCTAGCTAGAATTATAATAGTTCTTGAAAATGAAGGTAATATTGTATCTTAAAACTTGTAAAACTATGAGATTGTAGATCTAATTAAGTGTTCTTTGTCACAATTATGTGTATGATTAATTTGTTTAGATCAATTTTACCAATTGTAGAAAGAGACAAAAGATTGTAGAAGAATGAGACAAGGAGATAAAAGTGACATAGCATATATGTGGAGAAACCCTTTCGAGAAAAAATTCCACCATAATCAATAGCGCTTGTATTATTTAACCTTAGAACAAGATTACAATAACGTTGTATCAATCCTTGATCGATATGCTTCCTTGCCTTCAACAATCCTTCTTCAAAACCTACAATAAACTCTCATAGAACTCTCATACACTTGCTACAATAAATAGAAAATTATATGAGCATGTAAACTTACAAGAGTTGTACAAATACAAGAGCATAAAGCTCCTCCTCAAAAATCTACACCTAGATTTGGCAAGTAGACTTCCACAATATAATCTAAAGTCAAACCAAAGTCTTCCTCAATTTAGGTGCCCTAAACTGAATACTTAATTGAACTCTAGTCAAGAAGATATCTTGGAAGCTTCACCTCAAAGTTGGTGCCCAAGAATGGGCCCAGTTTACTAAGCCTTGTAAATATCATCTCATGCAAAAGGTGTTAACTGAAAGATGCCAACTTGGGCACCTAAGGTGGACCCAGGTCAATCTTAGTTAATTGAAACATATCTCTCCACCAATTCATGCAAACATCATGCATTATTGATCATCCCCACTTAACTAAAAGTATCCACATGTTATATGTCATGCAACTGAATTCATTAGTCATGCAACTCAAGTCAACTACACGCAACTAGCATGAAACTCAAGATAACTACATGCAACTAGCATGCAACTCAAGTCAACTACATGCAACTAGCATGCAACTCAAGATAACTACATGCAACTACACTGAACTAAACTGAACTAAACTAAATTGAACTGAACTGAATAGATATTGAATTGATACTGAATTGATAGTGCCAATCCACTCATGTAAATATCAATCCCTAATTTGTAGGAATAAAACATGCATTATTGAAGTGTTATCAATCCTGTGAATAGTTAACTGAAGCAAGGTAGGTTCCATCTTCCATGTGGGTGCCCCATGTGATCCTATTTTGTAGGATCTCTTCTTGTACATCCCCACATGTTCTTATTATTTAGGAATAATAACAAATGTCAATTTACATGTTCATTTCATTTGAATTTAATCTCTTTCTAATCCTAGTGTTGGGGAACACTTTCCAAGGACTTAGGAGATACATGAAATATGTTTAGGATTGTAATTAAATGGAATCCTATTCCCAAAATTCTCCCACTTGACATTATACATTGCAATTATTTTAAACAAGGAATCATTATTATAAATCAAGTACATGACTCAAGGCCAATGGCCTTCCTGCACCAAGAGAGCTTATCTGTAGGAACTAGTTACGTAAGATAATTTGCAGCATTGATCAAAGTTTCAACTTTCTTAATCAATACCTTCCCACTCTCAACCATTTCTCGCATACTAAACATCAACATGCTTAGTATGAGCATGATACATAGGATTTTTGGCTAAACAAATACCACTTTGACTATCATATTCAAGTCTAATTTGCTTGCAATTAAAACCAATACCTTTCCCAAGTTTATGTAACCAAACTACCTCTTTAGAGGAATGTGTAGCAGCCATGTACTCTAACCATAAGAGAACTCAAGCCTCACATTTGTCTCCAAGTATCCATGAGTACCTGTAACCAACCAATCCATGTCAAACTCCAAATGCAACATAGCAACATCATGAAGTAATCAAGTAAATGGTCAATGTACCCAATACAAATAGAACTACTACGATTAATGTCAAAGCTCCAATCATAAATCGGCAACATAAACATGACATCCATGATCTAATAAATATGAAGATAACCATCATATCAAAAAAAAGCATGACACCTCAACCATAGACTAAATAAATCTTGCATGGCAACCAAAGATGTCAACATATCCAAACCACATGAATATAACCATCCTCTGTCAATGAAAACAAAAATGCCAATGAACCCTCACTACATAGAAGTAGAAACCAAGATTCCATCCATGACACCAAAAATCACTATAGAAGATCATTCACCATCAAATGGTGAATCCACATCACTGCCAACAACTCCCACTGAATTGTGATACTGAATCACACATGGTATAGTGACTACCATCCTCTCCATGAAGATCATCCAGGTACAACTGCAATGTCAATAATGTTGAAATTATGGGTGTGTTTGTTGGTGTTATCATTAATTTTGTCATTAATGTCAACACTGTACAGGTTGAGTAATTTATGTATTTGCCAAGTACTTTTGAGAAAATTTGAGAAATAATGAAAGTTGTGTTGAAACTATATTTTGAGCGTGCTCTGGTATTGTGGTTCGCATTTTATCTCTATTGATCCAATGCCTATGTAGTTTTGAAGGTTTGTTCATGATCTTACATGGATTGTATATTTCAATTTTTAGCTTCTAGTTCGATGGAGAGTAAAAATTATGTTCACCGATGTATGGACTAGTTTGCCAGAATTATCTCGTTGTTGACTGGGAGAAATATTTTGGCTTCACAGTCCTCTGGTAATTGGTTTAAGATCTTGCAGATCTGGGAGATTACTTTGTCTGATGGTTTCTATGTTTTGACAAAATTTCTTTTGGTTTGGTGCTCTAAAAGACTTGCTTTGGACCTCCTATGTTTTTGTTGGTTGTCCTGGTTGAACTGGTGAAGTGTTCTCTACGAATTAAGTTTGTTGAAGTTCTTGCAAATGTATCTGAGTTGTTCTTAGGGATGGTAAAATGACTGGTGAAGTGTGTTGATCAATCCACATGTGATTATCTTATTGGTGATGTGTGTACTTCAAAGATCATCGGTGTTTTCATTAGGTTTGGCCAACCCGGTGTTTACACAGTACATTTTGTTTTTACATCGACTTAAGGAAGCGTGTGCATGATCCAAGATTTTCTTTAGGTCCTAAATTAAATATGTATTTGGTCCCATCACATTCGTATCCACCACGGGAATGTTGAGTATCTGACCTAGTTTGAATTTGCAATTTGAATTTAAATAGCCAACCTTGGTGAATGTTTCTAAGGTTGAAGATGGTATAAAATCAAGTTAACTTATGGAAAATTTGATATCCATCCATCGTTCGATTCGAGCAAGAGTAGAGTGTACAAACAAGTGCAAAAATCAGAGTGTGGAAGAGCAAATTGTGGCAACAGAACTTCATTGTATTCATAATCTTTTGATCAATTTGCAAAGTGTGTGTAACTTCTAGTGGTGGATCTTTATCTATTTCTTTGTATTTTTCTGTAGGCAATGAGCCTCTCCTTTTGGACACTGATTCCTAAGGTAGTGAGCCCTTAATCTAGGTAGTGAGCCTTTATATCTGGGAAGTGAGCCCTCTGGAAGTGAGCCTATGTATCTGGCATTGCATTACTATATTGTGAGTTAATCCTCATCGTGGTTTTTCTCTCATTATGGTTTTCCACATAAATCTGGTGTCTCTGGTCTTGTGTTTCTATTATTTGCATTTCATGTTCATACTTAATAACAAACAGAAGTTAAAGTGGAATTGATTAATTTAGGAAGTAAATAATTTGGTACAACTAATTCACCCCCCCCCTATCAGTTGTCTTGTGCATTTCAACAATTGGTATCAAAGCTCTGGTTCCTTGGTGAAAAGCTTAACCACTTGAGGTAGATCAGATGGCGCACAAGTTGCAGCTTCCTATGTTTGATGGATCTGACTATAGTGACTGAAAAGAATAGATGAGAATTTACCTGATTTCACTTAGCTTTAATACCTGGAAAGTTGTGGTGGAAAATTATGTGATTCTAGTAGTCAAACCTTCCTCTATTGATGAGGTTGCAGCTTTTGAAGAAAATGAAAGAGAAAGGTTTGCTATCTTTAGTGCATTATCTAAAACTAAAAGATCAAAATTTCTTTCTCTGACTACAGCAAATGAAATGTGGACAAAATTGAAAGACATTTATGAAGGAAATGAGAGAGTAAATTTGTCAAGGAAACTAACTGCTAAGCAAAAATTTCAGAATCTGAGGATGGAAGAAGGAGAAGACATTGCAAGTTATTATCAGAGAGTTGAAACTATAGCAACTAAAATCAAGAACAAAGGAGGTACTATGAAGGATGAAGATATAATTGAGAATATCTTGATGACCCTACCAGATAATTACAGTGACAAATTATTTGCTCTTGAAGAACAGTATGATCCGAAGACATTTACTAAGGAACATCTATTTGGTGTCTTGACTGCATTTAAGATGAGAAAATTTGCAACGGATAAGGAGAAGACCGAATAGTCTTTAAATCCATGAAGATAGAAGATGATGATGATGATGATATTGATGCAGAAGATTTGGAGCAAATTTCACAAGGAGATTGAAGAAAGGTACTGGTAAATACAAAGGTAAGTTTCCCTTTAAGTGTTTCAGTTGTGGAAATATTGGTCATTATGCATCAAGATGTCCTAATAGAGCTAGAAAAAATAAGAACAAGGATAATAACAATAATTACAAGGATAAGAAGGATAGGAAGTTCAAGAAGTTGTATTATGTCAAAGAAGATGCAGGAATTTCTGATGATGAATCGAACCTTGAGGAAGACAAAGATGAATGTCTGTTTCTAGCCTTGGAAAAGAAATGTGGAAAGGAATCTAGTTTAGAGAACAAGAAAGATGAAATAGAAGGCACTCTGGTGACTGCTTTTCATGCCATACAAGATGAAGACTTTTGGGTAATTGGCAGCGGATGTTCAAATCATATGACTGGAGATAAGAGTAAGTTCACTAAACTTGAGAAGTGTGATGGAGGTATAGTCATGTTTGGAGATGATTTTGGTGCTAAGATTGTTGGTAAAGGAACAATTAGCTTTGATGGAAAACATAACACTGATGATGTTTATTATGTAAAGGTTTTAAGGCATAATCTCTTAAGTGTTGGATAGATGTGCATCAAAGGTTTTAAGCTTGTGTTTTAGGATAACACTTGTGAGATCAGAAAAGGATCTGGAACTGTGATTACAGTTGGAAGAAGAAATAATGGAAACATCTATCAACTTAAAGGTGGTGATAGTCAATGTTTTGTTTCTCACATTAGTGAGAGTTAGATTTGGTAAAAGAGGATGGGACATGTGAATTTTGATAATCTGGTTAGGAGCGGCTCTAGAGAAGTTATGAGAGATCTACCTAGAATCACAAAGCCTTCAAATTCAATCTGCAGAAGCTACCAAATGGGAAAATAGACAAGAAGCGATTTTAAAGGAAAGGATCAATCTTCCACCAAAATGCTTGAATTAATCCATACAGACCTCTGTGGTCCTACAAGAATAGAAATCCTGAATGGTGACAAGTACTTTATGCTTTTAATTAATGATTACTCTAGGATGACATGGGTTACATTTCTTAGAGAGAATTCTCAGGCTCTTGATATATTCAAGGTGTTTAAGGCAAGAGTAGAAAATGAGGAAAACTTGAGAATTAAATGAGCTTAATATCTGATAGAGGTGGAGAGTGTACATCTGGTGAGTTCAATGCATTATGTGAAGAGCATGGCATAAAAAGACATTTTTCTACTCCTAGAACCCCACAGCACAATGGAGTTGTAGAAAGAAAGAATCAAACTGTGCAAGAGGCAGCTAGAACCATGATGAAAGAATCAAATGTTCTTGATGTGTATTGGAGAGAATCTATTCACATTGTTGTTTACATTCTTAATAGAGTTCAAATCAGAGGTAACAGCACTAAGACTCCTTATGAGTTATGGACTATAAGACTCCTACTGTAAAATACTTTAAGGTATTTGGTAGTAGATGTTACATTAAGAAGGATGAAGAAAATCTTGGAAATTTTGATACTAGATGTGATGAAGGAATTTTCCTTGGTTATTCTAATAACAACAAGGCTTACAGATGATTTAATAAAAGACTAAGAAAAATCATTGAGAGTACTAATGTGAAAGTTGATGAAGCTATGTATAGACCAGTGGAAATAACTGAAGTTGAACCTGATGAGCCTATCTGTGTACAAATACAATAAGAGGAAAAGGAAGAAAAAGAACAAAGTGAAGAAGAAGAAGAGACTTTGGAACCTGCACCTAAAACTCCTAAATATGTTCAAAAAAATCACCCAAAGGAATAGATAATCGGAGACAAAAGTGGAGTAAAGACAAGAAGAAAAGTGGTTGAAGTAAACTTGTGTTTACTTTCTAAGATTGAACCAAAGACTATGAATGAATCATGTAATAATGAAATTTGGATGAGAGCAATGGAAGAAGAACTACAGTAGATAGAAAAGAATGAGACATGGGAATTAGTCCCTAGACCTACAAACAAGAATGTAATAGGTTCAAAATGGGTATATAGAAACAAATTGAATGAAGATGGTGAAGTGGTAAGGAATAAAGAAAGACTTGTATTTAAAGGATATTCATAGGTTGAAGGCATAGATTTTGAAGAAACTTTTGCACCTATAGCAAGAATGGAGGCCATTCGGATGTTCTTGGCATTTGCAGCTCATAAAGACTTCAAAGTATATCAGATGGATCTCAAGTTTGCATTTCTAAATGGAGAACTGGAAGAAGAGGTATATATGGAGCAAGCAGAAGGTTTTTCACTATTAGACAAACTGGACATGGTTTGTAAGTTAAAGAAATCATTATATTGTCTGAAGCAAGCTCCCAAAGCTTGGTATGCTAGATTGGATAGATACTTGACAAAGAAGGGATTCAGCAAAGGGTCCATAGACAACAATCTCTACTTCAAGTTTGAGAAAGACAATATATTGATAGTTGTGGTATATGTTGATGACATCATTTTTGGTGGAAATGAAGCTATGTTTTCTAAAGAGATGCAAAAAGAATTTGAAATGTCCATGATTGGTGAACTGAATTTCTTCCTTGGACTTCAAGTTAATCAAACTAACAAAGGGATATTCATTTCATAATCTAAGTATGTTAAGGAATTGTTAAAGAAGTTCAGAATGGATGACTCTAAACTGGTATGTACCGCCATGGTAACTAGATGCAAACTGAGTAAGGACGATGAATCTGCTAAAGTTGATCAGAGCATGTATAGATCCATGATTGGTGAACTATTGTATCTTACTACTACTAGACCAAACATTATGCATGCAATATGTTTAGTTGCAAGATTTCAAGCAGAACCAAAGGAAGCACATGTTACAACTATGAAGAGGATATTCAGATATCTTAAAGGAACTCTAAACTATGGGCTATGGTATCCGAAGGACAATGATTTTACCTTGAATTCCTACACTAATTTTGATTGGGTTGGATGTGCAGATGATAGGAAGAGCACAAGTGGAGGAAAATTCTTTCTTGGAGGAATATTAGTTTCATGGTTGAGAAAGAAATGGGATTCAATTTATTTATCCACTACAGAAGCAGAGTATATTACAGCAGCATCCTGCTGTACACAGGTTATGTGGATGGAGCAAAATTTTATGGACATAGGTGTGGTAAGTGATGAACCTACTTTTATATTTTGTGACAATAAAAGTGTTATAAATATTTCAAAGAATCCAATGATGCATTCTAGAACAAAGCATATATCTATCAAGTATCACTTCTTGAGGAAAAAGGTATTGAGGAATGAAGTAAGACTTGAATAGGTACCTACCAAAGAACAAGTTGCAAACATATTCACTAAGGCCCTTCCGAAGGATAGTTTCGACTATATCAAAGGGAAGTTAGGGGTTTTTGCCCCTCCTTCTTTGAACTAAGTGCACATGGAGGTGCATCAATCTAGTGGATTCACAGACTCTTTTGTTCTAGACTGATGATTGAGGTCTACTCCTCAGGGGGAGTAAACAAGTGCATTGTTGCAATATGTGTTGTGGATGTACTCCTTAGGGGGAGTAAACAGATTTTTATATGGTAAGAAATTCCTTTGCCATTGATGTCAAAGGGGGAGAGAGAATCATGTGAAAATTTTATGCTTGGCAGGTTGTCACTTCCAACAATCATGTATGTTGTCTTTGATGGTTTTTCACATCATGTGTTGCCATAAATGACAAAGGGGGAGATTGTTGCAAGTATGGATGTGTTTGGTGGTGTTGTCATTAATGTCTTCATTGATTTCAACACTGTACAGGTTGAGTAAGTTATGTATTTGCCAAGTGTTTTTGAGAAAATTTGAGAAATAATGAAAGTTGTGTTGAAGTTGTATTCTGAGCATGCTCTGGTATTGTGGTCCGCATTTTCTCAGTGTTGATCCAATTCTTATGCAGTTCTAAAGGTGTGTTCATGAGCTTAAATGGATTGTATATTCCAAGTTTCAACTTCTGGTTTGATGGAGAGTAAAAATTATGTTCATCGATGTATGGACTGGTTTGTCAGAATTATCTGGTTTTTGACTCGGAGAAATGTTTTGGCTCCATAGTCCTCTAGTAATTGGTTTCATATCTTATAGATCTGGGAGATTACTCTGTCTAATGGTTTTTGTGTTCTGACAAAATTTATTGTGGTTTGGTGCTCTAGAAGACCTGCTTCGGACCTCCTATATTTTTTTTGGCTGAACTGGTGAATTGTTCTTTGCGAATGAATTTTGTTGAAGTTGTTGCAAATGTATCTGAGTTTTTCTCAGGGATGGTAAAATGACTAGTGAAGCATGTTGAGCAATCCATGTGTTCTATCTTGTTGGTGATGTGTGTACTTTAAAGATCATCGTTGTTTTCATTAGGTTTGGTCAACCTGGTGTTTACACGGTACATTTTGTTTTTGCATCGACTTAAGGAAGCATGTGTGTGATCCAAGATGTTATTTGAGTCCTAAATTAAATATGTATTTGGTCCCCTCACATTCTTATCCACCGCGAGAATGTTGAGTAGCCGACCTAGTTTGAATTTATAATTTGAATTTGAGTAGCCGACCTTGGTGAATGCTTCTAAGGTTGAAGATGGTATAAAAGCAAGTTAAGTTATGGTGAATTTGATATCCATCCATCATTTGATTCAAGCAAGAGAAAAGTGTGTGAACAAGTTCGAAAATCAGAGTGTGGAAGAGCGAATTGTGGCAACATAACTTCATTGTATTCATAATCTTATGATCAAGTTGTGAAGTGTGTGTAACTTCTAGTGGTGGATCTTTATTTATTTCTTTGTATTTTTTTATAGGCAGTGAGCCTCTCCTTTTTGGACAGTGAGTCCTAAGGTAGTGAGCTCTTAATCCAGGTATTGAGCCTTTGTATCTGGGCAGTGAGCCTATGTATCCAATATTGCATTACTATATTGTGAGTTAATCCTCACCGTGGTTTTTCCCTCATTAGGGTTTTCCACGTAAATCTGGTGTCTTTGGTGGTTTTTATGTTATTTTTGTTTCATGTTCATGTACTTAATAACAGATAGAAGTTAAAGTGGAATTGATTAAGTTAGGAAGTAAATAATTTGGTACAACTAATTCACCCCCCCTCTCAGTTGTCTTATACATTTCAACAAATAAAATAACAAGTAGAACCAAAATCTCCAAGCTAAGAAGATACCTACAACCACCAAACCATCATAAACAATAATGGATCCACATCATTTCCGAATGCTCCCATTGAACCATGATACCAAGCAATCCCATGGCATCATGATGCACACAACCAAAACCACGTCACTGTCATAAGCTCACACAAAACCTATGAATCCAAGCTCTCAATGACAACATGATAACATAATAACACAATAGTAAAAGCTCCCACTATAGCCAAAAAACCTTCAAACTTTTAAGAGAAAGGCATCCCAAACCCTAACCAACCATTAGTTCTGATACCAAATTTTGAAAATGAAGGTAATATTGTAGCTTAAAGCTTATAAAACTATGATATTGTAGATCTAATTAAGTGTTCTTTATCAAAATTCTTTATGTATGATTAATTTTTTTAGATCAATTTTACCAATTGTAGAAAGAGACAAAAGATTGTAAACGAATGAGACAAGGAGATAGAAGTGACACAACATATACGTGGAGAAACCCTTTCAAGAAAAAACTCCAACAGAATCAATAGTGCTTGTATTATTTAGCCTTAGAACAAGATTACAATAATATAATTGTATCAATCCTTGATTGATATGCTTCCTTGCCTTCAACATTGATCCTTCTTCACAACCTGCAATAAACTCTCATACACTTGTTGCAATAAATAGACAATTATATGAGCATGTAAACTCATAAGAGTTGTACAAATACAAGAGCATAAAGCTCCTCTCAAAAACCTGCGCCTAGATTTGGCAAGTAGAGTTCCACAATGTAATCTAAAGTCAAACCAAAGTCTTCCTCAATTTAGGCGCCCCAAACTGAACACTTAACTGAACTCTAGTCAAGAAGATATCTTGGAAGCTTCACCTCAAAGTTGGTGCCCAAGAATGGACCCACTGACTAAGCCTTGTAAATATCTTTTCATGCAAAAGGTGTTAACTGAAAGATGCCAACTTGGGCACCCAAGGTGAACCCAAGTCAATCTTAGTTAACTAAAACATATCTCTCCACCAATTCATGCAAGCATTATGCATGATTGATCATTCCCACTTAACTGAAAGTATCCACATGTTATTTTTCATGCAACTGAAGTCATTAGTCATGCAACTCAAGTCAACTACATGCAACTAGCATGCAACTCAATATAACTACATGCAACTCGAGGTAACTACATACAACTAGCATGCAACTCAAGATAACTACATGCAACTGAACTGAACTAATACACTGATATTGAACTGATACCGAACTGATAATGAACTGATAGTGCCACTCCACTCATGTAAATATCAATCCCTAATTTGTAGGAACAAAACATGCATTACTGAAGTGTTATCAATCCTCCAAATAGTTAATTGAAGCAAGGTGGGTTTCACCTTCCATGTGGGCACCCCATGTGCTCCTATCTTGTAGGAGCTCTTTTGGACATCCCCACATGTTCATATTATTTAGGAATAATCATAAATGTCAATATACATGTTCATTTAAGTTGAATTTAATCTCTTTCTAATCCTAGTGTTGGGGAACAATTTCCAATTACTTAAGAGATACATGAAATATGTTTAGGATTGCAATTAAATGGTATCATATTCCCAACAATAGTTGCACATAGATGGGCATATGATGTATTTCCTTTTCCTATTGACATTAATGAATATGGTGTGGCCCTTTACAGCCACTTTTATCAATCAAAAAAATCACACCACTATTCTATTAAAAACAATACAATTACATAGCAATTCTTCCATTTTACTTGTTCAAGCTTCATCCCCATAGTGTCTCACCTCTACCTTTTTCCCATGAAACACATATCTATCAATGCCTAAGAACACAAAAATGATTAATGGAACCAAAATTTACAACCAATGCATCATGGCATTGAGCATCTTATTAGCAGTATTGGAAAACCTATATTAATAATAATATATAAAAACTATTTTGTACATTAATAGAGATGAAAAATAATTTCCCTATCTAGTAAGAGAGATCCATTATATCAATTTTGAAATATGTGCACTCATCCAAATGCAATGCATATAAAATATAACCTAAACTTATTTCCTTTTTACCTTCCTATGCTCTAAAATTTCAAATGGTAGAATTTTTAGTGGCTTATTACCACTAATTACATCACTTCTATATTGGTGTTCACTCGTATTGCATGGTGGATACTCACAAGTGAAAAATTTGGTGATAAATCAACACTGAAAGTAAAAATTATTGAATTGTGTACACTTAAAATTAGGCCTAATGTTTATTGTGACCCCAAGAGGATCTTGAATCTCAAATATTCACCACCTACACTACATTGGATGAGGCATTTATTAAAAAAATCAAGTTTTGTTGCACTTTCATGAGAAAATTTTGAACATACCCATCTTCCTTTAAAATGAGAGCATATCACTTTTCACTCTATAATGTCTCAAGTTCTCACATACAATTCATTTGAATATTTTCACATAAAACCTCCAGTCTAATTTCCCCTTGATTAAAAAAATATTCTTCATGCTCAAAGATTGAAGTAGCATCTTCATATACATAGGCATCACTATCCATGAGCTCTCTATATACCAAAATAGAACATTAATCTTCAATAAAATATTTAAAAGGAAACTTGAATGCAATATCCAAAAACTTATTTTTTTGAAACACCTTCTTCCCCCATGATGCATGATTTATAATTTTTCTATCATTCTCCACAAAATAGGGCATCTCTTCAAATTAGTCTACAATATTAAAACTCTAGGGTTTCTTGTACAATGTTTTATTTCCAATATTATTCTTAAAGAGAAGAAAAAGTCTCACCATCTATAAATCAACATTTAAAATCACCCTCTACAGCTACCAAAAATTCATCCAAATCCTTAGCTTCTATGCATTCTCCTTTGCTAAAACTCTCATTCCTCTATGAACATTTCATTTAGACAGCAAACCTCTTGTCATCTAAGACCATGATCTCATTTAAAATAAATATTTTGATCTATTACTAAGCCACACTCCTTTGTTTTAGGTTGGTAGAAAATAACTATTTGCTCATAGTTTAGCTTGCAAATCGTTGAGATTTAAAAAAAACATGTATTAAATTGTTGCAATCATATATTTCTATAAATAGATATTTATTATGCTGATATGAAGGAGACTCTTACAATATTTTAAGTTTGAGGCTATGACTTCTATCTTAATGGGGCATCAATTTTTTCGTAATGATTTTGAGTGTCTTCAACAATAAATTGTCATCATGAGAAAACTCTATTAAGAGGCACTTTATTTCAAATATTATATTGTGATCAAAACGTACACCTTATAATGAAATGAATGGGCTTATGATTTGCATATGAAGAAATTAAAGATCTTGAGGGGAACTATAACAAGAAGGGAATATTGAGATTGAAGTTACAATTAATTTTATCAACTTGAATGAGGCTTTCTCAATTGTTGTAGCAATACTAAAAATGCACCTAAAGTTTCTCCTCCCAATGTTTACATAATAACAATAAGATCAAGATCAAAAAGTACAAAAAAAGGCATACCTAACAATGGATGGATCTCAAGAATCCTCTCCCATATTCCTTTTAATTTCTTGTTTTAAGTCTAATATATGCCCTGAAGTAGGTCTTTGTTATAGAGAAATATCTAACATATCTTGAATATGATTTGCATGAAATATAAAGTAATCTATATAAAAATTAAGGAGTGCTCTAAGAATTGTTTTGAAGTATCTTTATACCATTGCAAGTGTAATGGTCCTCAAGTGTTCCAAGCAACAAAAGGTTGGTTTGTAAGATTTTTCATCACATATGTAAATATTATTTTTTTCCTCTATAACATTATTTATTTGAAACTTGAGTTTTATTGCAAAGAGAAATATATAAAATAAATCCTTTTAAAATAAAACACAATTAAACATTTTTTATTGCCAAGAGAAATAGCTGAAATAAATCTTTTTAAAACAAAAGACAATCTCCTTTTTCCTTTAATCTTGAATTTCTAGCCAATAAAAATTGTCAAGTAGATGAAATCATCCTACCTAGAGAAAAAAATTTAACTCTTCATTAAAATCACAAAATTTATAGCAACATGGTAGTGACAAACAACCAAAATAAAACATGATAAAAGTGAATTAACAATGATGAGTTTAAAAAATAAGTTCCTGATGCGCATTGACAAGGGACATTGCTTATTGCACCAGCCGTGCAAATTCAACCTCCGTTCAGCAACAAATAAAAATGAATTAACAAATGATGAGTTTAAAAAATATCACCTAAAAACACAACCATAACTATAAATAAAAATTGTTTTATAGAACGAAACTGAAAACCAATACCTAAAACTCAATCTCACAAGGTGTACCAAAAACCTTTGATATTCAACTACATTCAAAACATTAACATGAATATTCTTTAAGTTTCAAAATCAATTCAATATCCATTCTAGTCAACAAAATTTGAAAGTAAATTTTATTATTTTATTCTTTTTATTTAACTAAGTCTATTTCTCCCATTTGAACCTTTTTATTTTTAGAATAAAAATAGTATAAAATAAATATTATATTTATGTTGTTTCCCTAATACTTTTTTCTATTTTTATTTCCTGAGATTTAACATAGTGAGTATATATTCATCTACAAAATGTCCAAGATATCAAATTATTTTATTTACTAAGTAGATTTATAAATCTTCATCTTTATTAATTATTTAATATATCTGACTGTCAAATTCAAATTATGATTTTTTTAAATAACATTACAAAAGATTAAACAAGACAACTTGCAAACATATCTAATATATTAAGACCTGATACATATGTATAGGGCATCTAAATAATTTGATGAAATCTTTTTTGCTGAAAATATATACATCTTGAATCTAATATCATGTCAGTTTTACATCTTGAAAAGCATTCGCACTAACATTATTATGTCCTATCACAACTTTTGTTAATGCTTTACGTGTTATTTTGTAGTTTGGCTTTCAAAAATTTAGAACTGTTCATCACAATTTTGACTCTTGGATACAATCAATACTTCAATGTTAGGCATAAATAAAAGGAATATGAAGCAAACCAGTATTGAACACCATACACAGCAAATTGAGCCTCCATATTTACATTTCTGCAGATCAAATTTAAAGAGATTTAACCATGAATTGAAAAAAAGTCACTGTAATATAGTCATATTAATATAATATATACAAAACTGGTATCCAAGCTAGTATATATTGTGCACATATGTTCTCAGAACAAAACAGGACAACTAAGTATAGTGACAAGTATGCTGGTCAAAACTCTCTGATTACCAGCTCGGTATTACAAGGATATACTCTACTCAACACCATGGAGATGTAAGCCATTTATCCAGAATTATTAACTCGCTCGCATTCATCAATCCACTCGCTATACCTGAAAACATATTCAGATAACATATTAGGCCCTGCTATTCAATGTCTGACTTAAGTTTTGCAATTTCGAGCTGCAATTGCTTCGTTACTATAAAAAAAAAAAAATTTGATTCAAATGAAGAGGTCTCTGTTTTCATTTCCAGAATTGCAAATTGTAGAAATATACAGATTTGCTTCTGTAATCTTCCCCCGAGTATGATAAATAGAATGAAATAAAATAACAGAAGTGTAAAGTTTATATCGAAGCTTACACATCAATAGGCTCGCTCAATGCTGTCATGCCCAAGAAAATCCAAAGCAGAGAAACAACATTCAGTATGGACTCAAATGTGGAAAAGTTAATGTATAAAGATATCAGGAATTAAAATCCAACAAGCGAATAAAACAGCACTGACCATTTATACTGGTACTGAAACTCTCCTGGCATATGCGGCATGTAGCTTCTCCAATAAGATCTTTTTTATCGCTGCAAGTCAAACAAATATATCAAGACTGTCAAAACTAAAATTAACACGAATTCTATAAAGAATCAAAAGAATTCGTAGTTTAAAGAATCAAGAAGCTTCCACAAAGAATAAGAAAAACCATTAGACTGGATAGCATAGCAATAGTTCTACAAGCTTAAAGAATCCAGACACTTCCACAAGTGTCTTGTTCAACTCGCACAAACTCGAGACATTTTTTTGTAGGATAGTCATCCCTTAGTCCTTACAGAAATTTCCTTAAAAAAACACACAAAAGATGCCAGGGCCGGGAAATGGATATCAGGTACTTCCAAATATTGAGGACGAAAGGCAGTTATGAGGAAACATGAGAAGAACACACAAATCTCAGGGGATGGCAGGGGCCATTGAGGTCCCTGGCATAAAGGACCCTGTCACTGATACTGAAACACGTTATCATATGTAAATTTGCAAAAGGTCATGCCCTTTATCTAATAACTAACCATAAATTTCCTGTCATTCGAAGGCATCGATGTCTAACAGTAAACCAATATCCACCATTTTTAACTACATGGTCGCTATAATTTCAAACTCTTAATTTAACCGAGGACCTAAAAAGCGACTTACGTTTGAAGAAAGATGATTTAACCATAAGCAGGGCTGTACAGATAGTTTTTGGCCAGAAATCATTAGCAAGGTCGGAGCATGCCATCATGATGACTCAGGTTGAAACCCTACAGGGCTTGTTCACCCATGACCGTGTGGCTAGTTATCCACTCTACAGAACAAATATCCACTCTATACTTCTAGAATGAATTATAGGAAGTCATTAGAAATAATCACAAAATCAAGGTTTCGAAGCTCGTGGGACTGCTGAAAAGAAAAATTAGGGCTCAGGCAGAAAAAAGCAAAAAAAACAGGGCAAAGAAAGCTTACATTCTGCACTCGACGCTACCGTCATGGTTGCAGAAAGGACAGCTGAAGACAGTACTCAACTTCTCCTGCTTTTTCTTTGGCGGAGCCTTCTTCGACGACTTTCTCTTCCCCATTTTCACAACAAATCAAAGATCTCTTTAAGACCTTCGAATCTGCAGCCACAGTTAATTCACGCTCAAAAAACTAACAAAACAATCTGTAACATATAACCCATGAAGAGAAGAAAAGGGGAAGAAACAATTCATGGAAACTTACACAAGAAAGAAGAAAATCTCTGAAAAAAGATTGTCCGGACCTACAATTTTCTTCTAAGAAGAAACTTCGCGAAAATGGATTTAAACAGCTTAAACTGCTGTTTTCTCGTTTCTTTCTCTTGATTACTAAAAGTTCTAGCGCCTTCTAATACGCGATTTTCTTTATCAAGAAGGAATATGTGGTGTTCTTTAAATAGGCGCTTTTCAGGGCAATAGGTATCTAATTTGGTCATAACTCTTTAGACGACTTAATGACACGTGTAAGGAACAGTTTGGCTTTTACCAAAGGATATTTACAGTTTTTGGCCTTTTATTAGGAGATGGGATATTATGTAAGGGAATAAATCACATATCGTTGAAATAAAATAAAAAAATAATGGAAAGTATTAAGATTTGAAGAAGATATTATTGTGACAAGTATCAGAAATTAATAAATCTATTTTTTTAATTAAAAAAAAATATTGATGAAAGTGTTTTACGATTGGTTACATGTATGAGGATAATAATTATTTTAAAGTATTTTAGGATGATAATAATAATAATGTCAAAGTATTTCATTTTAATAATGTCAAAGTGATGAATTGATAAAACATCTACAAATAACTACACATATATAATTCTTATATTGATTTTATTATTGAGATTCATATTTTTAATATATATTTTTTAATGAGAATTAGATATGTGTAGTTATTTATACAATGTTTTATCAATTCATCATTTTAATTAAGTTTTATGTAGGTATAAGAATTATCATAATAAATGATAATAAACTCCTTGTGTACATTAATTATGATATTCAATAAAAACTTAAATGTAAGATTGGATTGTTTGCTTTCCTTACCCAAACTTTAAGTAATATTGAAAAGCTTTATAAAATTCATAAAAACTAGGATTTACTAAGCTAAATAAGATCTAGACATTTAATTGGTAGTTCTTAATAAACCAAAATAAGAGTGTGGTTTCTTAATACTAAATAGAGACATATTTTTGTCCTTAATTTTTCCCTTGTTAGCCGATAGGCTTTTATTGTGGACTTGCCAGTCCACAGGCGATTGGCTACCCTATCTCAAACGCCCTGCAAACTATTTCACGACCCGATAAACCACCTCCAAGCCAGTATAGAATGGTCGGCCACTTTATCGCCTTTGTCTGCAGGTATGATTGCGGACTATGCACAAAACGGATAGCCGAAGGAAGCCCTGAGGTTGCTTTTGAAGATGAGCAAGGAGGGCGTGGAGCCAAGGCAGTAGACATATGATGCTCTCATTGAATGCAAATACACTCCAAACACTCAACCATCCAAACACTCCAGCATGCAAATTAATTTTTCCGTCTAATCTCATTAAGAATAAATCTAGTAGATATCTTCTATGTCAGGAAGATTGGCCGCCCTCCATCACCGCCTCCACTTATAAATAGACTATGTTGTCCTCCACAATTCTATAAGCTTTGGAGTAGATAAATAGAGAATCTAGCCGCAGGACACAATTTACATAGAATCTTGAGGTAAGTCACTTGTCATGGTTTCAGTTTGATTTTTTTAATTTTTGCCCTCGGAGCCTTCTAAAAATTTCAAAGTTGTCAAAACCCTAACAAGGGATTTGGATTCAGAGGTTTAGCTTTTGATTCCATGGCTGTCGCAAGGGAATAATCTAATTAAGAATCATAATAGATATTCTTGAGAATAGTGTGTCTTTATATTTCCTTAGTGTTTCGTTATTAGTACTATGATCAATTAATATTGGAATTGTTCAATTGGGCCATCATGCTTCTCAAAAGCATGAATATGTGCAATCAGTCATCCATGTATGTGCAACATTGAATGAGGGCTACATATTACTGTCTTGAAATGCCAAGCACGATTGTTGCCACTATTGTAATTTTAATTTGACAAAATGTATCAGACGTTGTTTTTGTTAATTGTTTGACAAAATGTATCACTAATTGTGCCCTAATTGTTCAACGAAGTGCATCGCCAGTTTTGTCCCTATTTTAAACAGCTCATAATCTTCTTAAGATTATATTATGCTTCTCTTCGGCTGCAAGAAAGTGACAATTTCATGCACCACCAAGGAATCTATATTGATTAGTCTAAAATTAACAGCATAAATAACTTCTAGAGGACTTTGAATACTTCAAAATCAGATCTATTAACCGATCAGTGACAAACCGTGAAGGGAGACTGATGTTTTCAGTTGTAGTAACCATTTTGCGTATACTATATAGATCAGTCTCTTAGACTTGATAGTCAAGAAGAAGAGTAGGGTTAATGGTTTACACTTTTGTTTGCTTTCATTCTCTCATTCTTTATGCAATTACAATGGCTTTAAATGTAAAAAATATGAATTGTTTCTCTTTAAAAAAAATAAAAATCTTTTTGCTACATTTTTGGGCTCCTGCTTTTCTTTATAATATCCTAAGAAATTGAAAATATCTTTTATCTTTTGGTATGCCAAGAAATTCCCAAGAAATTGAAAATATTTTAATGGCTATAGTTGTATGCATCTCTCAGATGAATAGATCTTTTGAATATCACATATGATATTTGTGCTACTATTTTCAGTTGTTGTATGCATAGTGTTTGAATGGATTAGAGTTTTTAATATGAAATATTTGAATGGTTGTAGCCATTAGTGTTAGTTATCATTTTTAGCTTGAGTCAATCATCAGTTTGATGATAGCTTTTGGCACTTTTCCATTATGTGTCTAAAAATGTCTTCATTTAATATTCTAATGGCTATAGATGTTGATGTTGATCAGCAGTGTCAATTTGAATCAACAATCACTTTGGTGATGGAGAGCTTGGTCTTTTGCAATTATATATCCAAATATGACTTCATATTCTCTTCACCACTAGCATTTTAAGGCCTAAGAGTGTTGTCCCCCCATATATGCCTACATTTCTATTTAGTATGACATTGTTGAAATTGGTTTCCAAATTTTGTTAGTACATCTTCCACAATTTGTCATAAGTTTGTGAGATAAAATTCAGAGTTGTAATAAGTGCTTTCTTTTTATATGAAGTGGCTAGCATTTTTTTTGCAACTGAGTGCTTCATCAGTTATACTAAATGGTAGCACAACGTTTAGCCCCTGTTAAAATTTGATAAAATACCCCCATGGACAAAATATTTTAGAAAAAAATTAAATATTTATAAAATGTGACTATATTTAGGTCAAATGCACCTAAAAATATGGGTGTTTAGTTTCCTAGGCCTTTTTTGTTTATGCTTTAGACTTTGACCGACATAGTTGCTCAAGCCCCACAACTTGTTCTAGTTCTTTTTGGGCTCTCTTCATTATCTCTAGTTGTTGAAACAACTCTACTAGTGCCCATTCCACGCTGTTGGATGTTGTATCTGTTGATCCAATCACCATGTTCTTATAAAAACCAAAGAAATTTGAGATTAGATGAGAAAAAAAACACATTGAAAAAACTCCATTACAACTAACACAACTTCTGGATGCCAAGTATAACTATTTTGTAAGGCATTTGAAGGTATCACAATAGATTTTTAGGAAAAGAACATAAAATAAATAAGTAAAGAAAATTACAAAGAAATAATTTTATGAATAAGAGGAGTCTCTGACTCTCCACAAATTAAATTTCAGTTTATTCATCTTGTAATTATGACCTGACCCTTTGGTAAAATAAAGATTTCCAAATTTACATCAACGAGTAAATAAATGTGCTAACAAGTCATTGCAATATAATTTCCCTTTCCTTTATTGATAATATATGAACAAGATATCATATTAAAATTATAATAAAGATTCCTTTAAATTCCAATAACTTCACAAGTACAAGTAATGAGAAAACATACCTTAACTATCATAGCTCCAATGAGCTTTAGAACAAATAATGGTAAAAAGATCCAAGAATCTATCCTTTCAAATTTTGGTGCACCAGTAGCCTTCGAAGGAGGAGAAGCATCACTCGGGCGCTTTTCCACCAACCACTGACTTATAATGCAATCCCCCACACATCTATTATTCATTAGATGGCCCTCCCTTTGACGAAGAGATTGGTTGGGTAATCGATACTATAACCAACTGAGCATAGGGTTGTGTCCTACACAACTAGAACCTTGCTATTTCACAATCTCATACTAGTACAAGGATCATGATGAATTGACAGTGTAGTCTCAAGCATCGCACAGTCTAAGTGGATATTGTACATTTCACTACTTTGGCCAAAGTGTTCTCATTCAGTACTTCGAATGAAGGCCATCTATCATACACACTACTCAAGGCTGATTTGACTTAGGGCTATCTTACACTACACGTAGGTCATTGTCCTTCACTGCGTAATTTGTACCCCTGACATCCTACAACAAACCAAACTACTAGAAATGAAACAGCATAACAAGTAATCACAAATTCCCCTCCTATACTGGACATCTTCATCTTAGGAGAATCTCAAGCTGTCTAAGTTAACAGGTAATAACTTAAGTTGTGGGTCATTACTTGACTTAATGCCTTCATTTTCGTCCTAGTATTTAGTAACTAATTACAACCATATTCTCCTTATATGGAGATCACATCAATGAAGCAAAACACAAGTATGCATATTCATCTTTTAAAAAATTTACTTCCTTGGTGCAACTACATGCAGTTCATAGAATTAAATCACTTTCAATAGAAATACAGATCATAATGCAAATACCTAACTACGCACAATCAATAATTGCATTCCCAAAAATATATAAAGAATTATTATTAGAAACAATAGTAGAAGAAAATCCCATGCCTAGTTTAAGCTTTTCTCCAACGATGATGGATTGGTCAGTACTTGTAGCACTTCCAGACTATCAACAATCCTTCAAAAACTTTGTTTCTCTCTCATAAAATGAACACTCAATAATTGATTTCAGCTTCTCAATTATAAACTCAAAAATTATGATGATGGTTGCTCTTTCAGAAATATGAAGAAATATCACTCAAAAAATATAATGATTTTGCTCTCAGAAATAGCTAATGATTGCTCTCAGAAATAGATAATGATTGCTCTCATAAATAATGATTACTCTCAAAAATAATGATGTGAATTCCTTAATTGTTGGTGTGTAGCAAGATGAGTGAATAATCAAAAAGTGGTGAAGTGGTGTTTGCAAACAAGAATGAAGCAACTATTTATACAACCCAAAGCTTCCAACGTATCCCACAAAGTAAGGCAGGGGTTCTGCCACATCTATCACAGAAGAATTCAACTTACACAAATGTCACTTATTCCCTATTTAAAATTCGACAGCAGTTGAAGATCAATTCAGAAACACATGATGAATTGACACCTATAGGTTAAACTTCCAAAAATGGCAGATTGAATATCTCAGTGAAAAATTCCCTTCTTGTTTTGAAGACACGTTGATAGATTTGCAATTGTATGTGATTGAATGAATCAAATATTAGTTCACACGCACTTCCCAATGCGGAAATCCTTCCTGCGTGCATTCTCCAAGCGCGACTTCTTCAGCGTTGTGTTTCATTTGCTCAGGAAAATATTCCTATGTTTTCTAAAGTTAGAACTATTAATTTGGAAATGATTTGATTTCCTATAGTTTAGAAAATACAAATATTTATTAATCTAGAAACAATTCGAATGCAATATTTGATAATCTGGAAATAATTCAATTTCTATAGTTTGAAGACAAATATTTCAACTTTCACATTTGAATAGGAAATAGGTCGATTCCCTAAGTTGAAGATTAATATAAAATCAATATGGAAATAATTTGTTTTTTTTCCAAATAAGAGATATATATATATATATTTATATAGTAATTAAATAATATACATACATATATATTATATATATTTTAATACCATGGTATAATATATATATATATATATATATGTGTGTGTGTGTGTATATATATATATAGTAATTAAATAATATACATACATATATATATTATATATATATTTAAATACCATGGTATAATATATATGTGTGTGTATTATTTTACTATAATATATATATATCCATAATATTAATATATATTTTCATATATATATATGTGTATATATATATCCATTATAACATATCGTAAGTCATTCAGCATATCCGATATGTTTATATATATACATGTATTTATATATGTAAATTTGTCAAGTAATAATAATATAATATTATTAATATCCACCCATTACCAGACGTGTGCATATATATACATATGTATACTCTTGTATATTCCTCTATGTACACGTATGTGTACGTATACCATATCGATGTATCTGTATGGCATATCTATTAGCCAAGTTACACTTGTATCGATATGTATATGCCTATGGATACGTGTATATACTATACACATGTATATATGTTCACTTTCAATTACTTACATCCATTCATGTTACCATCATAATGATCGTAATAACACAAGACAGATACAAAGATAAACATCACTCACAAAGCATGCAGAAGTAAGCAAGACTCCTATTGCAATCATACAAGCTATGGATGACTTACCTAAAACCCACACAAACTGACTCAGTTTACTCAATCTAAGGTGACATATGCTCAGATAGTTTATTTTACCAGTTTCCAAACCAATCTCTTCTCCCGAGTGATACTTCCCCTCCCCTTGGAGATTGAACATTTTCCTACAACCACTAGCACATACCTTAGCAGTCATTTGTTCATAACAATAAGCAACATATATATAATAGATCTTTAAAGTTAGAATAACAATACTTCAATAACCAACTAATCACATATATGCAGTATTTCACCATGAATAACATCAATTGAGATAACATCAAATGAAACAACGTCAAATGAGATAACATACATATTGATAACAAGGTACAAGCATCTCCAAATTTCACATTACATTCATATTTACCCTATATAGTAATAGTAAATAGTAACCTCACAATTTGAGAAGTAACATAATCTGAACTCAGAGATTTTCAAGAATACAATAATTTTGTTATATTGTAGCACCAATTACAACCTATCAAATGAAATATTAACCCTAATAATCTTTATCCTCATCTACAATAAACTACAAAGCATTTTATTTTTCTTTAAAAAATGTAAATCCTCACCTCTCTCCCCTACACTCCCCACAAGCTACTGCATAACACCAGTGTAGCAGCAGGCATGACAAACTTAGGTATTACAAAGTAGAAAGGAATGATTGTCTTATCTTCAGCTGGGTCAAGTACTCATTTTTTTGAATCAGTATATGTCAACTTTTCATGTCTATTTTTCTCTTTGATATTCTTGAATTATCATGACCTAAATTTGCAGCCTTGGAATAGATTTATTCTGAAGCGCATAATTATTTTAGTCACAACCATGGCTTTGTTTTTTTTTTTAATTGAGACACATGATTTATAAGGTGATGAAAGTGGAATTATAGACATTTTTTTGAAGATGATCTTGTCAATATTTGTTACTTAAAGGTTAAATCTTGATGTTATTTTTGCCCTAACTTTGGCCCTTCACCATCTTGACATTTGCATTATTATCCTTTAAACAAATCCTACACCACCACAACTTCTCATTGAACGCCAATAGAATTATGTTTGGATGTTATTGCAAATTAAACTAAACTTTAATATTTATTAAAATTCCCAAAACGAAATAGAATTGTGCATTCCAGTTGTGTCTTTACTTTATTCAGTTTCTCTTTCTCACACCCCGCGGGGCTAACCTTCAAATTTATGATTTTTTAAAGGTTTTAGTAATAGATCAATTTACATGTATAACATTATTATCTTATTTAATATAATTTATTCTCTGGATTCGCTGGGACTAAACCTTATCCATTTGAAGACATTGTCACTGTCATACAATTGCGCTTTCCACTTGAATCCCCATGAGTTTGTCTTGCTCTGGTACCAAAATGATGCATAATTTACTGCAAAATTGTGCTTTGTGAACTACAAATCACCAAATTTTGTTTATGCTCTGTTTTAGAACTATTGTTAATCCTTTAAACGCTATGTGATTAAGAAAATTCAAATTTAGGGAACATTTCAAACACTATACACGCTGGAAAAACATAGTTTTACCATGGAAAATCTCGACTATTTCACAGAATGCTTCAACAACAAGGTAGTGAGCTATTTCACAGAATGCTTCAAAGAAATGTGGTGTCATGGAATACCATGACTGTAAGATATGTACAAAATATTAATTCTAATTCTTGCGATCAAAAGCTTGGTGCAAAATTTCAACGTAGTTGTGAATCTCTAACTTCTCTCTAATTCTACAAATGAGACTAGGGAAGCACCACACAAATGACATGATGATCCTTACACTTGTGTACCATGGACCAACTGTTTTTAATAATTATACTTAAATGTTGAATGACATTATACCAAGATTATGTTTACTCAGCAATGCGTTGGTGGCCACAGGCTGCATCTAATAGTTCTTCCAGGATACATTCAAGCTTCAATTGCTCAACAGACCATGTCAAGTTTGGCAACTACTCTGCCTGATTCGTTGCCTGCTCCAAAACTGTAGCTAAAACAAAGATGCCTTCACAGTCGGACTCTATCATGTCCACCTCCCATATGATAAAATCCGATGACAGCCTGGGGAATGTAGAAGATGATGCCTGAGACAATTTTCAGTCGTTTCCAATCTCCACCACAATCATTTCTGAAGATACATATTGACATGAATCAGTTTCATAAAAAAAATCCAAACAGGGAACTGATTTCTCAACTGACGACTGATGATTTTTTATCATTTTCTGGATCTCAGTTGATTAAATATTCAACTATCACAGGTGAAGACCTAGAAGATAGACAGGTACATTAATTTTTTGTAGCTTTTGAAGAACATAACACAGAAAAAGGCGAACTAAACAGAAAGAGGATCTCCAAGAAGATAATTTAAATAAATCCAGTGAAGATAGCAGTCACAAGGATGATGTCGAAGATTCAGCGGAGGATCTTTCTTCATTCCGAAATTATAGATGATGACCTACATATTAACTCAAAAGTCAAATGCATACAAGCTAACAGAAGCAGAACCTCAAAAATCAAGTATCTTGCCATCCCAAAGGCTTTTCAAAATATTCCTCACTTAAAGGTCTGGGATTCCTGACTTCAGAAATAGAGAAGCCTCGGGAATTTGTTTCAAAACATTCTGATTTATATTACATGTTAGATTACTCTTTTGTTTATTTGAAGCATATTGAGCAAACTACTACAGGCCGGATCTTCCTTATTTCGGTAGTTGTGTTTCACATTATCTAATCAAAGTTCTTAGGCTTTACAGTGCATAACATAAAAAAAGGCTTTCCTCAACATCAGAAAAAGGCTTCTGGCACATGCTTTAAACTGATAATGAATCAATGTATCGGGCCAACATTCCACATTAGAAAGTATCCACAACAAATGGTTTGGGGAAACAAAATCATGCAGAGATATGGAGACTGCACGCCTTTTATAAAGAAAGGTTTACTATGATTTGGCTCTCTATAGAAATGTTTTTATGTTATTTTATTTTGTGAAATTGGATTATTGTGAGGATTTTATATTAAAAATATTTGATTAATTTCTTATTGAAATTTAGAATGGTGAAAATTGTATATAAGTATTCTTTAATGTTTTGGATCTATTTTATTGGTATTTTATTTATAATGGTTGAAATATATTTATAGGTTTACTTTTTAAAAAATGAAAAAACTTGTTGAATATCATCTATATCTAATTATATGATACAAAAATCATTTGTACAAATTAAAATACATGTTTTAAATCAAAACGTATATAAATTTATATTGTTATATAACTAACTATGTAATATTAGAATATGTTTGAATTTTGTTTTTTATTTCCTATCGGTGTATCCCTTGAACCTCCTATAGGTGCAAGTGCTAGTCATAATATTCCTTTCTAAAAGAAGAAACCACAAACTAGAAAACATTTTGACAAAATTGCAAGCATAACACTAGAAATATGATGATGCATAATTAGAGACATCATATTTCCACAATTCATAATTATGATGTTGCATAGTATTATTAGACATAATAGAACCTTGATTCCTCTCCTTTGGAGTTGTATTGTGGATGGCGCATGTTGCATAGTTAGAAAATAATATGATGTGTTACACTTATTGTTTCTATCTAAGTTTCAATTAGTTTTTTTTTTAAATAGTGGCCATATAAGTGTTGCATGGAATGGTATATATGCACTCCAAGCTTTTTGTTATGAATTTACTCCTTATACATTTGGTAATTTGTGCCATTTTAGGTCATTTTTCTTGAGCTTCTTTAGTGAACATTGTTTTCTTAACCCTCTCTCCATTTATATTCATTGTGGTATTTAATATTTGATATTATCCATTGGTTATAATATTATCATGTGGATGCATTGCAACTAAGATCTACTATAGAAAAATTTCCATCAAGAAGGATATACAAACTTCATAAGGTGTTGGTGTCCTTGTGTCTCAAGTTGAGTTATAGTATTGCTCCTTCATTGTTGCTCTTGCTCTCATATGTCAAGCTTTGGTCTCATGGAAATTATTAAAATATTTTGTTCATTGAATAAGGTTGAAATGACCTTATAAAAAACATTACAACTTGATTAAGGAATTGTTGCCTCTACCATAAGATCTCATTCTTTTTTTCCCTACCATCAATTTTATAAATTGGATTTGAATTGACCATTCAATTGACAACCTCCTAGAAATAAATCTCTAAACAATTTTAGCTTCATGTAAGCTAAATCTCATAGCAATTTCACTCATATTTTTAGGGTCAATTCATACTGATCCTAAACTTAAAACATGCTCTACACATAGAAGTTACTATTGACTATCATTTTACTAGAAAATTCAACATTATTATTTTAGGCATCCCTTTTAGATTGAGATGAAGAAACAAATACTAGCATAATAAGAAAGAACAACTTGGAAACCATTACTCCATTTATTCATGGACAACATAGTTGAGAAAATTACACTATTATCTTGGAATTTTTTATTAAAAAAAAAAAAATATTGTAGCAAACCACTTCGAGGGGGTTACCTCCAATAATCAGGAAATATGATATGAATTAAATAATTGATCTTATGATGATATGGGAGAGAGTTGTCTTCCTTATTTATAGGATAAACTATGTAGGGACATACCCCTTCATCCTAATTAAGGGGTATTAGTGTATTAACTAATATTTATGTTAGGATTAAGCATTCCACAAGTTCTTATCCTTAGGAATATATCATATTAGGATCATAGCATTCCCTTCCCCTTCAAAAAAATATTTCCCTTAATGCTTAGCAACTCTAAAATCTTTCATATGAATCGTTCATAATTCCATGTTGCATCTTCAACTAGAAAATTCTTCCACTTGATTAGGAATTTTGAGGTGGTTCTATTTTACAATCTAATTTTAGAAATTCCATGATTTTTTTGTATATCTTGTATAAATACTTTTTCCATAATATTAGCGGAAAATAGATGACAGAGTCCACAAAAATATGCATTCTTAATTAGTGTATCCACAACAAGCTAGATTACATCTATAATATTTCTCTTTGACGGCCCCATAATGAAGTTCATATATATTTTTGCCTAGTGTTGTATTAGAATACCTAATATTTGTGAGAGGCATAGAGTCTTTATTATTTTCCTTTTATTTTGCTAGCATATCAAACAATCTACCACATTTTTTTGGATATGCACTTTAATATATTCCCAAAAGAAAATCTTCTTTATAGGATGATAGGTATGAACAAATTGATTATAGATTCTATAATATCTTGTTCGACCAAAAAATCATCTCTTTTTAGGGTCCATCTTAACACCTTTAAGTGACATAGAATATCTTGAGTATTCTACTTGTTTCACCCTAAAGGAACATTTGAATTGTTTTGCATAGATTTTATTTTCTTCCAATTCATTAGCAATAGGAATATGAATTTTTTCTTTATGAGTGATATTTTTTAGTTTCTTGTAATGTGAGCCTATTCTCCATAGATCATCCTTTTTGTTAAAAAAAAATTATCACAAAAGGAACCAAAATTGAATCTCACAGATTTCAAACCAAATTAGCATTCCAAAACATTCATTTACACCTCAAACTAAGATCTAGCAAAAGGGGTAGACCTTACCAAGGGATTTACTATCCAAAATGTGGAAGCCTCTCCTTCTCCATGCCCCTATCTTCCATTCTTTCTTCCTCTATCCTTTTCCCTTTCCCACCAAGAATTTTCCTCGCCCAAATGGGAAAACATCCAAGAGACAAAAATAAAACAAAAAAGGAAAATCCCCTTCTCCACTCAAGGAAAATGAATAAATAGAAGGGGAAAGAAAAATACCTTTCCTTAACCACCCAACTACCCAACCAACTCCAATTTTTGCCTCTTTTTAAAAGTGGGTTTTAATTATATATATAAGGGGTGAAAAAAAAATATTCAAGATCAACAAAGTACAACAAGAGGCCCAGATGACCATAGTCATCAAAAGAAAAACCGCCCCTAGAATCCAAAACAAACCAAGAAAAGATGAGCCAAAAATAAATCCAAGCCAAAAGAAGCCATCCAGACTTAACACAAGACTACACCTATTTATTATCATGAATATATCTATCCAAAGTATTGCTTTTATCCAAATCCAATTGTCTCCATTCTACCACATTCCATGCCCCCTACCTTCAAATTCCCATTTGACAAGGCAATCAACAACCCTATTCTATTCCTTGGGAATGTGAACAAACAAGATGGTCTCAAAATACAAAGCAAGATGGATAATTTGCTTCAAAATTGTAACCAATCTCCTTGAAGAGTCCTGAAAATTCTCTTTTATTAAGCAGAGAGACCAAAATCATGGAATCAGTCTCACAAATTATATCCCTCCAACCTATATCACAGGCTCTCTCCAAAGCCTTAAGAATAGCACAAGCCTCCATCTGGTTGTTAGACTACATTCACATATGTATGGAGAAGAAAAATTGTATGGACCTAGTACTATCACGACACTCCTCTAATCCTAACATTCTCAATATTCCCTCGAGAAAAACCATGTGTTAATTTTGAGAGTTCCTTTAGGAGGAGGACACCACTTCCCCAATCTATTGACCTTCTTAGAAGGTTTCAGCTTGCTTCCCCTATACACTTGGGGGCCTAAGGGAGAAGAAATCTCAAGGAGAGAATCAAAATGCATGTTTGATGATGAAATAGACTCCCCCAAGTCAAATTTAGAAGAAATAATTTATTTAAGAATGCTTTGTACCTTGTACCAGATCTTCAAAGATACCTACCAAAACTCTCAGAAAATGTGTCAATTTCTCTCTAGCCACATCTACCAATAATGATGGATGGTTCCAACTCCCAAGCAGCCACCAAATAGGAAGCAAATGTTAAGGGATGTCTCAAATTATCCCAAAAGTCTTGCAGATAAAGCATACCTAAAAGGTCTTTTCCAAATCTTCCACCAAAGTCTCCAAATTTCCAAAATAAAAGTACATTGAAAAAATAGGTGATTTGTACTTTCTTCATTGCATCCACATAGAAAATAGAGAGACAACCTGCAAAAACCTCTTTTCTTGATATTCTCCTACGTGAGGTATTTTTTATGACTCAACAACCATAAGAACGTATTGCACTTGGACCACCCAACCTTATTCCATGTGGTTCCACCAAGGATAAACTATCTCTTTGACATGATGGGACTCCAAAGTAGCATACCCTTGGACTCATGACCCCAAGCAAGAAAATCATTATCCTTTGAAGAGCAACAAGGTCGCTCACCAAGAATAGATGCCAAACTACCTCACTCTTCTTGAGAACCACCTTCAAGCCAACTTTTTGGATTATGCCACTAATAGACCAAAGAGCCTCCCAAATAAGAACACTTGAAAATACTCACCCTGGACCACCCAGTAGCCACAAAAATATCACTTAAAGATTGGATATGAGGGAAAGATTATAGAATTGGAGGAAGACCATCCCAAGAATTAGTCCAAAAAAGAGCTTTCTCCCCTTTTTGAATGATCCAGAAAAGGCCCTCCTTAATGAGGGTTGAACGCTTTTTAATAATGCTCCAAATCATAGAGTTGTTACCAGACAATTTGAGGAATAAAATAAAAATATATTAAGATTTGAGCCTTGGATGTTAGCCCTGCAGGCAAGAATCCCCACCACTTCACCAAGGGGTCTCCCCTTAACACCAGGGTAAACAATCTCCATTTTTTACATGGTAGAGAGTGACCCCGCAAGGTTTGAACCTTGGTTGTTGGCCCTACAAGCAAGAAGACCAACCACTTCACCAAAGGGTCTCCCCTATAGATTATCCTCTTTGTTAAGATCACCATAAGGGATGAACAATGTCTCCAATTATAGGTACATCCTTAGATTTGAAATACTTTTTGATGGTGTTGAATAATCTCTTGAATTTTTGGTTTATTTTGAGGCATCACATATTTTGCTTCTATAAAGTGTAATTGTGCCCCTATATTATAATAACATTTTTTGAGTAATTTTTCCATCCTAAGGAAGCTAATGATTTCATTTAATGGTGATATTATTCCCAAAAGTTCATATGTTTTCTCATGTATCCTAAAAGCCATGGGTAAGTCTTTAAAATTGAAAGATATTGTTTCTAATTATTTAAGACAATGCACACCCAAAACTACATCCACTCCCCTAATAGGTATAGAAAACATTTCTAAAAATATTTTATAGTTTCCCATTGAGATTTTTATATGATGACATTTACCACCACAAGATAGTTGTTTCCCATCAGCTATCATGACTCAAAAATTAGATACTAGATAAACAAAACAATTGAGCTCATTAGCTAATCTTATATCAATAAAATTATGCGTACTACTAATATCTACTAACACTTTCACATTTTTATTTTTTACATTACCAATTACTTTGAGTGTTTGTGGTGCATTTATTGCATTCAATGTGTGTAAGGAGATAGTAGTGCTTTATTTTTCCTTGGAATTCTCATTCTTAAGTTTTATGTTTGATTCTTTTGTAGGTACTTCTCCCTCTTCATCCTCATCCTTTTTCTCCTTACTATAACACTTATGACTCCTTGACCATTTTCTATCATAATTCCAACATAGGCCTTTTTCTCTTTTCTCAATCTCTTATTGAGGAGATAGCTTATTAATTTATCTTAGGTTAAATAATGTGTTCATGTTTTTGTTGGTAGTATTAGTCACATTTTATTGGTTACTCTCCTGATTTCACCTTTGGTGGTGTTTTGTTTATCAATGTGTAATTCTTTTTGCATATCATTCCTAACTGTATAAGGCTCCAACAAGAAAACATCATGTATAATTTCATCCTTAAGACCATTGATGTATAATTGTAACCTTTGGTAAGGTGTCACCTCAAGAACTCTAAGTGCCAATCTCAAATGCTCAAAATTATATTCAACTAAAGACCTTAATTGCTTTAAAGACCTTAATTGCTTTATATTTTTAGTTGGGTAGAATAGCTTTCAATGTGTTGTTGCTCATAAAAGGTTGCTAGTTATTTACTAAATTCTTTCCAACTAAAAATTTGTCCTTGTCTATAACTCATCTTCCATTTGTACCATTGGTAAGGTCCTAATTCTTAATAAAGTAGAGCTATGTCAACCTTGGCATTATTTGGTATATTGTGAAGTTCAATTTTTTGTTCTATAAGGTGTGTCCATGAAATTATATTTCTACCATCAAATTTATGAATGTTTATTGTTGGTAGGTATATTTTTTTATCTTGAAAAGGTTCTCTTATCCCTTGATTTGGTTTATTAGGGTTATGCCCACTTTGGTGGTTTCTTTGGGACCTTAATTCTAATAATAATGTTGAACAAGACAACTGAGAGGGGGGGGTGAATCGATTGTAACAAATCTTGACCTTAAAACTTTCACTAAAAATTAGATCAATCACAAATCCTTTACTTTGCTAAAATGATTAAACATTAAGTGCAAAGGCAAAAACTAAAAAGCATCATAGATAGACAGTAACACCAGATTTACGTGGAAAACCCAATAAGGGAAAAACCACGATGAGGATTAACTCACAATATAAAGAATATCAAAACCGATTACAAAGGCTCACTGCCAAAGTAGGCTCACTACCAAAACAAGACTCACTATCCAACAAGGGTTAACCACCTGAAGGGCTCACTACCACACAGATACAAAGAATATAGAAGAGATATGTTAAAAAGAGAAGGTGGTCCCAATGCAACAGAGATTTCCACCACTACTCACTCAACCACCTGCAGACATGCATGAATGATAGAGTACACCTTCAGCTCACTGCATGAATCAGTTGTAACAAATCTTAACCTAAAAACTTTCACCAAAAATTAGATCAATCACAAATCCTTTACTTTTCTAAAATGATTAAACATTAAGTGCAAAGGTAGAAATTGAAAAGCATCACACATACACAGTAACACTAGATCTACATGGAAACCCTAATAAGGAAAAAACCGCGGTGAGGATTAACTCTCAATATAAAGATTATCAAAATCGATTACAAAGGCTTGCTGCCAGAGTAGGCTCGCTGCCAAAACAAGACTCGTTGTCTGAATCAGGACCCATTGTCCAACAAGGGTTAACCACCTGGAGGGCTCACTGCCACACAGATTCAAAGAAGATAGAAGAGATATGTTATAGAGAGAAGACAGTCTCAATGCATCAGATATTTCCACCACAACTCACTCAACCACTTGCATACATGCATGAATGATAGAGTACACCTTCAGCTCACTACATCTAGAAACTCAGCAATTAGATTTCGCACTGATCTTCCAAACTCGCATCACATCCACACTATTTCGCATCTATTTCACATCTATCTTTCTCTATTTCTTTGCATACCTTTCACTAATATCTCATCTTCTATTTATACCATCTTCAACTTTGAAATAAATCCAAAGTTGACCATACATCATTTAAATTCAAATTAGGTCAGCGTCAAAACACTATAGGGTGGAATTAGAATGAGGGTGACCAAAACACATGCTTGATGAGGACCCAAATAAGTCCCAACACGCTTCATAAACTTTGAAAGTAGTGTTTAACACACAGTCGGCCAAACCAATGTAAAACACATAGAACAATTAAGCACACACAATCCTTAACACGATCCAATCCTTCCAAACAAAAAAAATATCTTCAACACGATCATAATAGCTTAACTCTAGAACAGCAAGTCATAAGACTCAACTAAGAATAAATCCAAAGCAGCTACGTTTCTCCCAAACCTCAATCAGATGCCCTGAAAAACATAGTTCACAACTGGTGAATATAACTCGCACTACACAACAATCTAGAAACCTAAACTTTGGATATAGTAGCTTCCAACAACCATGATTCAATATATCTAAACCACGTGAACATAGGAGCAAACCCTAGAGTAAAACCTGGAGCAAACACTGAACACCTACAACCTTTCTTCATTACAATCTTCTCAATATCCTCGACATATACAACCAATAACCTGCATCTGTAATACCAATGACGATAGCAACCATTTGACCAGTTGACATCAATGACAACATCTTCATTCTTGCAACAAATAATTTCTTTGAATACCTATCTAAACCCTCATTTAAAGATTTTGCAAATAGGTCAAACAATTTATCTTTAATGAAATGTATCATTGTTTCATATCCTTGGGGAACTCTTTCCTCGATTTTAGGTGGTGTAAAATAAAATGGGTCCTTATATTTTGTATATCTAGAAGTGTCCTCTAATCCTAAAGAGGACATGGATTTAATTTTATTTTAAGCTTTATGAAGGTAGGAAAGTATTTGGAGAGAGAGAATTTGATGTTTTAGTTTGGACTAAACTTAGACCACTAAATTAAAGAATATATTTTATGTCTAAAAATAAATTTCAAAGAACTAATCCTACCTAATTTTTGATAAAATTTCCAAAAATGTATTTTTTTTAAATTCCAAAAATTGAAGCTTATAGAGAAAATTAATGAAATTTTTGACCAAACTTTGAGCACTAAATTAAAGACTTTATTTTATTTCCAATAGTAATTTACAAAGAACTAACCCTTACTAATTTCTTATAAGCTTTTTAAAAATGTAAAAATTTAAAAGAAATTCCAAAAATTGCAACCTATAGTGAAAATTAATGAAAAAATATAAAATCACAATAAAATTTGAAAAACTTGCCTTCAAAGCTTGAATCTATTTTTGAGAACTTACCTATGGGGTACCTCAAAACCCAAAAAAATCATATCAAAATTAGCAGCTTTTTGGAAGATATGGTCGAAAGAAGAATGATGGCCCAAATTTTGCTCTAATACCACTTGTTATAATATTTCTTGAAAATATTTGTAAAAAATCAGAATTGTAGCAAACCACTTCGAGGGGGTTACCTCCAATAATCAAGAAATATGATATGAATTGAGTAATTGATCTTATGATGATATGGGAGATAGTTATCTTCCTTATTTATAAGATAAACTATGTAGGGACATACCCCTTCATCCTAATTAAGGGGTATTAGTGAATTAAATAATATTTATGTTAGGATTAAGCATGCCACAAGTGCTTATCCTTAGGAATATATAATATATACTTAGGAATATCATATTAGGATCATAACATAGACATATTACTAAACTATAGTTTTCCAATGTGTGTAATTGGCTTAACTATAGTTCCTCAAACTATGTATAATATTGGAGACACATTAGTATGAATCCAAAAAAAAAATTGAGAATTATAACTATGGTAGTCCATTTCATGATTTGAAGAAAAATTGACCTAGAGAGGGCCCCCTTTCTAAATTCTAATTAGGGGGTGAGGGGTTTACTATGGATTTCCCAAGATAGAATTCCCCATTATAGAAGATAGGGCTTCTTTCTATAGTAGGGATTTCAATGCATCTTTCCCAAAATTAAAATTAAATTGAATATATTATTAGTTATTTGTGGATTTAATAAAAGGAAGTCAACAAAATCCCAATTGAGGATATCCTTTATGTCTTATGATTAGGTAATTACTTCTTTAATAAACCTTGACCTAGAGACTATATTTTAGTTGCTTCTATTAATTTGACCTTAATTGACAAAACTATAGAAAATTACAAATTCTACTTCTTTATAGTTTTGCACCCTCAATTATTTTACTATGTATTGTTGGAATGAAAATAAGACTAAAACTTTTTAAATGTTGTTTAACATAGTTGGCCTATTAGTCATCTCTCGTTATCATTTATATTACTATTGCTCAGTGTTATTAACTAGATAATTTCAAAACCTTTTTGTTGCAGGTTTGGGTAGTCATGCTAATCCTATAGAGGACTATTGTTTAGCTACTAGTTTTCTATGTCTTATCTTTGATCAGCATGCTCATCTTTGACAAGGTTTCAAGTCCCTTCAAAACCTACGTGTAAAGGGTTTTGGGTCCCTTCAAATCCTATTTTTACCCCTTAATCAAAACTAGATAATTTCAACATAAAATAGTAATTCAAATTGCGTATATCCATAATAGTTAGTAAATAAATAGTGTTATTGTGGTTCTCCATTACTGGATTTATAATTGATTGAGCTCTTGTTGTGCCTTAAAGGTCTGCACTAATGGATAGAATTTAATGCCAAAGCAAGTGTATGTAGCACAATTACTAAAGAATTCCTTGCCACAATAGCAAACAATATCTTGTTTACATACTTTGCTAGCATGTCTAATCAATTTCCCATGATTTTACATGTTATAAAATTTGGTAATGAACTCTTCACAAACCAATTACCATTCTAAAACTACCATTTTTGGTTACTAGTATGCTCTTCCTCTTAATTGACTAGAAAATGTACTTTGAGGTGGTGTATCACAAGCTTCTTATGTAGGAAGAAGCCTAGCCTCTAGGTATACATCTGAACACATTAAGTACCCCATCATCTTAGAAAGAAAAGTAATTAAAGTGTATTATATCACTATTATCTTTTTTCTATAGAAAAACACTATATTGAACAAGCTATTACCAAAAATATGAGGGAAATAGGGTAGTGATTTTGGTGTAATTTATCTACAAGGATAAATATAAAAAAATAACAAGGACTAAAAATTTCCTTAAAACCATCTTCAAAAATAATAAAATTAAAGAGAATAACCTATAAGATATTATATCTATACAAAAAGGGGTAAATATTTAACTAAGGAAAGCATGTTCTAACAATGCAAGACTTGGTAAAGCTCCCTTCTTGACATGGGAATGATTATGAGCCTAACTAAAAAAATATAACTCATAAAAGGAATGTTATTAACATATATGATCTCCTCTAATTTGTTTCATATAAAGGATGGAAGTAATTAGAGGTAAGGAGAGAAAGATGAAACACATAAACATGGTAAAACAAAATTATCATATGATAATAATATAAGAACATAGGTAAGATGTGATCATGAAAGTACAAATAAAAATGGAAAGAAAAGTTTCCCCTAATGCTACTCCAAATGAATTAAAATACCAAGATAGTGAGTCAAAAATTATAGATAAGGGTAATTAGAGCATCAAGTAAGATCTAAGATATAAACATGATATATATCATAAACAAGTAATTAGAAGATATAAGCTTGATAAGGATCATAAATATGTGAGAAAAAGAAAAATGTAAGTGTACATAAACATGATATTGTAAGATATTCAAGTATTCAATAGCTGTGTGGAAACATATAGATGCCACAGGTACATAACATGTAAATAACAAGATATAAACATGGGGAAATGTGATAATGATAACATGATAGATATGTAAGAGGGATATCATAAGTATGTGTAAAAATTAGGGACATCATAATAAGAATGGTATTTAGATAACATAAGAGTTAGGAATCATAAACATACAACATAGGAAGCATACAAATATCATGAACCATGTAGCATTGGAACGTGTAGCAATGGACACATGAAAACATAAGTGGTAAACATGAAACATAGGATTCAAATAAGGCATATAGGTAAATCATGAAAGCTAAATAATTAGCATAAGAAATCATAATTAGTAACTAGAAATATAGGAGAAAACAAGGCATATATAGGAAGAAATGGAAATATGTTGTCTGAGTGGGAAAACAAGGAAAAATTATAAAATAGAAGATGAAATAAAAATAAGATATGCACAACAAACATGGTATAGACAAAAGGCCAAAGTGTAAGGAGACACAAGGTAAATTGAAGAATAAGAGAGGAGGATCACAACATACATGGCATAATCAAAAGGTCAAAATAAAAATTATAAAAAAATACAATAAGTGAGATGAACAACATAACACATGTTCAAAGACAATTATGTCAACATTCATCGCTAAAGGTGTTTTCGTGTCAATTCCACATTCTAACTTGGAACATAGAAATAAAATAACATGAATTCGAGGATAGAAAACAATAGTACAAAATGTAACAATCAGTAAGAGATATGAGTATGGATATAGATGTATCCAAAGAAGTCGTCCTCACTGGGTGTTTCTATAACATTCTCTAAAAATGTTTCACTAAAACTAATACCCCCATTAGAATATCTATGTCATGATGAATTTTTCTCCCATGAACAAAAATATGATATAAATATTTTAAGTGTGACATGTAATTTATGGAAGATTTAGCTTAGATATTATATCATGTAACTTCATTTCTTGTGCACGGTAATTTCAAAATGTTGTGCTATGATCCATATACTCATCAATAAAATAGTCTTCATCTTATAATTTCATATGATTAGAATTGACTTGTATTATCTTTGTTTATAAGGTCTTGGGATTTATGCTTTAATACAATACATCTATCCATAGAATGTCTACATATGTGATGATAAGAATATATATATCCCTTCATCGTGCAAGGTCAAACATATCCATTGGCTTAACTAGAGGTAAAGTAATGAGGTTTTTCCCCAAAAAAATTTCTAATACAATGTATGTGGAGGCTCCTCCAATATATTAAATTCTCTAATATATTTAGTTTGATATGTGTGTATGATGATCATAATTAGGTATACCCTTATTTCCCCCATTATCTAAATGTGATTATGAGATTAAATAATGAACACAAAGAGAATTTAGATATATATATACATGATACAAAAGAAGATATTCTAATAAAACACACCCATATTTAAATACATTAGTACATAAATATAAAAATGAATGATAATAATTCAAAAATATTATCCTTTAAAGAGTGGAAGCAAACCATCACTAAATAGTTGTTGAAGTTTATCATCCTATACTATAAAGTTTATGTTAGTAGTCAAATATTTAAACTAAAGAGATCATCCTTAATTGGTTCATGTTCTTGTTTGTATTGCAATACTTGATAATAAAAATGTCTTATGCTCAATATTATAGTGAAATTATTTCTTGAAAGAATTTCCCAAACCCTTAAATGAAGTGATAGAGGCATAAGGTAATGAATAAAACCATGAAAATGTATGACCATTTAATCTTGTTAATATAACTTAGCAAGAGACTTATCCTCAAGAAAATAATCAAATTGTATAGCTAGGAAAGTTCTTAGATGAAGTAATGGATTGCCTTTATCATATTGTTGGTGTAAATAAAGTCTTGTACCTAGTTCATTCGTTACTAGGGGACTTGTTTGCACATGTTAAGTTTACTTAGTTCATAAGAAGGAATATTTCTAGAAGGTGTTAGTTGCCATTAGTTGTTATCTTATCTTTTGACTTGTAACACATGTGAACCTAGGTAAGTGTGATAAGTTGTCTCATGTCATATTATTAAGACACTTGTCATAATATTATGACATCTTGTATCTCACCTTGGCTATATAACCAAGGGGTTTCTAATACATTTTTCATATCAATTGAATCATATTTGCATGTGCATATTCTCTCTCTTGTGCTTTCCATTTGGCCTCAAGATCTTGGTAGCCATAGCCAATTCTAACATGGTATCAGAGAGGCTTGGGTGCCACTAGATAGTATTTTTCTAAAGAGATGGCAAATCTTGAAAAGTTGAGTATGTTATTCTCTTGCATCATATGATGATCTAGAGAATCAGAAAAACTTGATAGAAATACCCGATTTGGGGTTTTCCTCTTTGTGGCTCTTTTTTTCAAGTTCAAATTAGAGCTTGTTAGTGCAAATTTGAGCTCACCATTACGTTTGGGAGGTTCAAGAAAGTTGATTTTTCCTTTTGTTTCATCCAAATCGGACTTACGAGGCCAAATCTATGAGGGTTTGAAGTTGAAGAGTGGTTACCAGATCTAGAAGGTAGCTGCATTTTTGGAGCATTTTGGGTCAAATCTGACCCTACCATCGCGTCCAGAAGGGCCAAAAACCCTAAGATCGACTGTCAATTCGTGAATTCAAAGTAGTTGTTCAGTGAGGCAAAAAAAAAAATCCCAGAGAGTCCTACGGTCCCCCGAGGTCGCCATCATTGCTTCACGATACGAATTGCAAAAAAAAATTATTTAAATCAATTTACAATTTTTTTAATCTTTTTTTTTAATTTCAATTTAAATATTTGCAATAAATATTAATTTTTCGGCAAAAAAAATCATTGTAAAAACTTTTGGTTTAAAAAAAATAAAAAAAATATTGCAAACCCATGGGTATGCAAGGTACTGCAATCATTTTCAATTGCAGCGTACCCCACAGGAAAAATACGCCACGCGGCATCTATCCACAGGTTGAGGCAGGCCCACAAATCCGAGCGGATCCATTTAAAAATTGCCAGGACTTTCAGTTAAACCTAGTGCTCAATTCAACTCCACCAATAGCCATTTCAAGCAAAATATTATGAGGTCCTTAGAAAATTTTGACTGGCAGTATCAAAGGAATATACTGGCGGTCAGAAAGTATATTCCGATAAAGGAGGTGACCAGCGCTTGACGTCCATTTGGGCATCAAATTTAAGCCCATAAAAAGGCTCGACGGGAATTTGACCGTCAAAATTAAGCTCATACTTGGATGAAATCAGCGCCACGTCAACATTTCCAAAAAGATTTCCCTCCCCCCTCCCCCCCCTCTCCAATGCACTTTTTGATTTAGCAATCCGACTTCAAAGGCTCGTAACTTGCTCATTTTGGCTCTTTTTTTCAAGCAATTTTTTTTATTTGGGATAATTTTTCATGATTTTCGTAGTTGTGCAATCATATTTTGGTTTTGGTGTCTGGGTTTTCTAGAATTTTCAGATTCTCACAGTTGTTGTTGCTTTGTCCTCATTTTTGAAACTTCAGGAGCTCATATCTTGCTCCTACAGTAACATTTTTGGGTAAATTTTTTTTTTGAAAGTGCATTTTTTTGTGTATTTTCTAGTGGTGTAATCAGTTTGATCTCATCTATTGTAAAAAATTTGCTTTGATCCTGTGGCCTATTTTGACATTTTCATGTACCAAGATCAAAACCACTTCGTTGTTTTCGCAAGTGGCAACTGTAAATGCACTAAGTATAAAGTGCCAAATCAGATATTTCTTGGGGGGTTTCATGATTGAGTAATTTGGGGGGGTAATCTTGCAGTGGTTGATTGCATTCTTTTGCTTGGTTTGTGTTCTTGCAAATGGGGAAATCTCAAATTGAACTCTTGACTCCACATAATTATGCTACATGGAGAAAATCCGTATGGAACTATCTCATGGGAAAAGGTCTAATAGGTCATCTAAAGGAAACCATTTCTCAACCTACCGATGCTAAAGAATTGGCAAGATGGGAAATTGATCGTGAGAAAACACTTGGATGCATATGTTCATTAGTCTCATTAGATTTATAATTTCATATTGAATCATGCAAAACACCTAAAGAGACGTCAAAGGCTTTTGAAAATTTGTATGGTAAAACAAATAAGATTAGGGGATATCAGATTGATAATGATTTGATGAATCTTGATCCTAAATGTTTTGACCACATCCAAGACTACATCTCCAAAGTCAAACAACTAAGAACACAGTTGAAAGAATGCAGCATTGATAAAGAGGATTTACAATTGATTTTGAATGTTTTATCCAAGCTTGGTCAAGTGAGTATTCAGTTTTTATTTTTGTCTTTCATACCTCGTCGACTTTCTATGGAAGCATCATATGTTGATCCTAATTTTGATGACTTTGCAAATCTCCTAATCCAAGACGAAGCTAAGTTAATGAGCATGAGTCTAATCAATTATTCCAAGTCACAAGCATTATTTTCAAGTGAGTCTAAGGTACAGAAAGAATCAGTGAATATTTATAAGAAGCAAACGAAGAAAAAAAACAAGCCACGTAAAGAATCAGAATCCTCAAAAGGAGAATCATCTAAGAAGGAGAGGCCTACTTGTGCATATTGCAAGAAGAATGGACATGAAGAACACTATTGTTATAAGAAGGATATTGATGAGTTGAAAAATCTTCTCAAAAGGAATCACATTGATTTTCCTTCTAGAATGTATGAATCACCTCCTTCTTCTTCAAAATGGTCTAAAAAGGACAAAGGTCAAGTTGGTTTGGCTTCTACATCAGAATATAAAGGACAAGCTCTTTGTGCTCTTTTAGGTCATGGATCAAGGAGATGGCTTCTAGATTCAAGAGAATTTCATCATATGGCATCTTCACAGTCTATATTCTCTTCCTTTTAGCCTTGCACTATGTCTCCTATATTGATGGGAAATAACACATACATGAGTGTAATTGGGAAGGGATCTATTAGTTTTGGGGACAACACTTTCCAGGATGTTTTGTGTGTTCATCATTTGAGGAACAATCTTCTTTCCATATATCAGATTACACATGGTGGAGATGGGAGGACTGTGGAGTTCACACCTGATTTAGTCATCATTCGAGACTAGGAGAGTAGAGAGATCATTGCTACTGGGTTGGTTGATCATTCATCTCGGTTGTATACCTTTGCAGATTTTTCTTTTGATGATGACATTGTTCCTTCGACTATTGATCACATTTCTAGTATGAACCATGATTTAGAGAAGACATTTGGCTTCTTGAACTTGGGAATTCTCACATCAAATCCGGTTCTTGAGCCATGCATTTCATCTCCTCCATCTATTGTTGCAATTGATGATGCTTTTGTTCCTATAGATATGGCTTCTTTTAATTCAGTGCAACAGGATCCTCATTGTCTTTCAGATTTGGCTACTTGTGATGGCTTCTTGACAAGTATTTCAGACTTTTTTTTGGAGTCTCATATTGTAGATCTAGGGGACATCATTGATGACATTCATCTTCTCTTTGATGAAGATTCTCCTTCTTCAGTTGTTGTGAGGGAACACCTTGACCCTCTTGTTCAATCTCTATATGATCATTCTTCACAGTTTGACATGACTATAGATCCTTTCGGAAAGCATTTGGAGGAGACTTCTTTGTATTTAGAGGAGATATCTTTCTCTTTGGATGATGTTCTATATTCATCTCTACTAGATTTTGGATTGTCCTCTTCGGCAGTGTGGCCTAGAACGCTTATTTGGAGTGTGTCAGCTTTCAGCATCGACATGGAGACACTTGAGCATGCTTCAGAGACATCATCCATCATCCATATTCTTGACATCTTGCATGCATTCATGGTTTTGTTTCTTCCTAAGGGGAGGAACGTTGTTTGACGAGATTGGATCATCTTCAGCATTCAATGTCGAGCTTCTACCATCATTGCAGGAGACTCAACATTGAGGGGGGGCTACCTTGTCTCTCTTATACTTCTCTCTTATGGGGGGTCTTTTTCCTCACATTGGGTTTTTTCCTTCTCATGCATCATTGAGAGCATTTATTTTTTGTATTTTATCTCTCTTTTGGGGAGAATTTTTGTCCCACTGGATTTTCTCCTTTTCTCCGTTTGTGAGAGATTTCATTTGCATATGTACATGGATACCTAACATGGCCTAGTAGTCGAGACCCATCTTTGTGTCATTTGCATAATAATTTGCTACTCCCTAAGTTACACTTAAGGGGGGGTGTTGGTGTAAATAAAGTCTTGTACCTAGTTTATTCATTACTAGGGGACTTATTTACACATGTTAAGTTTACTTAGGTCATAGGAAGGAATCTTTCTAGAAGGTGTTAGTTGTCATTAGTTGTTATCTTATCTTTTGACTTGTAACACATGTGAACCTAAGTAAGTGCAACATAATAAGTTATCTCATGTCATATGATTAAGACACTTGTCATAATCTTATGACATATTGTATCTCACCTTGGCTATATAACCAAGGGGTTTCTACTACATTTTTCATATCATTGAATCATATTGATAAGAATACAGTTTATTCTTATCACATTATATTATCTCTCTTTGTGCTTTCCATTTGGTCTCAAGATATTGGCAGCCATAGCCAATTCTAACACATATTACTTTGTAATATAAGGTGTCACAAATCCAAACAATTAAGGATAAGTCAAAATTTCATATTCCAAAGGATTATACCATATCTAGTTCATGTCATCTATCTACTTAAATATTTTCTCATAAGCACCAATATATCATGCTAGATGATCAATTCTAGTGATGGGAGAACTAAAATAAGGTGAAATACCATTCTCAACATGTAATGTATATTATCCATATTTGTATGCATGTCATGTGTGATAGTGGGGAAGAATAGAAAACATGTATCATCAACTAGGGACACATTATCCTTATGTTGTTCTTTATCCTCATACATGGCTAATTTATTTGTTTTTAATAAAATGTATATTTAATAAATTAATCCATGGTTACTAAAAGTTACATCATAAGAAATCACAAAAGGATCCAAAGGAGACTCCCCATGGACAACAAATATTGGAATATGATCATGATGCATAGAAAAATCTATAAAATCCCCTCAAGAAGGGTCCCTAAAAGGAGAAGAATGAAAAGCATAACAAACACTTTCTTTAAATCCAAAAGTAAAATAATTTATTAAGGTATATGACAAAGCATGGAAGGATTTATAAGAATTGTGATATGAATTAAACCATTGTTAAGCTCTATCGACCAAGGCATCACCAAAGGATGCAAATTCATTCCTCAATATAGTGCAGTATTATGTATATAAGCATGATACAATAATACGAAGAATTTAACATGTAAATTTGCATCTTCATTACCACTAAACGATTTTCACAAGTGCGTTAAAAAAGTGGTTCATAATCTAAATCATCATAAATCAAAGATTCATCTACCTCACTATGAGAAGATGAAGAAGTATCACTATACTCCTCACGAAGCATATCATGAAAGACAAAAAGCCACAAGAAAGTTAAGATGGAATAAAAATCATATGTGAGGGTGAAATATGTGTATTGATATTACTAGGATTATCAAGGTAAGATTAAGCAAGAGAGGCACAAATAAGAGAACTCATCAAGAAACAAGAAAATATAACTTAAGATGTATCTAAATAGTATGCTCGCTATCATCATCACATGGATTTGTATATCCTTTAGATCTAAAACCACAATTAATTCACTCTCAAAAATTAAAAAAACTCTGTAATAAACAACCCAAAAAAATTGCAAGAAAAAAAATTCAAAGACACTTACAAGAAAATAATACCTCTAAATGAATTTTACACAAACCTATAATATTTTCAAAATAAAAAACTTCACAAAATTGGATTTAAATGGATTAAACTAGTGATTTTTCATATCTTTCTCTTGATTATTAAATATTCCAATGCCTTCTAATATGCAATTTTCTTTATTAAAAATCATTTGCGTGGTTTTGTTTGAATAGGCACTTTTCTAAGTTGTAAGTGTATAGGTTGTTCTTAATCTTTGTTGACTTAATAACACACATAAGTGACAATGTTTGAATTTTGGATTTTAGGAAATGTAATATTGACAATGTTCTTATTTTAAGATATGTCATATTGAGTGTATAATTATGCAAGTGAAAAAAACCACACTTACATAAATATCGTAGGAAAATAATTATACATTCATATAAGCCTAGAATAAAGAGCTAGGATCGATATTAGATAAAAATATTAATATTTTAAATGAAATTATAAATTAAATTAAATAATGTAAATTTATTTAGTTTTAGATTTTGTGAAGATATTATCATGACAAATATTAGAAATTATTTCATCATGATATGTGAAATTATTATTGAATTCAAACATGAAATTGTCTAGTTGTATGAGTACATATTTTAACCTCTATGTAGAATTTTGTTAATGTAAATAGAGTCATTATCTAATTAGTTATTTAATCACCTTTCTAGGATTTACCTATTCACACTTTGCTTAAGTTTACTTAGGAATTTTCATACTTTTGTCTCACCTCATATCATTGAGACATGTGTCCCCATCATTTGAGATATCTAGTACAAGCATATTTAACACTTGTTGACACACTTGTCCAATGAGCTCGCAAATGTTCCACCTTTAGTGGTGTAGTTAGTCATTCAATTCTTTCTTCCTACCTCCTCTACCTTACCTTTATATTCAAGGTTGGACATTTTATTTACACTCTCTCATTTTTTATATCATAGATATTATATTGTGTTCATCGTTTCACTAGTGGAAGATTGTTTTCGTGTTTTCAGATCTTGAAATTCTCCAACATGATATCAAACCCATAGATATGCATTCCTTCCCACATCAACATGACTATTGCAAATATTCCTATCATCACTTTGAACCAAACAGACACCACCATTGCATCCAAGAGACCTAAGAAATGAAAAATACCCTTCAATTTGTCAATTTTAATAATTTTCAATTTTTGCTTTTTTTTGTCACCTTACAAATTTGTACAATATAGAAAATTTCTATTTTAGGGTCGCCATTTTGGCCTCTTTCGTAGATATTGTTGTGGTTTTGAAGCCCGCTTTGATGATATCCACATACGATTCCCACATCATCCGCAATGACCATTGTACTCCATAAAACCACCCTCCAAGGACCCTTTGCAAATCTGCAGTGGCTCCTCAAGCAATTATATTTTGTTGATACGAACTCTTCACTTGCAGTTTATTATTTGGAGGCTAATTTCTTCCTTATCCATTACCCTTTAACTCAAGATTGGTGTCCATAGTTATTCTTTGACCATTGTAACTCAAAATTTTAGTTAGCATCTAGCTATTAATCATTTTTTTTATAACTTATAACAATTACGTCTAATTGTTAGGTCACCTACAAAGTTTGTAAAGAGGGAGTAGTTTTCTTTTTCCATAACTTAAAGACGGGAGGTATTTTTTCAAGTCTAAATATTTGACAAAAAATTATTTTCATAACGAACATTATAGCATTAATACATTTTAGTTTTTGTATTGTTTCAACACATTTTTTGGCTTCTAAAGTCTTTAAGCGAATTTTGACTGGGCATAACTTTCATCTTGACTGTTAAAATTTCATAAACTATTTTTTGATGCATATCAAAATTTCACAAGGAATTTGATTTTACTTGTACATTTTTCCAAAATCTATAAAAAATCACTATGCATTATAATTGATCAATTTGGAATCCAACTTCACAAAAGTTGTAATCTCTCTTACATATTGTTTGGGAGGGCCTATGTTTTAGCACTAATCATTCTAGGGAGGTATATATGCATTTCACGTTGATATTTGTTAATAATTAGACCATGTCTAAAAATTTCAAAATGAATTGCACATATTGTGGGAACACTCAGCATGAGGATGAGTTTTTCCTCATACCTCACATTATCTCTTCCAAATTTTATTTAGGAGCACAAAACCTAAAACACATGTTGCTACATATGAATCTAATGTTAGCTCATCCATGAGTTCCAATGATCATTTGCATCAAGACATAGACGCCATCTTCAAATCTGGCACATTGAGACACATTTCTACCAGACATAGCATCCTTGTTTGTAGAGTCCCATATTGCGGATTTGGATGACACTATTGAGGACATTCATATTCTCTTTTATGTCAACTTTCATGAAGTTGCATCACCATTGCCATTTTTTGATATTGCTCTTTTCTTTCCTACATCTTCTTTTATCATGATAGGTTCTACATATATTCATGAGTTTACCTATTCAACTCTTTCATCATCTATGTTGACATCATCTGCAGTAGTATCAGATTCACATTGATCCAATTGTCACCATGCATCCATAATTCATATTCCTAAACCTTATATGGTACATGATTCATCTTATCAATATTTGTCATAGTTCAACATTGGCTTGGAGATCATTGAGCATCACTCAAAGATATCATAGGCATCATATCAATTTGTGTATCATGTGTAGCATTAAATTACATTCGTCTTACTTCATATTCCTATCTAGAATGGGAAGTCCTTTTGCACACATTTGTGGCATTGTTTCTTCCCAAGGGGAGAAATGTTCAACATTTATGGATCATCTTCAACATTCAATGTCGAGTACCTAATAGCACTATAGGCATCATTTTGAGGGGATTTTACATTATTTCTCTTCTCTTATCATTGTGAGGAAGTGTTTCTTCGTATGAATTTATTTTCTTCTCATTTTTTTAAGGGGTCACATACACCTTCTCCCTTTTCTCCCCTATGGGGGTAACATTTTCTATACTTATGTGATAGAAGTAGTCCTTGGCAGGTCATGATGAGTCCTCCATCTATCACTTACCTTTTTCACTTGTATATTTCATTGCATATTGAACCATTTCTCTTTTGGAGAAGAGATTTGTTTCCCATTATGTTTTCTCCTTTACTCCGTTTATGAGAAATCTATGCATGAGTACCTAACATGGCCTAGTATCTAGGACTTGTCATCTTTATATATATATATATATTTCTCCCTAAGTTTCACTTAAGTGGGAGTGTTAGTGTAAATAGAGTCACTATCTAATTAGCTATTTAATCACCTTTCTTTGAAGGGTAGTCAGTCACTCAGTCCTACCTTCCTACCTCCTCTACCTTGCCTATATATGCAAGGTTTATTGTTGTATTTACATGCAATCTCATTTTGTATATGATAGATATCCTATTGTGTTCATCTTTTCACTAGTGGAATATTTTTTTTGTGCTTTCAGATCTTTCCATTCTCCAACAAATTTAACCTATAGTCACAAATCTAAATATTCAAAAATATAGTAACTAAAATCCACTCACCTCTATCTTTTTATGTTTGAATCATAGTAAGGTAGTAACAATGTTTACAAACACCTTTGAGAAATCTATTGAATTGCAAGGGTCATGTGGCATCCTCATTTAGACCCATAGGTGGATTGATTCAACCATTATGAACCAAGATCAATGATAGAAAGAAAGAATATACTATACCTAGGAAGATGATGCAAGTTTATGATACAATTAGGGTGTTATATGATGTTTTTATGATGCCCTCATGTGAATGCTCTTCTAATGACATAAGAAATTTGAAATGAACTAATCAATGTATTTAAATATAACAATATAGAAAAAATCAATACAAATGTGTGATATGCTAGTTCATGATAATTTGAAGGAGTTAGTAAGGTCCAAATTTGAATCTTGAATTTAAGATTCAATTCTATATCAATGATTATGGAAACGACATGACTCAATTGTACACCTTTAAATATTATCCAAGGTAGAAAATGGGAATCTAGGAATCTCAATTAATTTAAAGGGACAAGTGATGACAATTTAAAGATAGGATAATGTTATGAGTTGAATTCACATAAAAATGTTATTTATAGACTTCTTATTATATAAAAGACAATCTAATCAAAGTAATAGAAAAGAGAATGGGTATGTTATTTTCACCATTGCATTTTCAACCTACTTTTACATGTACATGCAAACTGTTAGGAATAAGGTATCTCAATCTTTTGATAATTCCTAGTATTGATTATTTATTAGTTATTTATTGTTTACCTATAATTATAATTTCATGTGCATCTTATGAAGTCACTTTATGAAACTCTGAATCATAAGGTGTCAACCTACATGGCAAGTGACTAGGATGGCATGCATCCTGAATTGGAAGAGATAGGCATCCCACTTTGTGGACCCCACTATAAGCTAAATTGGTGGTGCTGGAACAAAAAATTCCTATTAGTTTTTTGCTTGAGTCATTTCCTTTTGTGTCCTTGTTGGTCCCCTCTTTTATGATATTTTATCAATAACTAGTCAAAGATAGTTCATATTTAGCTCATCATGTTGTTTTCTCCTAGCCATCTTTCCATTTCCCATATGTTTAGTCATTTGGCCATGTTGAATAATTCAAAATTTGGCTAATTATGGTCTATGTTTCACTAAGTATGGTAGTCATCAGGCTTTCAACCTTGCCTTTTCTTGTCCACTCCTTGGCATGTGGTACACATTAGGCATGAAGCTTGTGGTCTAATGCAAGATTTTGTTCATCGATATTTAAATATTTCTTGTGCTTGTTGCTTTGATTGATATGTGGTAGAGATCAAGCCCGACACTCAATCCCCAACACGAAAGACCTCTTTGGCCCATCATGGCTCATCATGCTCTCAACACAATTCATTATGAGTTAAGTGGTAGACCCAAGGGCCAATTATCATTATGACGAATATTTTAATATTTTCTTTGGCAAAGCTATAAACCAAGACTTGATAGCCCATTGATGACCCCTAAAACATGTGTTTCATGCCTGAAACATGTTTTCTTAGGACTTGAACGCATTATTAAGGCACGCCAACCCTTGTTTACACCTACCTAAATTAATGGTATTGCTTCCCCCATCTATCTGGTGTAAATAAAAATGTTATCCTTAAATTATATACATCCATTTTGGAGGGAGTCTCCCTTGGTTATTTATTTGAAACAACTACAATGTTTCATATTAGGGTTTTCTCTTGTCATGAGTATTTATCGGTGAGAGACTATCATTTTCAAGGATTGGATGATACAAGTATAACTTGTAAGAAATCAATCTCAAAGTAATTGTAAGGAAATAGGGAATGTTTTTTTAATGTAAAAGGAATGTTGTAATGTCATTTTTAGTCTTATGTCTTCATTGATATATTTAAACTCATAAAATGTATCATTTTGAGATTTTCTCTTTAGCATATTTGATTTTGTTATATTAATCACCATTAGAGGATTGTGACAAGTTCTAAATCTATTATAAATGTGTTATAACAACTCTTTTGTGTATTTGCATATGGGTTTGGATAGTTTATCGACAGATTAAGTACTAAGTAGATAAGATTAAAGTGATACTATTTTATGCTTAGATAAGTATAATAACTAAAATTGTCATAATCTCTTACCATTTTTACTTATTAACAATGACTTTATTGCCCTAGGATAGACATTGATCTCCTTGTATGTGTTCCATTTATTCACATTCTAAAAAATCACATAAATTGTTTATTTTTAATTCTAGTTTGTGTTTTTCATGATATCATTATTTGAAAGGAATAATAAAATATCATTATTTGTGAATCTCAAAACTCAACCCACCTTGCATTGGTTTCTAAAGTTTTATATAGACTATATACAGGTTAGAGATAGTTATTTTACTCAGGCCAGTGATAATCTCAGGGATTGAGTCTGACAATTTGGGTTTAGTTGTCATCAAGTTCATTGTTCCTTATCATAAGTGATTCCAATAACTACTAAGGTATACCCCTAAGAAAACCCTCTCAAGTTTAAGTTGAGATCAAAGAGTAGGAGATATAACCCACTCTCATTGAGTTAGGTCACATTCCTCCATGGTTCTATAGATGAATTGATTTTTCTCGCCAATTGAAAACCTTGGCCTTGTGAATAGAATTTTGTTCTAAGAAGTGGAGTAGTGATTTTGAGACCTAAAAAATTAACGCCATTGTTGGGGACTAACATCTACTAAATTTGATCAACATCATTTGTAAAATTCAAATTTTAATAAATATTTTACAGCTACTATTTTGGGTTACATAAATGAGAATACTTCAAGAGAAATTATTATCTCCCTTAGGGAGTGGTGACTCTATTGTAAGAACCCGTTTTGATTGAAAGTTTGTTCACCATGGTTTGTAGAAGATAGAGAGATGAGTTTCTTTCACAAAGAAATAATGTAAGTAATGCAAGAAATAAACATGGTAAATGGAAAGAAAATGATGTAGAAAGAATTGGTTGCTCGGGTAGAGATAATTATTTTAGTGACTTAAGGGACCAATACAAGTATACTTGTAATGATTCAACAACCAACTAATCATAAGGATAAATATCAATGTTGATGAATTTGATAAGAGGAGAAAAAATAATGCAATGGGTCAAGTAGGTAGAGGTGGTCACTGAGGTAATAGACAACCTTCTCCTACTAGTTCTTGGAGGTCTCTGTTAAATTAGACCTTCCATGATGTTGATCAATAAATAACAAGTGAGGATAGTGAACAAGAAATAATGATTTTAGATGAAGAGATAGAATCAATTGATAGAGCTAGGAAAAGAAAGCAAAAACTTCAAGATGAAATTGATTGACTAACTCAAGCTCATGCTCATATTTTCCAACAAAAATATCAACAAGTAGGTATTCAACAAAATATAAAAAATGTGCATAACCAAAAAATGCCTCAACAACAAAATATACCTCAAAATGCAAGGGGTTTAATCATCACAAGAAATATTAGATATTTGCACCAAGGTTTACACTGATTATCCAACCATTGATTACCAAAAAGTATACACAAATGGAATTCTTTGGGGTTCCAAATTACCCAAATCCTATTCCTAGTGATAGTAAAGTTCCAAAATTCCAAGGGAAGAATGTTCTAACAGGGGAAGAGCACTTGAGATACTTTGTAACATCACAGATGAGTCTAAGATAGAAGATGAATTTCTTTGTTCACTCCTTGGAGGAGAGTTCCTAGGACTATTTTATAAATATACTTGATAATAACATTTCTTCCTAGGAAGAATTTTTTGATGTTTTCAAAATGCAATATGGGGATACGATTGATCCAAAATTTTCTATCCATAAGCTTACCACTATCAAAAATAATATTAATGAGACAGTGATTGATTTCAACTCCAGGTTCATCCTCGTTATGAGAAAGGTACCTTGGCATCTTAAGCCCAATGAATCAATATTTCTTGTGCTTTATTATGGTGTGTTTGATTTTAAAATAAGATATTATTAAGGGATAAGAACCCTCAGACCCTCGAGGAAACATATGCTACAGCCATAAACATCAAGAGTAACATGAGGGAATATGGTAAACAATTTAAAATATATAATGTGAAGTTTTCACGGCTAGATATAGTTCTTATGAGAAAACCCCTCTTAATTGAGGAGAAATTAGATAATCCAATGGGTGTCATGAAGTAATTTTCTTACAAGGTGGCACGAAATGAGAAAGGGTTTCCACCTCAAGGTGCATCCACACATTTAAATGAAGGGAAAAGGTTACACAACAAACTATATAACATAGACCTGTCTAAGAAACCAAAACCACATAATGGAATGCCTGCTTAGAAAAATGAAAATTTCAAATAATGGGATAAATATGTGTCTAACCTTTTGACCAAAAAATGGTCAATTATCAAGATGATAACATTTTGTATGACTCTTGTTTTCTTCCATATGATCCTCTTAATTGTAGTGTTGCACTCTCATTCTGGAGAGATGAAGATTTCCCAAATGATGAAGGCAGTCAAAAACACTATGGGTAGAATTATTGTCACTTGAATTTGCACCCTTTTCAAGTGCTTTACTCAGTAATCTAGTGAAATATCGGATGATCTCATAGAGTGTGGGCTCTGATAGCTTGATATCAATCTCCAAAGAGGGTCGGTTCCCTTGGTACTCACCTTATTTAACCTATATTGTTGCTTGGTGAGCAAAGGATGGAGAATGGCATGAAATGAAACTTAAAACCTAATGTGGTGATGCACCAAATTTCTTTCAAGACTTGTGCTATTGTTTGGCATACACAATATATTCAATAAATAAACAATCACATGCACAAATCAAGTAACATAACCTACAACCTACATAAAAATTACATATTTTTTCATAAAGGTGCTTGGGAATGAGACATAAAATGAAGGATTATCTATGTTATCACAAAACTACATCAATTATTTGTAATTACACACAAAATACAGATTTTGGGAAGGTAAAATTGCTTATTTTATTGATAAAACGTACTCTTACAGCTGCATACAAGCCTAATAATTCTATTTTCATGAGTTATAATGATGTTCATGTAAGAAATAACCTTTAAAATGTTACAATACATAGTCAAGAGAGAGCAAGAACTCTCTCTAATTTGTCCCTAGGCCTTCTTTATATGCTTTTCAACATCTTGGTAGACATTAGGAACATGTTTTGAGGATAAAATGGCAAGTTTTTACTTTGTTTTGTTGGAACAAACCTTCTTGGGCATCCAACTAAGTTGTCCCTAATTTTTAGCCCTTGAATTGTTGATTTTAGGTGGTTGAATGAAGAAATATTATTTCTTTGACCTTATCCATCTATCAAAATCTCCTTGAATAACTCCTAGATGCTTGGAGATTCCCCCAACTAGGTCAAATTTCTCTATATTCTCTCAATTTGCATGCTACCTTAGACGCTTCAAAGATAACATAACTAACTTCCACCTCCCCAACTACTCATAATTTCCCTTAAATTGATTCATAGGCCCCATGTGGAAAAGGCTTTGGAAATGATTAAATTCCCTAATAGGGCATGGGAGATATTCAAAGGTTGGATTTTTCCATTTTTCTTTATGTCTTAAATATTCTTTATCCTAGTCTATGTCACTCATTTATGTTTTTGCCACTATCATTTCAATGTTATGACTACCTTGCTTTTTCATGAAAAAACTTTTCTAAACTCTACCTTGGCTTTGTCATGAGATGATTGTTTCCTATTACTTGTTTTGGAATCTTCATAAGGTTATAAAATTACACACTTTGCTTCCTATATGAATTTGTACATTTCATGCACACTTGCTTGCTCATTGTGTCTCCATGACACTGTCCTCCTATGTCATAATTTTCCTGCTATTGTCTACTCTACTATAATTATCTTTATCGCCCATAAGTCTTTCTTAGTGCCTTTAAGACCTTATCTCTACTCACCATACTCCTTAGAGTAAGCACATTTACTCCCTTCATTGTCACTAAGGTTTTTGTTATGGCTTAAGAAAAGTCAAGGATATATTGTATTGCTCTAAAAGTCATTTATTAGCCTCCTTCCAACCTTAACAAAGATACTTTACTATTCATCATTATTTTTCCTTGTAAATGCATTTGGACTATCCTCTTTAATGACTATAATACCATTTTATAATTGAACCATGCTTTTGCTTGACTATGACAATCGTGACATCTTCATTAAATTCTATCTCCTTTTACTTGTGTCACAAATACTTGTCTTACCTTTACTAAGCTTGAAATTTTACCACGTGATGGTTTGGAGGATAACAAACAAATTTTAAACAAAACTGCCCTTCTAGATCATGATTAACCCCCTCAAACCTTAACACGGACTTTTATTGTCACAGTGGATTTATGGCTTTGTCAACAAGGGTTGACATGATAAAGATCAAAAAATATAATAATACCTATTGTTTCCATGAATTTATGAGACCATCCTTTCACCAATTCATTTTGGCAATGTGACAGTAAGGCAAAAGGATAATGTGTACTTTATGCATATTGTGAGTTTACAAGTCATGAGATTGATTCTAACATGTATCTCTTTCGTATAAAATCTGCTCATGATGGAATCTGAGATGTAAAGATATTTCTCACTATGCTCATTAAATGTCCTCATGAACTTGTCACCCCTTCTTCTCATTACTTCTAATCATAGGTTTGATTCAAATCAAAATAAAGAAAAACTACATCATATGCTTGTCACATATCCATTGTAACCTGATCGTTTGATCACTATTCATAAACATTCTTGTTGACTACTCTTTGACATTCTACCACTCATATGAAAATCCTTTTGGTACTTAACTCCTTAACACTTGGTGAAAAAACTCTTATCTATTCTTATGGATTTTTAGCCTATAGGTTATTCATTGTAGGGTTGTCCTTCATGTTGGGCCTTAATAAGGATTAACCTATCAATTTTAAACTTTTCCTAGCATTATTCCCATACATAGATCTTTTTATTTCATCTTCGATGTCACTTAGATCTAAAGGTCACTTATCTTTACCATCACACAAGTTTGGTAAGTGCACCAAGATGGTTCCCAAAAAGGGGACTTAAGTGGACAACTTTATTTTGAAATCAGGAAATACTGACCTTGGATGTGAAATTGAGGATAGTTACACTCAAAATTTTGAGATGGAACAAAAACAAGAATCGAAGTGCTCCAAGTCTACTTTCTAAACTACCAATTTATTTTTAAAATGGTTGAGATTAAGGGGTTCAAAAGAGGGATGTACACAAATTGGTGTTGTTTTTGTCAAAAAAACATAACATAGCAACTCTTGTACAACCCTCGTACGGTGAAATTTTTTTAGTATTTTTAAAATGGAAACAATCAAAAGTTAGCTAACAGTATGTAGTTGATGCACGTTTTTTCAGATAATTTTTTAATGAATATTTGATTTTTTACTAATTTTTGAAGTGGACACTTCCTGAAAAATAGAATTTTGGTAGTGCCACACCTACAAATTTTGGAAAATAATTGAATTTTTTTTTAAAAAAAATTGTAGAATGGAGTCTAGTTTCTAAAAATGTAATTTATTTGAAATTTTAGTGAGCGGTTAAATTATAACGAAAAAAGCACCAAACACTATTTTTTGCCAAAAAAGAGACATACAAACAAAAGAAATTATGGATAAAAGACTTAACATTGTTAGAAAGTGAAAAAATTACATCGTTGGATAGCTAAGAGAGAACATAACATTACCTAGATGTTTGATTTGTTTGATATTGAACCACATGCAATCCTGATGGTGAGCATGAACTCGATTATGTGAAATATTGTAGAATTTGCAAAAACACGTCTTTGGTCATTAGGAATGCCTTCCAAGCCTTTGAGTTGGTATTCCAAGACAAATACCAATTCTAAGGCTTGGGCATTCCCAAAGCAAGATATAACACGAGCGCATTATAACGCGCTAACGTTATATCTCAGTTTTGACATGGTTTTTTGCTTTTGCGGGAAACATGTCAACCAAGACATAATGTGAGCGCGTTATAACACGCTCACATTATGTCCTCATTTATGTTAAATGCCAGTCTATTGAATGTATGTTAATATATTTGTATGTTTGTATGTACATGTATCCTTGTATGTCATGTATGTATGCATGTATGTATGCATGTATGCATGCTTGTATGTATGTACGTGTGCTCGTATGTATCAATGCATGTATATTGTATGTATGCCTATATGTATGTAAGATTGTATCTACACATGTATGTATGTATGCTTGTATGGATGTAGGATTGTATGTACATATATATTATGCTTGTATGTATGTAAGTATGTATGTATTTACGTATGTCTTTAGAGGGAGGGAGAATTTTAAGAGAGAGAGAGAGAGGAGGGGTGAGAGAGAGATAATTGAGAGAGGGGGGGAGACAAAGAGATAGAAAGAAAGAGAGAGTTATGTAGGTAGGGTGCCAAAGGGAGAGACTTGAGAGTGTGAGGGGGGTGAGAGGGAGAGACTTGAGAGATAGGTAGTGAGAGGGGGTGTGAGAGAGAGGGAGAGAGAGGGAGTATGAGTGAGAAACCTAAGAGAGGGAGATTGTGTGGGAGGGAGTGACCTGATAGAGGTAGAGAAAGAAGGGGATGGAGTGAGAGGGACTTATCTAGGTAGGGTGGGAGGGATAGAGAGAGAGAGGAGCGAGAGACAAAGAGAGAGTTACCTAGGTAGGTTTCCAGAGGGAGAGACTTGAGAGAGAGGGGGGGCATAAACCAAGACATAATGTGAGCACATTATAACGTGCTTGTGTTATGTCCTTTATGTTAAATGCCAGTCTATTGAATGTATGTTGATATGTTTGTATGTACATGTATGCTTGTATGTCATGTATGTATGAATGTATGCATGTTTATATGTATGTACGTATGCTCATATGTATCAATGCATGTATTTTGTATGTATGCCTATATGTATGTAAGATTGTATCTACACATGTATGTATGTATGCTTGTATGGATGTAGGATTGTATGTACATATGTATTATGCTTGTATGTATGTAAGTATGTATGTATTTATGTATGTCTTTAGAGGGAGGGAGAATTTTAAGAGAGAGAGAGAGTCAAGAGAGAGGGAGAGGGGGTGGAAGTGAGAGTTTAAGAGAGAGGGAGTGGGAGAGAAGGGATTGGAGTGAGAGGGACTTAGCTAGGTAGGGTGGGAGAGATAGATGGAGGGAGAGAGAGAGAGAGGAGGGGTGGGAGAGAGATAATTGAGAGAGGGGGGGAGACAAAGAGATAGAAAGAAAGAGAGATTTATGTAGGTAGGGTGCCAAAGGGAGAGACTTGAGAGTGTGAGGGGGGTGAGAGGGAGAAACTTGAGAGATAGGTAGTGAGAGGGGGTGTGAGAGAGAGGGAGAGGGAGAGAGAGGGAATGTGAGTGAGAAACCTAAGAGAGGGAGAGGGTGTGGGAGGGAGTGACCTGATAGAGGTAGAGAAAGAGGCGGTTGGAGTGAGAGGGGCTTATCTAGGTAGGGTGGGAGGGATACATAGAGAGAGGGGAGATAGGCAGAGAGAGTTACCTAGGTAGGTTTCCAGAGGGAGAAACCTGAGAGAGAGATGGGGTGGGAAGAAGAGACATGAGAGATAGGGAGAGAGAAAGAGTGGGAGAGAGTGGGAGGGACATAGAGAGAGATGGATAGAGGGAGTGAGAGAGGGTGGTAGGGATTGATTGAATGAGAGGTACATAGAAAGAGGGAGAGGGTAGATAGAGACAATTAGAGAGGGTAGGAGAGAGGGAGGGAGGGAGAGGTGAGATGTATAGATAGAGAGAAAGTGATAGGGGTTGAGGGTATAGGGTTGAGGGATTAGGGTGGAGGACCTATAGGGATGATGGTTTTTATGGTATTAGGGTTTAAGGGTTGAGGTTTGAGGGAATAGGGTCAATGGTAGAGGGTACTGGGTTGAGGGTATAGGGTAGAAGGTTTAAGGGTTTAGGGTTGAAGGGTTTAGGGTTGAAGGGTTTAGGGTTAAGGTTTAGGGTTGAGGGTAGAGGTTTTAGGGTATAGGTTTTAGGGTATAGGTTTGAGGGTATATGGTTGAAGGATTAGGTTCAGGGTCCAATATAAAGTGTAGAGGGTATAGGGGTTAAGGTTTTAGGGTTTAAGGATTAAGGGTTGAGGGATTAAGGGTTGAGGGTTGAGAATTGAGGGTTGAGGGTTTAATGTATAGGGTACAAGGTATAGGGTACAGGGTTTAAGGGTTGAAGGTTGAGGATTAAGGGTATAGGGTATAGGGTCGAGGGATTAGGGTTGAGGGTTCAATGTATAGGGTAGAGGTTATAGGATTTGAGGGATTAGGTTTTAAGGGTTGAGGGTTTAGGGATTAGGGTAGAGAGTTTTCTTGGATTTAAGGGTGTAAGGGTTGAGGGATTAGGGTTTAGGGTAGAGGGTTGAGGGTTGAGGGTTGAGGGTTGAGGGTAGAGGGTAGAGGGTAGAGGGTAGAGGTTAGAGGGTTTAAGCACTTAGGGTTGAGGGTTAAGGGTTTAGGGTTGAGTGTTTAAGGGTTTAAGGGTTTAGGGTTTAGGGTTGATGGATTAGGGTATAGAGGGAGGGATGAATGGATAGAGAGAAGGAGAGAAGAGGAGGGAGGGACATAGATATATGAGGGTTGAGGATCCAATGTATAGGGTAGAGGGTTGAGAATAGAGGGTATAGGGTTGACGACCTATAGGGTTGAGGGATTAGGGTATTGGGTTGAGGGTATAGGGTTGACGGATTAGGGTTGTGTACATATGGTTGAAGAATTGGGGTTAAGAGTCCAATATATATGGTAGAGGGTATCGAGGTTGAGGGTTTAGGGTTTGAGGGTTGAGGATTGAGGGATTAAGGTTTGAGGGTTGAGAATTGAGGGTTGGGTGTTTAATGTATAGGGTAGAGGGTAGAGGTAGAGGATTTAAGGGTTGAGGATTGAGGGTGGACGATTGAGGGTATAGGGTTGGAGGGATTAGGTTTGAGGGTCCAATGTTTATGGTAGAGGGTATAGGGGTTGAGCGATTAGGGTAGAGAGTTTACTAAGTGGGTTTAAGGGTTGATGTATTAGGGTTGAGGGTAGAGGGTAGAGAGTAGAGGGTTTAAGGGTTTAGGGTTTAAGGGATGATGGTTTAGGGTTTAGGGTTTAGGGTTTAGGGTTTAGGGTTTAGGGTTGAGTGTTTAAGGGTTTATAGGGCAGATGGTAGAGGGTTGAGGTTTTAACGGTTGAGAGTTTAGGGTAGAGGGTAGAGGATTGAGGGTATAGGGTTGGGGGATTACGGTTGAGGGTCCAATGTATAGGGTAGAGGGTATAGGGGTTGAGGGATTAGTGTTTAAGGGTTGAGGGATTAAGGGTCAAGAGGTTTGAGGGATTAGGGTAGAGAGTTTACTAAGTGGGTTTAAGGGTTTAAGGGTTGGGGTATTAGGGTTGAGGGTAGAGGGTAGAGGATTGAGGGTAGAGGGTAGAGGGTTTAAGGGTTAGGGTTTAAGGGTTTAGGGTTTAGGGTTGAGGGATTAAGAGGTTATAGGGTAGAGGGTAGAGGGTAGAGGGTAGAGGGTTTAAGGGTTGAGGTTTTAAGGTTGAGGGTAGAGGGTAGAGGATTGAGGATATAGGGTTAGGGGATTAGGGTTGAGTGTCCAATGTATATGGTAGAGGGTATAGGGGTTGAGGGAATAGGGTTTAAGGGTTGAGGGATTAAGAGGGTATAGGGGTTGAGGGATTAGAGTTTAATCACTCCCTCCTACCCCCTCTCCCTCTCTTAGGTCTCTCTCTTGTTGTTCAATCACTCCCACTCTCTCTTTCTCCCACTCTCCCTCTCCCTTCCTCTCTCCCGCTCTCTCCCTCTTTCTCCCTCTCCCTCTCTTAACCCTCTACCCTCTATCTCTCTCCCACTCCCTCTCTCTCTCAAATATCTCCCTCCTACCCCCTCTCCCTCTCTTATGTCTCTCCCTCATTGTACAATCACTCCCACTCTCTCTTTCTCCCACTATCCCTCTCCCTCCCTCTCTTTCTCCCTCTCCCTCTCTCCCTCTAACTCTTAACCCTCTCTCTCTCTCTCTCTCTCTCTCTCTCTCTCTCTCTCTCTCTCTCTCTCTCTCTCTCTCTCTCACACACACACACACACACTCGCCTCAAACTCCTCTACTATAAGGGTACATGGGAGAGATATAGAATTAGGTTAGAGGGTATAGACAAAGAGGGAGAAAAGAAATCTATTAAAAAAACCATATTTCATATAACGCGAGCACGTTTTGAAGGAGTAGATATATGGCCATTTTAGCAAGAAATAATGCACACGCGTTTTGTCTTCCACTAAAAATGGTAAAAAAAACTCAATATACCTATGATCTCAAGGCCCACATTTTGCATATTCTCCTAGTTTTGCGCGTGCTTCGACAAAAAGTAGCTTTTTGATGATGTTGTGAAGTGTGCAAGCATGTTTTTCACATTCCACCACCTTTTCCATGATCTTTCTACCACCTTTGCATGATATAGCATATTTTTCACATTGAAAGGCATATATTATAAATTCAAGTTTGAATTCCATTGAAAACTAATATACAATTGAAGTTTGGAGGGGAACAAGATTTTGAAAAAGTCAAATTGTTGAGGAGTTTGAAGAAAGAAGAAGCTAAGGCTACATAATTGGGTTGAACTCTTACATTTGAAAGTCCGGTTTTTTAGGTATGTGAAGTCTTTACACATTTTCTTTCATTATCTTATGGCTTGCTTTCATTTTTGTTATTTTGTATATTCCATGTTGATCATTGTTTATTTGTCATTATAAACTTAGGTTGTCAATGCACATTTTCAATTACACAATTATATACACTTGCCAATTACATTTTTAAACCTAATGTAGAGCATCAACCAGGATCCACAAATCATCAAGGGTACTTTTGACCCTAACTTAAATTGAATAAGATCAAACAAAAAACTTAGTCATCTTTTCATCAAAATCCTTCAATTTCAATTGATTTCATATTTCCAAAAAATATTAGAACTTGGCTTCAACTCTTTTTCAAACTCAAAAATAGATTAACCATCATAAAATTGATTGTAACATAGCATAAACCTAATTAGAAACTCAAAACCATTCAATTCGTTCATGATTCACTAATTCACTCTTCAATGTTGCAACTTACATGGAAAAATAACAACAAATAATGGAAGGTAACTACCAACCTTTATCTAGACATACAAGACACTAAAATCAGCATGTTATTGATTGAAATAAACCAAATACACATTCACAAACCACTGATCCATCAGGCTCTTTAATTCTTGTAGTCATAACATCATTTTGCAGAAGGAGTCAACTTTTGTATTTCTTGAGAGGACAACAACCAAATGATGGATTCTTGTTTTCCCCTACACAAAAAAACATGCACACACCTTACACAGCCCAAAACTAACCTACTCCACCGAACTATAGAACCTAGATCATGGATTAGTCATAATGAACCTTCTTAGACTCTCAAACCCCCCTAGTGCACCAAAACCACATCTCTTTGAGGCATTTTGCTATTTAACAATTGACTTACCTAGTGTATTGATGAAATTATGGGAGGTCCCATAACAAAACTCAACACAAAATAAACCAACAACAACAATTCACAATTAACAATTCATACAATCCACAATAGGCTTCTTTGTTACAACTTCATCGAAACTGGATTTATACACCAACTAGGCCTCTTTTACAAAGGACCTTATCTTCAATCCTTTTCCAAAACACCAAAATAAATAGGGAATCAGTCTATATGTTATGAAACCAAGGATTCCACCATTTTTTTTCATAAAATCACTCACCAAAGTGCCAAATCGCAAAGCCCTCCTTTTTACCCAATAAACTAGTGGTTTATTGAAAAACACTCATCCAACCCTCACACAATCTTATGAATACTTCAAAATGGTCTAAAATTTCCTGAAAAAACTCAATTCAACAAGAAACCATGCTGCCCCAATGCAAAACACACTTTAGCATATCAAAACCACTCGAAATCTCATGGAAAACTCAAAATTTCACTCTAGGGCTTCATGCCCAACACCCTTTTAGACCTCCCCTACACACAAACAACATTCCCTCACCTATTTATTGATGATTTAGACCCATTCCACCAATTATAGTAATCACAGTGAGTGGAATGGGCCAATTTACATAATTGAGACCTTCAAAACCCTTTAATCAAGGCACACAGACCTGCAGCAAGAGATTCAATCCAAACTACCAATAGAATTGGAGTTAAAGTCTCAAATAAAATGAAAAAAAATGTTAACGCATGCCCCAAAGTGATTCAAGAATATTTATATTCAAAACATCTCCATACGGTCTGAACCAAGGCTGCAAAAGACAAAGAAATACAAAAAAATCTAAAAAACAGTGATTTTCAATTCAATCTTCCTTCAAATCTTCTAAATCAGTCTTTGCATCGATGTTCTCTAGAATATATATGATTTTTCCCACAAAAATAATTTTCCTAACACCTTCAACTGAAATTTAAAGTGGTATGATCATTTGCCTTCCTCAAAATTTGCTTTTTACAACTTTATAATTTTGCCCTTTTGCACAATTGGCAACTTACCAATGTTTTTTGCAATTTTGAAATCTAAACCTTCTCAACACCTAGGAAACATCAAAAATGACTCATTACAATGGAAAATAGTCTTATTGACCTTATTTAATGCAAAAATTTCAAAATCCTAAAGCCTAGACAACAACTTCTTGAATTGACAATTTTCATTCAATGGTGCTCCCGCACCATGTATGCTTCCACATTTTGTATCCATATATATATGACATAAGTTGAAATTTTGTATGCTTTTCCATGCTTCCATTTTGAGCCTATCTTGCAATAATTGCATGCCACATTACCACATTTCTTTAAGGCATTCTAGATTGAAAAAAATCATGTGACCTTTGTCTATGCTAGGTTAACTATTGTACAGGATGATTGTAAGTATTCTTTATGAAGCCTTGATGAAATATATTTTGATTAACTTGAATGGATATATTTTTTAGGAACTAATATTCATCTCATTACCATGCTACAGACAAAATTATCCGCCATGCTGAAGAAACAAACAAAGAGGAAACTAACAAACGAAGAGAACGAAACCGTCAAAGAAAAGGAGAGTTTGGGTGGCGGCATATCATGAAAAGAAGAAATTGGAAACAATTGATGAAAATAAGCCAATTGAAGAGGAACCTCAACCGTAAAAAAGAGAAAAGGGATTGGTATCACAAAAGGTATGAATGTGAAAGCATTGTGGTAAGACAGATTCAGATACCTTAGTTGGAGATACACCCTCTATGAAAAGTGAATATGAAGGGACACTATTAAGCACAAGTGAATATGGAGGGACACCATCTACCGCAAGTGAATATGGAGGGACACCGTCTACTACAAGTGAATATTGTTGGACACCATCCAACACATCTCAATTTGAGAGTACATCATCACTCATATTTGATGAAGGTATGCCATCATCCCCACGTGAACCTCAAGGTATGTCTTCTTCTCCACCCTTGATCGAAGGTACGCAATCTAGCCCACCTTAATTAAATATTGATGAAATTATTAATGTTGAGATGTATGTACCTAGGAGAACACCACCTAGAATTTTGTGTAGAAATCCAAAGTATTTGATTGATATTGATGATGAGATTTCGCATCACATGGAAGGTAAGATTTCAACACGCACTTATAGAAGATATGCTAATAAGATTTGGAAATTCTTCTTTGAAAGGCTAAATGAGACTACAAGATGTCAACTATTTTTTGAGATGAAGCGGGGTGTAAAGTATAGGAACATCATGAAGACTCTTGGGTTGAGAACATCGAATGCATCGTGTGAAGACATTATTGTGAAGAATCTAATGGATGCTTATGAGAGTGTGGGTAAGACCTCATGCTCAAAGGATAGTAATGTCACCCAACGTGTCATTACATCGACTTTGGTAAGTTTTCAAACAAAGAGAGCTCATCTCATTAGAAAGATGAGTGAACAAACAAGAATTAGTAGAAAATCTTAATCAAGAGCCATTCAAAGGTGGTAAAGAATTGAGGGCACTAATTCAAATGAATTATGGGCATTCTTGGGGAGACTGCCATGAAAAGATAAATAAGTTGTTGAAGCCTTGAGAACACTAATTGAAGAGTATTGGAAGAATAACACGAGGCTATCTCTTAATCAAAGGGATGTGGTAAGAAGGAGAATCGGTAGTCGGAACCGTGAGCCACATCCAAAGCATTTTTTGGATATGACTCAAACCCAATTTTTTTATAAATTTGAAAATGATTATCCTCAAATTAGTATTTCTCAAATTTTTTTGAAATGATTAAACCTTTTTATGTTAAGATAAATCACACGTGCACTACTTGTTGTTGTAGACTACATATTGAATTCTCTAACCATTATGATGTTTATCGTTCTATATGTTTAGATTTGCATACTAACGATGTTTTGTAGGATTGTGGCATAGAAGCCCCACCAAAATCTTCAAGAGAGTTCTTATCAAAAAAATTATGTGAAATAGAGGATGGCCAGATATTCTATAAGACAACATGCTTGGATGGTTCATGCGAGCATTGCGGTGGGTTCCAGCGTATGCTAGTATGTCAACATATGGAAAGCACAGATAAGGTGGGACAGAAACTAGTAGAGTTCGAGAAGTATAAAACAATGGCATATGCTACAAAAGATGAGTCTCAAGCAAAAAGGTGTGATTTGGTTATTGAGAAGATTCTAGTGTACCAGTTTATGTCCATGTTTCGTGACAATATACTATCTGAGTATGCAATGCATACCCATAGAGCCCGATAGTTGGACACGCAATTCAATTTATGCAAGGACACCTTTCCAGTTGGCAACATAGTATCAGTGGTTGAATTTGTGGAGAACTACACTCTACAACCACGGCGTGAGGTGTAGTCATAGTATTACAACTCCACATAGGTTTTGATATTTGCACATAGCATTCATTCATGCATCTGATAGTACATATGACCAAAGGAAGGTATTAAGGGAGTACCACTTTTACATTAGTGATTATTGCACACATTCTCTAGAGTTCATGCAAATTTGCTTCTAGATTTTCTACAGTGGTTTGGCTTAGAGGGTAGCATACATCTAACATATAATATGGTCAAATAACTATGCAACATAGTTCAAGAACTTGCGCATGTTCTACTGGTTGTGCAGGATGCATGTCATTATAGGTGTTCAACATATGTGGAAATTTTGTGAGGCTGGGCATGTAAAGGGGGAGCATGATGGTGTAGGAGCATGCATGGAAAGAACATTAGCACGAGAAGAGTTAAAGTAGAAAGACAGTGCAAAGTTGACAAATGCAAAATCAATCATCGAGTGGTGTAATGCTTCGATGGGTCCAGGTAATGAAGGTACATCTTCAGTTCATAGATTTTTTTGGTTGATGGATGATACTAACATTGCACCATATGTAGACTGTTGTACACTAACAGGATCGAGTGAGGTACACTCTTTCTTTAGCTCAAATGCAAGTTCATGGAGTATCGATACACGAAATATGGCATGCTTTTTTTTTTCATGTACAATGCAAGCTAGAATGATTGTGAGTCAGAGGAGTGGGTTCAAAAATGGTTGACAAGTTATCTTAGCCCACTTCACACGTATCGCCCTCCGACGGTATTGGAACTAACATAGATGGAATCATCGGTCGACTTTGACCACGTATCAAATCTAGTTCAACTAGGTGATATATCTACTTGCTTAGTTGTTGAAATTCCATATCATTATCTTACTTTGTAGTGTATTCGTAATGTCGACTAATTTCAAGAGATTTGTTGCACATATCAATGTAGGGCATGTTTATGTAGTTATTGCAGATGAAGACAATGAAGAGGGAACAGACTATTACTTGTATCGTTGTGTTGAAGCCAAAAATAAATTGGAGGCCCCAGTTATAGATGGATAAAACATCGAATACCCTACATGCTCAGTTGTGGTTACTCGAATGTGGCTTAGAAGGTACCCACATTTGAGTGTTAAACATTGGTTGTTTTAGGACTTTGACACGCATCGTAAGATTCTTCATTACTCAAACCTTGTCGTGGCATCCAATGTTCGTTTGACCAAATATGGGGGTAGACCTTTGAACAAGACCTTATGGAAGGTTCGTGAGTCTGACCATGAGGCAATACTTGACACAATAAATAGTAGAGCAGACCCGGATGGTTCATTGGATTAATTTTTAAGTATATGCATATTGGTTCTTATTAATTTATACTTGTATGCACATTAATTTTTTGATTCCAATGCTATCATCTTCTTTTACTTTGTCTATTTTTAGGTAACCTACTGAACAATGATTGGTATCCCCTTGCAGAAAATGCAGATATATGAGCCATCCAAGAGAATGTCAACCAAAAAAGCAATGGAACATCCTTATTTTGATGATCTTGACAAATCTCAATCATGATTTTAAGCCATTAGAAAAGTGTGTGCAAATCTTGGTGAGGGAATTTCAAGTTTTTCATTTGAATTTAACCTTATCATGAGCAGTTATGATGTAGACATTATAAGAGTATCTCAAATTTCAACTTACTCTATTCATGAGAGGTGTTGTGTGCAATAGGTATGTTGGAATTCCCAGTGAAGATGTATGACCAGGAGTGACTAAGTTGTGAGACCTACATGCCTATCTATAAGTTTCTTCCATCTATTTTAATTTCATTTCCATTTTGGATGCTCTTTCTTTTTCTCTTTTACTTTGTGTATTTGTAAGTAAACTACTAAAAATTAATTGGTCTCTCGTTGCAGAAAATATTGATTTATGAGCCATCAAAGAGAATCTCAGCCAAAAAAGCAATGCAACATCCTTATTTTGATGATCTTGACAAATCTCAATTCTGATTTCAAGCCATTATAAAAGAGCGTGTGAAGCTTAGCGAGGGAATCTCAAGTTACTCAATTGAAGTTAACCTCATAATAAGCACCTATGATGTAGACATTTAAAGAGAATCTTGAATGTATGAGTGAAATTGTAAAAGATTTATGAGAACAAAGTACCTAAGGCATTGTAATGATATTTACTTGTAATGAGATTTACTCAAATACTATAATTTTGAAGTTCATGTTTGGTGCAGTAGCACCTTGTTCTCTAAATGCCTTCAATAGGCAAATTTGTAAAATTTGAATTTTGAAATGTAAACAATGTGAAAAAGGTCATGTGAAGGTCATATGTAATGTATTCAAAGTCTCAAAGAGGTAATTAGATGATTATAGAAGTGATATAAAGCATGTAAGGTCAAGCAAAACATAGATCTTTTGTATTCTTGAATATTTACAATCAATAAAGTCTCTATTTTAGTGATTTTATGAGTTTTTCCAGTTGTTCATTAACTTGTACGACATGTACAATATTTTAAGGCCTTGAATCTTATTTTTTAAGGTAGAATAGTGATGTATCTTTCATTTGAATCTATTTAGGAGGGTATCCATTGATTTTATCATTAGTTTGAACTGATTTTCTCAACTCGATCTGTAAACCCTCAAGATTGGGGTTTTGAGAGTATAGATAACCAATAATGACTACTCCACCAAATTTGATAGTTTAGATCAGTGGATTAAGTTATTCTTAGTATTTTTTAGGTGTGTTTGTGTTTATCTGTTCAGGGGAATTCAAGAAACAAAGGTGCAGTTGTTGCTACTGGGTTTTATGATGAATTTCCAAGTGAAAGGTGTGGCTCCAATTGGTGTTTTGAGGAAAACTTCTCAAATTACTTCACAAAAAAATGACTGATCTAGATAGCTATTATTGAGTTATAACACATACTTCAAAATCAATAGTGACTATCGTGGAACATGTGCATCAAAAATGACCACCTTCGTTGTCCTCATTAGGCTACCTAGGCCTAATTTACAAAGGAACATACCTTTAAAAATTCAACAACCCCCTAAACTTTTCGGGGTATAAATTATCATGTATCCAAACCCTCATATCCATAATTTTTTCTTAGGAGAAACTCACTCCACCATGCCAAACCACAAAACCCTTATTTTATGCTAGTATGAGGAGGGTTTATTGAAAGGAATGGTTCTGAACCTTACCAGAACATTCCACTACCTCAAACCTTCTTAAAATCACCTACACAAACTCAAAATACAATCACCCAACCTCTACATGCAATATTTTATCAAACCCTATGGTGAAAACTCATTTTTCATGCCCTTTTCCATCAAAATCTACAGGGGCAGCAACACAAACCCCATAAAACTTATTCCCTTTCACTTAGAAACTTTTCATCTAATCCTACAGGATCATGTTGGGCCCCTCTACAAAATCCTCTCTCGGTTTTGGCTATTTCAGAGTGGTTTTCCCGTGGTGGCAGGTTTTTATTTGATGGAAAAAGCGTCAAATGCAAGCAGTGCAAAGTTGCAAAGTGGTACAACTTTCGTTCTACAAATCGTGTGACCAAGAGGACTATTCCAGCGCATCTAAATAGGTATTTTTACGTTAGGAACAGTCCTCTTTTGCACCCAAACATGCGGAATCGCTCCAAGGTACGTTCAACCAGATCGATGCCTTAAGAGTCCAAAGTGCTAAATGGCTACAAACTTCAACATGTTGTTACTCAAATACCATGATACTTAGAAACTTCTCATCTGATCTTAAAGGATTGTGTTGGGCCCCTCTACAAAAACCTCTCTTGGTTTTGGCTATTTTGGAGATGTTTTCCCGTGGTGGCGGATTTTCACTTGATGGAAAAAGTGTCAAATGCAAGCAGTGCAAAGTTGTAAAAAGTGGTGCAACTTTTGTTTTGCAACTCGTGTGACCAAGAGGATTGTTTCGATGAGTCCAAATAGTTATGTTTATGCTATCCATGGTCCTTTTTCACACCCAAACATGCGGAATCGCTCCAAGGTACGTTCAACCAGATCGATCCCTTAAGGGTCCAAAGTGCAAAATGGCTGCAAACTTCAACATGCTATTACTCGGATACCGTGATGCTTAGAAACTTCTCATCTAATCTTACAAGATTGCATTGAGACCCTCTACAAAAACCTCTCTTATGTTTGGCTATTTCAGAGTGGTTTTCCCGTGGTGGTGGATTTTCACTTGATGGAAAAAGCATTAAATACAAGTAGTGCAAATTTGCAAAGCGGTGCAACTTTCGTTTTGCAACTCGTGTGACCAAGCGAACTATTCCAACACATCTGAATATGTATTTTTACACTAGGCATGGTTCTCTTTCACACCCAAACACACAAAATCGCTCTGAGGTATGTTCAACTGGATCGATCCCTTAAGAGTCCAAAGTGCAAAATGGCTGCAAACTTCAGCATGTTGTTACTCGAATACCGTGATTCTTAGAAACTTCTCGTTTGATATTACAAGATCACGTCAGTCCCCTCTACAAAAACATCTCTTTGTTTTGGCTATCTCAGAGTGGTTTTCCCATGGCGGCAGATTTTCACTTGATGGAAAAAGTGTTCAATGCAAGCAGTGCAAAGTTGCAAAGTGGTGCAAATTTCGTTTTGCAACTCGTGTGACCAAGCAAATTGTTCCAACGTGTCCTAATAGGTATTTTTTTTGCTAGAAATGGTCCTCTTTCACATCCAAACACGTGGAATCACTTTGAGCTACGTTCCACCGGATCGATCCCTTAAGGGTCCAAAGCACAAAATGGTTGCAAATTTCAACATGTTGTTACTCTGATACAGTGATGCTTAGAAACTTCTCGTCTAATCCTACAGGATTGCGTTGGGGCCCTCTAAAAAAATATCTCTTGGTTTTGGCTATCTCAAAGTAGTTTTCTAGTGGCGGCATATTTTCACTTGATGGAAAAAGTATCAAATGCAAGCATTGCAAAGTTGCAAAATGGTGCAACTTTTGTTCTATAACTCATGTGACCAAATGGATTGTTCCAACGCATCCAAATAGGTATGTTTATGCTAGGCATGGTCCTCTTTCACACCCAAACACGTGGAATCGCTTTGAGCTACGTTCAACCGAATCGATCCCTTAAGGGTCCAAAGTCCAAAAAAGAAGCAAAATTTGACGGGCTATTACTCAAAAACCATGACGGTTATGAACTTTCTGTCTGAGCCTACGAGATCGCGTTGGGCCCCTCTACAATAACCTCTCTCTATTTTTGTTATCTTGGAGTCATTTTCCTATGGTGTCCAGTTTTCACTTGATGGAAAAAGTGTCAAATGGAAGCAGTGTAAAGTCGCAAAGTGCTGCAACTTTCATTTTGCAATTTGTGTGACCAAACTAACTGCTCCAATGCATCTTGATAGGTAGGTTTACACTAGGCATGGTCCTCTTTTGCACCTAAACACGCAGAATTGATTTGAGTTGCGTTCAACCGGCTTGATCCCTTATGATGGCATGCAAAACAATAGAAAAGAGAAACATACACACAATGGTTGAGAAGTCTGAGTATTCCACACAAAAAGTGTATGATCACTGGTGCAAAGCACCTTGTTCCTCCATTTGATGAAGAAGGTTTGGTTCAATGGTTTAATCATTATAATGTCAAATAAGGCCATGATAGCCCATTCTTTAATCTTGTTTTTAGTTTTGAATTAGTGTGGGGTCATTTGAGTCAATTATGTAAGTACAAATAAGAAAATAGCATTGGAAGAGATTACTAACGATGCCCTTGTTCAAAATTCAAAATTTAGGCCTTAAAAGCAAGGCTAGACGAGGTGAAAAGAAGAAATTGCTTGAGAATAAGTTAGTATAGGTTGGAAATAGGGTGAGGTTGTGGAGTTTGATGTGTTCAAATGGTTTGCAAGGACAAGGGAGGTCAAAATTATGTTATGGCATGATGCCCTAATTGGGAATAGATGGGTTTTGAATGAAAAAGAGAGGTTTGAGGGAGTAAAAGTGGGTAAAGTCAAGGGGCAACATAATTTGGTGGTCAATTAAGTTTGTGTAGGAAAAATGAAGAGTGTTGGAAGAGGTTTTGAGGTTGTATGGCATCTAGATATGGGGTTTTCAATAAACCCTCCTGAAATTTGAGAAAAGTGAGGGTTTAGAGGATAGTAGGGTTAGAGGGCCAATCATGCCCTAAAAATTATGGATTTTGTGGATTTGCAAACTGGTAAATGTTGCCCAATGGTGTTTTGCAATTGGAAGAGTGATTGAGAGTGTGTTTCTTTGTTAAATAGACCTATTCGGGGGTCTAGGATAGTGTTGAGTCCATTTCTTATTTGTATTATAAATTATAACTTGCTTTCTCCCGAGTCCATTTCGTATACAAGAAAAATAATATTGCAAAAATTTGACATATAAATCTTTTGACATGTTTATATGGTGGCGCATAAAGAACATATTGGAATATTTTTATGAATCATTTCATGGAATACCAATTGAAAATGTGTGTTTTGCTTTTAGATAAAGTTGTTTAGCATCAATCAATTAATATTCAAGACAAACCATGAAGGACAACAATGATCAATGCTAGGGCTAGCCAATTAATAAGTATACACGTGAATAAGTCAAGCATGTACATGTGAATAAGGGAAGCACAAGTACACACACGAATACATAGTATACACAAATTAATACAAAGTATATGCAGGAATACAAGGTATACGCATGAAAACACATAAGTCACAAAGTATACATTGGAACACACATAAATCACAAAGTATACACGTAAGTTGTAAAGTATACACTTGAATACACATAACTCATATCTATTGAACCATCAATTTAGAATGCAAATATGGACACCATCGATAAAAAAATATTTGTATCAACCAAATAGCCATGTAGGCATACATCAATATATGTTGATATAAGTATGAAATATATGTACAAAATAGCCATATAGGCTTACGAGAAAGCCATATAGACATACAATGTCAAATATGTCCAATACAAAATATGTACAAAACTGCCATGTAGGCATACAACAAAGGGTTCTGGAATCTAAAGTCATTGCTCTCCATGCTTTGGAAATAAATCATTTCCCTTTGCTTGTTGATCAGATGGCGATAGTTCTGTCACTTGTTTGTGTTGCGCTCGAGGAGTGCTCTTACTACTCCTCCTAGTGTTTAGCTCATGGTGAAGTTTTAACTGTTACAATAAGAAGTAAAGACATGAATATATAGAAATTACATTATAAAAAATGATATATTTGACAAAATAATCACTTACCACCATCTCATGATCTCTCTCCACGAGGGAAATATTCACATGCCCATGTTCAAGCATGCTCAATCCCTGTATAAACCATCCAAATAGAAATTAAACTACGAATCAATAATGGTTTAATTTTTCACTAACTAACATCTATAACAACGAATGTAAATTGAAATTTACTAATTTTCCTCATACCTCCCCTGTCAGAGCCATTGAGGATTGTATAGCAGATGAAACATCGATCTGCATTGCCCTCATCACATTCGGAGGTGTTTCATCTTGCAACATCTAAAAATAAAACAACAAATTATTCAACGTAATCAACGATGTGCATATAAACTACATAAATCTATTAAGTACAATTCATTATTTAAACTCTTTATTCTATTACCTTCATGTAGGTTTGAGTAAATCCACTGGCACTGGGAGGTGTTCCCTCGAAACCTCCAATATTAGCTTGTTCAACATCCAAAATCACATATTAAAATACCATTCGTAAAACAATGTTATTAACATGTAATAAATTTATAATTGTTTACTAGTTACATACCCCAACAATAGGTGTAATGTTGAAATAAATAGGTGGAGGGCCGGTGTATCCAGTCTCAACACTATGACCCTACAATTTTATTAAAATCATAAAATATTTTTAGTTAATCTTGCATTTCAAAATTGAAATTTAATAAATTAAATTCAATGAACATGCTAACTTTTACCTGACTATCAATGCCATATGCCTCATGCAAAATGTCATCTGCCATCTCCATCTCCATAACTACAGACGAATCTTGTGTAACAGCCTCCTGAGTGTCGGTGGGGTCATATGAACAAGTCACCCTGCAAGATTGACACACATGGGTTCGAAGGACACCACTCAAAGACTCCCCTGGATGGCGTTGTAGAATAGAGCTAGTATGATGGATGACACTCTAGGTCAAAGTGTTGATCGTCTGCAATGTCTATATGTCGGCACTCTCCTTCGTGATAGAAGTCATAACAACATGCTCACGAGGCAGCCTAGTGAGAGCTCGTCTCCCTTGCCGCGTAGGATCTGACTATGCACTGGGTCTATCCTGAGTAGACCCCCCACCTCTCCCCTAGAAGTCCCTCATATCAAAATAATTTGGGATTTTGTTCAATATGAACTCACTATATAGTTTCCTAAGGAAATATTGTGAGACTTCACAATTGTTGCACTGTGGGTAATCGAAGACCATGTACCACCTATCATAAAATTGGTTCATAATTTGTTGGTGGTGGCACCAATGAACAGGAAACTTCTTCACATTGAGGGTAAGATTTTGATTTGTGCGTGGGTCAATGACTAATGAGCACAAATCACCTTTTGTAATTTTTAAATCCTTTACATCTTTATATGATAGTTTATTCGCATAATAATCCCTAGTTGCCTCCCTCCTATTGTGCCATCCAATTATTTTTTTGCTAATTGAATCTACATTTGTTAACATATCTTTCAATGAACTTGCTAGGGTCATTCTTTCTGTGGTTGAACCATTTGGATCACTCAACCTACTAATTAAATCCTCAATTTATTTTTTGTTGTTCTCAATTACACTCATTAAATTTTGTTGAGTGCCAGGAGGGGGTTGAGTGATTGGTAGAGGAAGTTCTTGTTGTGGTTGATTTTTTTCTTGTGGATTTGGTTGCTCTTCTTGTTGAGGATTTTGAGGGTTTGAAGTTTGATTTGCATCTCCTAAAAATTCAAATAAATATATATCAAATACAACCTAAAACTAACAAATTCAACCTAAAATTAACAAATTCAAAACAAAAAGCAAAAAATTATTACCTCACACCTCCTCATCGTGGCGCCATCATTGTGAAGAAATAGCAACCGTTGGTGAAGATTTTTGCACAATGCCTCCTCCTAGAATGTGAGCGCGAAAAATGAGGGTTTTGGCCATGGGCACAACAAAAAACATAGTCAAAATGAAAATGAATGAGTTTAACCTTTTTTTTTGCTTTTAACATGTCATAACATGAGCTATAACACGCTCGCGTTATGAATTTTCAAAACTTTTTTTTGAAAGTGGCCACAAATTGGCTACCCATTTCCATGCACCCACCCACTTGTCTTCAATATCTTTTCCCTTTATTATGTATTTGTCACAATATTATATCATGACTATGTTTTATGATTTTGTACTTGTATAATTAGCTTTGCCACAACCATTTAACATTCAAATTCCTTGTTATCATTATTCTATCTTTAACATTTTTGCTTGCTTCAACATGGACAACCACAAGTTCAAGATATATATATATGCATTATGCTTTCCTTTGAACTTCAAGTGTTGCAAACCAAGGTTCATATATATATCCCTTTTCTTTTATTCTCAAACCCTATCAATTGTTAACAAAAAATCCTATAGGTCGTTGCTCTCTTCATGCGATGGTACGATGCTTCATGATAAGAGATTGTAATACATTTCATAGAGCATATCATATTTCCACTATAAAATGTTTCAAGTTATCCCATACAATTCATTTAAATATTTTCACATGAAACCTGCAATCTAATTTAACCTATAACCAAAAGTTGGATATGTCATGTGCAGAGGGACTCAGTCGCCCCTAGGTGAATGGGTCTTTGATGAAGAGTCTTGAAACTAATTTTGCAGTCCTTTTATGTTGGATCTAAGAACCTGATTCTTGGTTATAGTACTGTCAAAATGTCGTCAATGAATTTTGTAATCAAGTTTTCGTAGCTTGACAAATTTGATGACAACAAATGCAACAATGGATAATTTACCTTCAATCTTCTTCAAATCTATAACCTGCACATTCAAAGAGGGAGAAAATGTTGGGCCATTTAGGGGCTTGTCTCAGTCAAACCCCGTGTAAGTCCATAATGGAAATGTCATGATAGTAATGACAATGAAAGGAAGGAATGATGAATAAACAAAATGCTACAACTCACCACCCTTCAATGGCTTCCTTGAAGGACTGTAGTCATACACATCACCTCAAGGATTTGGATCTTGTTTTCTTGAATGCTTGAATGCTTTGGAGACCTACAACAAAGGTTAGCCTTCACAAAACATGAACATGAACACACATAAACTCACATAGAATTTCACATGTTAGGATCTTGGATTGCTACAATAAAGCCCTAAAATACTGCTCTTGACTTGCTCAATAATGCTCTTGATCATAATTTTGTCAATGGATTTCTCGTTAATGCTTGTTTTTTGTTCTCTTTAAAATAACTAGGTATTTATATGCAATTGTACTAATTTTCCAAAAATTAGATTCCAAAAGCCTACACTTGATATTTGAATTTTGGATGTTAAAATGTTTCCAACAACATATTTGAATTTGGGTCCTAGATAAGAAAGGGGACCTGTTTACCCATGGGCAAATGTGTTCTAGCCCAAATTCCCAAGACACACTTAGTCAAGAGCAAAATAACAATTGGTTGTCATTTATTCAATGCTTGCAATCCTTTAGAAAACAGTAAAAATTAGGCTTTACAATGCATAATTTGGAAAATTAGAAGCTTAATTAAGTCCAATAATTTAGGGGGACAAAACATGATGTGAAATTGTTAAGGGTAATAATTTCCGACACTATAGTGTCATCTTGATTTATATTTTTTCTATCATTCTCCACAAAATAGGGCATCACTTCAAATGAGTCTACAATATTAATACTCTAGGGATTCTTAGACAATGATTTATCACCAAAATTATTCTTAAAGAGGAGAAAATGTCTCACCTTTCAAAATCAACATTCAAAATCACCCTGTATGGCTACCAAAAATTCATGCAAATTGTTTGCTTCAATGCATTCTCATTTTCTCTAACTTTCATTCATCTATGAACATTTCATTTAGACAACAAACCTCTTGTCATCTAAGACCATTGATCTCCTTTTAAAATGAATATTTTGATCTATTACTAAGCCGCACTCCCTTGTTTTAGGCTAGTTGAAAATAATCATTTGCTTATAGTTTAGCTTGCAAATCCAAAAGATTTAAAAAAAACATGTATTAAATTGTTGCAATATTTCAACTTTAGGCTATGATTTCTATCTTAATGGGGCATCAAATTGTTTGTAATGAATTCTTAACCATAAATACTTTTAAGTGTCTTCAACAATAAATTGGCATCATGAGAAAACTCTATTAAGAGTCATTTCATTTCAAGTAGTATATTGTTATCAAAATGTACAACTTATAATGAAAGGAATAGGCTTATGATTTGCATATGGAGAAATTAAAGATCTTGAAAAGAAGTATAATAATAAAGGAATATTGAAATTGAAGTCATGAGTTATTTTACCAACTTGAATGAGACTTTCTCAATTGTAGCAATACTAAAAATGCATCTAAAAAGTTTCTCAAAAAAAGTACAAAAAAATGTCATACCGAATAGTGGATGAATCTTTATAATCCTCTCACATATTCCTTTGAATGTGTTGTTAAGTCTAATATATGCTTCATGATAGCCCTTTTTATTACAAAGAAATATCTAACATATTTTGAATCAATCTACATAAATATTAGAAAGTGCTTTAAGAATCGATTTGAATAAATCGATCCATTATTAAAAATGTAATGATCCTCAATTGTTCCAAGCAACAAAATTATTTATTTGAAACAAGTTTTATTGCACTGAAATAAATCTTTTTAAAATAAGCACACAATGGAACCATTTTTTATTGTGAAGAGAAATATTTGAAATAAATCTTCTTGAAACAAAACACAATCTCTTTTTTCTTTAATCTTGAATTTCTAACCAATAGAATTATCAAGTAGATGAAATCATCTTTCTTAGAGAATTTTTTTAATTCATTAAAATCACAAAATTTATAACAATGACAAACAACCAAAATAAAACACGATAAAAATGAATTAAGAGATGATGAGTTTAAACAATATATCAATTACAAACACAAACCTAACTATAAATAAAATTTGTTTTGTAAGACGAAACTGAAAAGCAATGCCTTAAATTCAATCCCACAAGGTGTAACAAATATCCTTGATACTCAACTATATTCAGAACATCAATATGGAAATTCTTGCAACTGGAAGACAATCTTTGATGTCAAAGTCAATTCAATATCCATTCTAGTCAACAAAATTTAAAAGTTGGTTCTATTCTTTTATTCTTTCATTTAGCTAAGTTTGCTTTTCCATAAGAATAGTGTAAAATAAATATTATATTTGACTAACATAAATAAGTATTTAAACTTCTATTATTATTTTTCATGTTATTTTCTTAAGATTGTATTTTCTTTCTTAAATAGTTCTTTTTAAATTATTTGAAATTTAACATAAATATTATGTTTAAACAATACATATTCATCTACAAAACATCCAAAAATATCAAATTTTGAGATTAACATAAATATTATGTTTAATCAATACACATCCATCTACAAAATATCCACAGATATCAAATTATTTTATTCACTATAGATCTTCATTTTATTGATTATTTAATATAACAGACTTTTAAATTTAAATTATGAATTTTTTAAGTAATATGGAATTCTTACTGCCAGAGTTTTAAAAAGCCAACCAAGACAACTTGCCAACATGTCTAATATATTAGAAATTTGGTTAATGATTCTTCTTGAACAGTTGTACACCATAGGAAGAAATGTCTTCTTTAAGGACTCCATTTTGCTTGACAAGCCCTTGGAAACAAAGTTGCTTTTACTATTTCTATTCTGTTACAGGTTCAGGACCCTTCCCTGCCTTTTTTAATCAAAAACATATCTAACATATTAAGACCTGGGACATCCAAATAATTTGATTAGATCTTGTTCGTTTGACATGTTCAATTGAAAATATATACATCTTGAATCTAATATCATGTTTTTAATGATGTTAACAACATCAAAAGCATTATCACTAACATAATTATGTCCTATCACAACGTTTGTTCTTGCTTGAAGTATTATTTTGTAGTTTGACTTCCAAAAATTTAGCATTAGCTTAAGCAAATTCAAAATCGTTACAAAAATTGACCAACCACAGTAGAATTTAGACCTGTTTATCACAATTTTAACTCTTCGATACAATTCAATACTTCAATGTTAGGCATTAAACAAAACGAACATGAAGCAAACCAATATTGAACACCATACACAGCAAATTGAGCCTCCATATTTACATTTCTGCAGATACAATTTAAAGAGATTTAACCATGAATTGAAAACAAAAGTCACTGTAACATGATCACGTTAATATAATACATACAAAACTTGTAACCAAGCTAGTATATATTGTGCACAAATGTTCTGAGGACAAAATAGGACAACTAAGTATAGTGATAAGTATCCTGGCCAAAACTCTCTGATGACCAGCTCAGTGTTACAAGGATATACTCTACTCGACAGCATGCAGATGTAAGCCACTTATCCAGAATTATTAACTCGCTCGCATTCATCAATCCACTCGCTATACCTGAAAACATATTCAGCGACCATATTAGGCCCTGCTATTCAATATCTAACTTAAGTTTGCACTTTCGTGCTGTAATTGCCTGGTTACTTTAAAATAATTTGTCTCTGTATTCATTTCCAGACTTGCAAATTTTAGAAATATACAGATTTGCTTATGTAAACTTCCCCCAAGTATGATAAATAGAATGATATAAAATAACATAAGTGTATAGTTTATATCGAAGCTTACACATCAATAGGTTCGCTCAATGCTGTCATGTCCAAAAGAAATCCAAAGCAGAGAAACAACATTCAGTATGTACTCGAATGTGGAAAAGATAATGTGTAAAAATATTCAGAACTAAAATCCAGCAAGCAGATAAAACAGCACTGACCATTTATAGTGGTACTGAAACTCTCCTGGCATATGCGGCATGTAGCCTCCCCAATAAGATCTTTTTTATCGCTGCAAGTCACACAATTATGTCAAGACTGTCAGAACTGAAATTAACACAAATTCTATAAAGAATCAAAAGAGTTGTTAGTTTAAAGAATCAAGAAGCGTCCACAAAATCATTAGACTGGCTAGCATAGAAGTTCTTCTACAAGCTTAAAGAATCCACACTTCCACAAGTGTCTAGTCCAACTCACACAAACTCTAGACATCTTTTTATAGGATAGTATGGATAAATCCCTTAATCCTTACAGACATTTCATAAAGAAAACAAACAAAAGATGCCAGGGCCGGGGAATGGATGTCAGGGACTTCCAAGTATTAAGGACATATTGTATGCTAAGGAAATTATGAGGAAATATAAGGAGAACCCACAAATCTCAGGAGATGGCAGGGGCCATTGAGGTCCCTGGCATAAAGGACCCTTTCACTGATGCTGAAACACGTTATCATATGTAAATTTTGCAAAATGTCAAACTAATGCCCTGTATCTAATAGCTAACCATAAATTTCCTGCCATTCGAAGGTCTGATGTCTAACAGTAAACCAATATCCACCATTTTTACATGGCCACTACAGTTTCAAATCTTAATTTAACCAAGGACCTAAAAAGCACTAACGTTGAAAGAAAGATGATTTAACCATAAGCAGGGCTGTACAGATAGTTTTTGGCCAGAAGACATTGGCAAGGTGGGAGCATGCCATCATGATGACTCAGGTTGAAACCCTACAGGGCTTGTTCAGCCATGATTGTGTGGCCAGTTACTTGAGCATTCCAGGATGAATCTTTACAGAACAAATACCCACTCTATACTTCCATAGCATGAATTATAGAAAGTCACTAGAAACAATCACAATATCAAGGTTTCGAACCTCGTGGACTGCTGAAAAGAGGGATTAGGGCTCAGGCAGAAAAAAGCCAGAAAAACAGGGCAAAGAAAACTTACATTTTGCACTCGACGCTGCCGTCATGGTTGCAGAAAGGACAGCTGAAGACAGTACTCAACTTCTCCTGCTTCTTCTTTGGCGGAGGCTTCGACGACTTTCTCTTCCCCATTTTTACAACAAATCAAGGATCTCTTTAGGACCTTCGAATCTGCAGCCACGGTTAATTCACGCTCAAAAAACTAACACCACAATCTGTAACAGATAACCAATGAAGAGAAGAAAAAGGGAAGAAACAATTCATGAAAAGTTACACAAGAAAGAAGAAAATCTCTGAAAAATAATTGTCCAGACCTACAATAATCTTCTAAGAAGAAGCTTCGCGAAAAAGGATTTAAACAGCTTAAACTGGTGTTTTTCGTTTCTTTCTCTTGATCACTAATAATTTTAGCGCCTTCTAATACGCTGCTTTCTTTATTAAAAAGCAATATGTGGTGTTCTTTAAATAGGCGCTTTATGGGCTAGAGGCGTCTAATTTGGTCTTGACTCTTTAGCCGACTTAATGACACGTGTAAGGAACGGTTTGGCTTTTACGAAAGGATATTTAAAGTTTTTGGCCTTTTACTAGGAGATGGGATATCATGTAAGGGAATAAATCACATATCGTTTTGAAATAAAAATAATAATGGAAAGTATTAATAAGATTTGAAGAAGATATTATTGTGGCAAGTGTTAGAATTTTTTTTTATAGTGTTAGAAATTGTGTTGTATATTTGTCATGGTATTAGAAAAGAAGTGTCATGTAGTATTATTGATGAAAATGTTTAAGATTAGTTACATGTATGAGTATAATAATGCTAGACTATTATAGGATAATAATATTGTCAAAGCATTTCATTCTAATTTTATTTGACTTAAAAATCATTATGATATTTTTTACTTATATAAAATTTAATTGAACTGTTGAATTGATAAAACATCTATAAATAACTATACATACATAATTCTTATGTTGATTTTATCATTGAAATTCATATTTTTAATTTGTTATTTTTAATGAGAATTGTGTATGTGTAGTTATTTGTATGATGTTTTATCAATTCATCACTTTAATTAAGTTTTATGTAATTATAAGGATTATCAAAGTAAATGATAATAACCTATTGTGATATTCAATATGTGAGATTGGATTATTTGCTTTCCATACCAAAAAATTAAGTAATATTGAAAAGCTTTATAGAAATCATAAAAACTAAGATTTAGTAAGTTAAATGAGATAAGATCTAGACATTTAGTTGGTAGTTCTTAATAAACTAAAATAAGAGTGTATTTCTAAATACTAAAAAGAGACATATTTGTGTTCTTAATTTTCCTCTTGTTATAATATTTTTTTTCTAAAAGAAGAAAGCACAAGCTAGAAAACACTTTGACAAAATTGCAACCATAACACTTGAATTATGATGTTGCATAGTTAGAGACATCGTATTTCCACAATCTATAATTATGATGTTGCATAGTATTATTAGACATAATAGAACTTTGATTCCTCTCCTTTGGAGTTGTATTATGGATAGTGCATGTTACATAGCTAGCAAATAATATGATTTGTTACACTTATTGTTTCTATCTATATTGACCGTATAAGTGTTGTATAGAATGGTATATATGCACTCTAATCTCTTTGTAATGAATTTACTCATTATATATTTGGTAATTTGTGTCATTTAAGTAATTCTACCTGAGCTTCTTTAGTGAACATTATTTGTGTGTACCCTCTCTCCATTTATATTGATTATGGTATTTAATATTTGATATTGGATTTCTTATAACATTATCATGTGGATGCATTGCAATCAAGATCTATTGTGGAAAATTTGACATCAAGAAGGGTTTGCAAACTTCATAAGGTTTTGTTGTCCTTATGTCTCGGATTGAGTTTTACTATTGCTCCTTCATTGTTGCTCTTTCTTTCATATATCAAGCTTTGGTCTCATGGACATTATTATAATATTGCATCCATTTAGTAAGGTTGAAATGACCTTATTAAAAAAATTACAACTTGATTAGAGAATTTTTGCCTTGCCATAAGATCTCATCCTTTTTCCCCTACCATCAATTCTATAACTTAACTTTGAATTGACCATTTAATTGACAACCTCCTGAAAATAAAGGTCTAAATAGTTTTATCTTCACATAAGCTAAATCTCATAGCAATTTTACTCATATTTTTAGGGTCAATTCATACTGATCCTAAACTTTAAAACATGCTCTACACATAGAATCTACTATTGACTACCATTTTACTAGCAAATTCAGTATTATTATTTTAGGTGTCCCTTTTAGATTTAGAAGAAAAAACAAATATTATCATAATAAGTGATCTAAATTATGAATCCAAAAACAATACCTGGGGCACAACCTGTAATATTGTGAGAGTTTTCAAAAGAACAAACTTGAAAAGAGATGTATGCAGCTCCAAAATTGAATTATTTACATTCAAAACTAGAATATGTACATTGCAAGAGGAATTCCAATAGTCATCACATTGTTGGGAATTCAAAAATGAGAAAATAAAACACTTAAACATAAAATTTTCAAAAAAACTTGTATATTTTCTACCCCAACTTGGTGGGGTCATACTCCTAGCTTGGTGATCGAAATCTAAACTTCTCTACCTCATTGGAAATCGAAGAGAAGTGATTTCATTCCCTTAAATCAAATACCTATAGCACATTCTATTTATGGGACCGACGATAATTTCAACCAATGTGATTTACTAAACTATAGAAAATATCAAAAAAATTAGATTTTCGGTATTTTCCATTTCTGCTTGAGCTAACACCTATGGATCACCCCTGGATTGTTTTGGGTCAATAAGAAAGCACAACTTAGAAGACATTACTCCATTTATTCATGGGAAATGTAGTGAGAAAATTACACCTATTAGGAAATTATAGTTTCCCAATGTGTATAATTGGCTTAACTATAGTTGTTCAAACTATGTATAATTTTGGAGATACATTAGTATGAACAAATGAAAATTGAGAACTACAACTATGGTAGTCCATTTTGCACTTTTAAGAAAAAGTATCTCTACAGAGGGACCCTTTCTAAATTATAATTAGGGGATGAGGGGTTTAATAAGGATTTCCCAATATAGAACTCCACACTATAGAAGATGGAGCTTCTTTCTATAGTAGGGAGTTCAACACATATTTCCCAAAATTAAAATTAAATCGAGCTTGTTGTTTAGTTATTTGTGGAGTTAATAAAAGGAAGTCAAAAAAATCCTAATTAAGGAGATCTTTATGTCTTGTGATTAGGTAATTACTTCTTTAATACACCTCAACCTAGAGACTATATCTTAGTTGCTTCTATTAACTTGACTTTAATTGACAAAATTAAGAAAATTGTAAATTTTACTTCTTTCTAATTTTGCACCCTCATTTTTTTACTATGCATTGTTGGAATGAAAATAAGACTAAAACTTCTAAAATGTTGTTTAATATTATTTCCCTATTAGTCACCTCTCACATGATCATTTATATTACTATTGCTCTCAATGTTATTAATTAGATAATTTCAACATAAATATAGCAATTCAAAGTGCTTATGTCCATAATAGTTAGCAAATAAATAATGTTATTGTGGTTCTTCATTAAAGTGGCTTTACAATTGACTAAGCTCTTGTTGTGCTTCAAAGGTTTGCACTAATGGATAGGAATTGATACCAAAGGAAGCGTATATAGAACAATTACTACATAATTCCTTGTCATGATAGCAAATAATATCTTTTTTGCATACTTTTCTAGCATTTCTAATCAGTTTCTCATTATTTTACATGCTATATAATTTGGTAATGGACTCTACACAAACCTATTACCATTCTAAAACTACCATTTTTGGCTACCAGTATGTTCTTCCTTTTAACTGACTAGAGAATGGACTTTGAGGTGGTATGCCACATGCTTCTTATGTAGGAAGAAGCATAGCCTCTAGGTATACATCTAAACACATTAAGTATCCCATCATCTTAGAAAGAAAAGTAACTAAAGTGTATTATATCACTATCACTATTTTCTATAGAATAACACTACATTTAACAAGTTATTACCAAAAATATGAGGGAAATAGGGTAGTTCTTTTGGTGTAATTTATCTACTGAAGAACAACTATTAACCCGATGAGGACTTTTCCACCAATTTAGTAAGCTTCCATCATAGTTTTGAAGAGAAACTAAAGCACTTCCTTCTGAAAATATGAAGTCTCCCTGATGGTGTCTAAATGTATAACCTTTTGAACGCACACCATAACATCATGAACCTAGAATTTAACAGATAATCCCTAACAACACTTGAGAGCAACAATAATTCTTTATGAGTAATCAACACACCATTAGGACTTGCAAATTACATCTCTGTAAAGCTCTCGAAAAACCAATCATGAATCTGGCCTCTGTTTCACCACTGATCTCACCTTTTGACATTAATGACAACAATATGCTAACAATTCTTACCAATCTCAACTATTGGTCCTTAGCCACCCAACTTGAAGATATGTGTATGGTGATCTTCCCAAGTTTGACACCCTTAACACTTGGGATATTTTCATATCAAACCTTAGAGATTTGGGGTCTATAGGTCAAATCACTATATCCATTCAAATATTCCTTATAATGTCTCATTATATATATCATAGTTTGGTCAATAAGTGTAACTCCCTCATATGACTCTCTTATGCATCATAGATACTCTTATATTTTTTATGAGGGATACTCAACTTATGGATATAAATTTTGATGCAAGAATCTAATCGAGCCTATTTTTTTCAAACTGTAGAGCTCAAAGAGATATATCCTCATTAAGGAATTAGTTATGACTATAGTCATAGAAATAGTACACCACACCTTGGAGGAATAGAGCACAAGGATAGGGTTCCTATTTCACACTTGCTACGCTCAAAGATACCTTAGAGATCTCAATCCAATAAAGAATGGAGGGATAGATCTGACAATAAGGTATCTTAGGATATGAATTTGGATTACAAAAGGGGTTCACCACCAAGCTAGGGCTTGGAAAAGATAATTAAATGCAAGATGAAATGCAAAAACCTATTTTGATGTAATGCTAAGTTACTAAATGACTTAGAAATACAAACAAAGCAAAACAGAAAGCTATAAAATAGAAAGTGTGCACCTGGAAACTTGTAGAGGCTTGAATGAAGATCCGAATCACTGAGAAATTTTCTATTTGTGTTGACTGGGACTCATTCACCAAGTTGGGTGAATCAATCCAGTTTCTAGGAAAATGTGCAGATACATGTTTGAGCCAAAAGGGTATCCAAATCTACAAAAATCTTTGTAATGCCTATATAGTGGGACTCATTTGCCAATAGTGGTGAATCAGTCCACTTCTACTTTTTTGGAAGTTCTAGACTAGATTTTATGTCTCTCAGTCTACTCTACTCTTTTTGACTGGTTTCCAGATCCGAATCTGCAAATTGCCACTTGTAGGTCTTCTCCAAGATTTTTCCAAGGCTTGATGACAACTTTGACAACTTTTCTCCAACTTTGCTTCTTGACAAATCTGCAACCTAGCCCAAACCCTAGCAATAAGGTGTTGCAACACATGCAAGTAATGGCTCCAATGGATGTAGACTTGGAATCTTGCTTGATGTTGATAGATCTTTGAATGAAGCACTTGCTTGAATCACAAACCCTACATCACAATTGTTAGCTCTAAAACAACATGATGCATGCAATCTTTGACATTATGATTGACACTTGAAGAATGCTCTAGAATGCTTGATAATCTACCCTTGAATGCACTTGAATTCTCTTGTGAATGCTTGAATTCTTGTAAATTTGCTAAGTGATCTCTTGAATGCTAGATCTGAAAATGAGAGAAAGAACCTTGTATTTATACTCAATTATGCAAGAATTCCCAAAATTGCAACACTACATGCTGACATCAAATCTAGGAGAATAAATCCCGTCAAAAAATTGAATTAAATTTGAATTTTGGTCACACAGGACTCATTCGTTGAAGGTGGTGAATGAGTCTACTCAGGCCAAATGTATGGGACCAAAAATGAAAAGTGCTTAGAAATGTGTGAAACCTGCATCAGGGCCAAAAAGACCTAGGTGGGACTATTTTCCCAAGGTGGTGAATGAGTCCCAGACACTAAATCTAGGCCACACAAGCCAGGAACACCTGAATTATGATTGTTATTGATTAGTGTTGGGATTATCCTTGAAAGGAAGCAATAAATGAGGCTTGTAGATGAAAAATAAGGCCAATTAAAGCATAAGAAAACCCAATTATTAATGACAAGCCTAGAGAAATGTGAAAGTGTGTTACAAAAATTTACAACACTTCAAATAAGGCAAGATTAAAGTGGATTATGATTAAAATTATTCTTAGTTATTTGACAAAAACCCTAGAAAAGTGTGAAAGTGTGTTACAAAACTTCACAACACTTTTGCAAGGAACCATTAAAATCCATTAGTTCACAAGGGCCCAAGACCTAATGTGAATGTGTTATCCACATTACAACATCAAATCAAGGCAACATTAAGCCAAAATCACAAGGAGCATCTGAACAAGCCATAAAAAGTAGAAGGGTTACTTTTTTGGTCACAATGACCAATTAAAATAAAAACTAGCACAAAAATGACATCTATAGCCTAAAAAAATATTTTTTAATATTTTATAGCCCAAAAATTATATTTTTAACATTAGGATGTAAGGTTGAGAAACCTTTTCTAAAGTTTTCTCACTTTTCAAATAGCTTACAAGAGTGAAGAGAGTACATGCACTATGATCTATTTTCTAAGCACCAAGAGGCTTAAATGGACTCAAAACACCACCTCACCTCTTTATGCTCACTAGTTTCATCAATAAATTTACAATATTTTACAAAGTGTTACCAACTTTCTCCAAAATAACCTTCCAATCCTCTATCAGTTCAAGAAAAAAATTGTAGTAAGCATCAATATGCTAAGTCATCCTCGTAAAAAGGTCAAGTTCTTTGCAAAATATATGGGACTCTACATATAGCATATAATTATAATAGCTCTTTGAATCAATCCCACATATGAACACAATCTCTCAATCTAGATGGATTCCTTACAAGAATTATTAGTTTCCATTTACTTAGCTTCTATAGTGGACAAATTGATCCCAACTAAGTGGTAGCACCACTTCCTCATCTAAGTGGTAGCACCACTAAATAAAGTGAAATATAGCTATTAATGGATCTCTTATTGTCATTATCACCTACCCAATTTGAATCCAAAAATCCATTAATATTCACTAACAATCATTTATAGAACCACCATGATAAAAATTAAAAAAAAAAAAAATTACTTAGAGGTACCATGCAAATATCTAAAGACCCTCTTAAATGCATCCCAATGAAATCATCTAGGATTAGCCATGAAATGACTAAGGACTTCCACTACTTTGGTAATTTTTGATCTAATACATATTATGGCATAAAAAATTAATTGACTCTTACATTAGGTATATAATTCATGTTCTCCATTTTAGTAAGTGAAGTTGAATACTACCCTATAGATAACTTAGTCCCCACAAAATTAGCAACACAGAATATTCTACAAGTTGTCATGTTGAATCTCTCTAGTATTGAGTTCACATACTTGTTATATCCTACCAAAGCTTTATGTTTTCTTTATCTCTTTCAAATGATCTCCATACTTCTTAGATATTGGCAACATTGAAGTCCTTCATCTCAAACTTTGCTAAAATTTGAGGCTTGAAGTCACAAATCACATCTTTACTATTATCAAAAAATTAAAATTTCATCAATATATTATACAACAAGAAATTGTTTTTCACTATTTGTATATTATAATAGATGTAATGATTTGATTTGGATCATAAAAATCCTAAACACAACATAATGGAATCAAGTTTTTGGTACCACATCCTAGGAGACTATTTGAGCCCATAAAAACATATTTCAACTTACAAACTAAATATTCTTCACTTTATTCCATGTAGTTCTCTAGTCGTGTTATGTAAATATCTTCCTCCAAATTATCATGAAGGAGATTTGTATTCACATCCATTTTGTCAATATCAAGATCAAAGCCTATTGCAATGGATAATAAGAATTGAATGGATGATAGCTAGAGAAAACTATCACTATAATAATTTCCCTTCACCTAGGAGTATCCCTTAAAAAATAATCTAGCCTTGTACTTCTCAACCTTACCATCAAAACTATTATTCATTTTTAACACTCATTTACAGCCAATGGGTTTTCATCCATTTGACAAAGGTACTAGGTCCCATGTGTGTTTCTTCTTCAATATGCCCATATCCTAATCCATGGCCACTCTCTAGGACTCATAATCATCCATACCCAATTCCTCCTTCATAGTTTAAGGTTCATTTATGTTAGTAATAAAAAAAATACATCTCCAATCAATATAAGTATACATGTCTAGTTTTTATATGCCAAGTGGACCTCTTCAAGATTTGAGGTGAATATTCTACCTCCTCTTTAGAATTTTTAAAACTATCTAAGTTCTCCTCCTCTTTAGGTTATTAACAAGATTTTGGTTCAACTTTCTTAGTCTTGATAAGTTGTTGAACCACATATTTCTTCTTATCCTCTTCTAGTTTCAAAATTATAAGATAAGGCTTAATCTCTCTAAAAGTAACACTCCTACAATAGACAAATGTATTAGTCATAGGATCAAAAAGCTTGTATCCTTTCAAACTAATGCTATAAATAAAAAATATATATACCTAATGACCTTTTTCTCCAATTTTGATCACTTCTCCCTTGACACATGTGTGTATGTCTCACAATAAAAAATACAAAGATGTTTTAATAAGGTATTTTTCATTACCAAGCCTCCATAGGAGCCTTATCCATAAGAGTTAATGTATAATACATGTAAAACAAGTAACACATCATAGAAAGAACTTCTTCCCAAAACTACTATTCCAAGACAACTCCATTGAGTGTACTCTTACACCTTTTCATGAGTATCATATTCAGTATTTTTATAACTCCATATTGTTCAGGGGTATATGAAGTTTTGTTATGTCTCTCTATCCCATACTCCTTAAAAATATATCAAAAAATTGAACAAAACTCACCACCATTGTTATTTTTCAAAACCTTAATCTTCCTATCAATCTAATTTTTTATAAGATCTTTAAAATCTCAAATAAATGAAGGCTTTAGATTTACTTCTAAGGAAATACACCCATGTCCTTCTAGAGTAGTCATCTATGAAATATGTACATAATACAAATATTTTGAATTCAAAGAAACATTTATAAGACCAAAAACATTAGAATGAATTATATCCAACATTATAGAATATTAATGAGAAGTTGAGTGAAATTAAATGTGGTTTTTTTTAACATTTATGCAAAGTTCACAAAAACTAAGCTCAAGAACATAATTATTAAACATTTCTAAAATATTATTAATTTTTAGGATCTTTAGCCTTTCTCACCTACGTGGGCCATTCTTTTGTTCTATAATATCATCTTATCCATAATTAGATTAGTATTTTAAATGAGATCTCCCTTAGGTACCTAGAAAACATGATCACTGAAAGTAGATGCAACACTCTTCTTTATTCTTGGTTCTAATGGTGAAGGTGTAGATCTCTTCACTATAGGAATATAATAACTACTACACTAAATTTTGCATTCATCCAATTAAAATGGATTTCTTACAAGAAAACCCTTACTAAGAGCTATAGCTCCTCACAACATCTTACACCCCCATTAGAGAAAAACTTTGTACACTCACATAATTAATCTTACTAACTGAAAGTAGGTTTTGTTATAAACTAGGGATATGTAGTACAATATTGATCCCCTTCACACATCCATCAAGGAATCAAATAAAAAATCCTTCATGACCAATAATATTTAGGTGAGATTCATCTCCAAGAACCTTCCTCTCATAATATTCTTCACACTTTAAAAACTAATCCCAATGTGAGGTCATGTGGAAAGGATGCATAAAGTTTATCAACCACACAACATCTAATGTATGTTTTGATAAGGCCCAAAAAAAAGTAATTACCATCTCAATACTTTTTGTAATCATCATTTGAATCATTTTTATTTTATTTTTATTTTTCCCCTTACAATTGTTTTTATAAAATATCTAACTTTCCACAATTCCAACATTTATCCTTGGTCTTTTTAGGGGGATTTTGATCTAGACTTTTTTATTTTATCGTCCCTCTTCTTACCTTTCTCTTTTCGTCTTTGCATGAATGGATAAGGCCTCCTTGGTTGATTTGAAATGTTTTCTTTGCATCTCTTTAAAGCAATGATACAATTACCTCATCCATTTTAGGTTTAGAGATAATGTTCTCAATTTTTATCGCCAAGTGATCCCTAAGTCTAGCAAATAATATTATAAAATCATAGAGTGATCCTCCTCCTCCATGTTCACTCTAACAAAATGAAACTAGGCAACAATCATGTTGAAATTTTTTAGGTGCTTAGTCATAGACCACCATCCTCCCACCTAAGGGTATACAGATTTCTAAATAAAATTTTATTTATTTGTCTCACCTAACTTCTTCTACAGATTTATAACAATGGATTATTCATGTACATTTAATAATAAAATTTTGTCAAATAAAAAGTAGTAGTAGGTTTGGATCTGGAGACTACACCCCGTAGATCTCTATCCATGATAATATCCTCCACATTGAGCTTATAAATCTCAAAGTATATGCTTGAGAACCTAATTTCTATCCTTGACATGATTTTCATTTTTTCTGTAACAAGATCTCCTTCTATGCAAGCTCCTACTCAATTAAATATTACTACAAAAACCCTATCTATAATACCTAGAATTAGAAGTGACCAAGATTTAATACCAAATGAAAGGAATAAGATATGTAAAATATTCTTCCTACACTAATATATGAGAGGGGGTATGTGTAAAAATTTAAACTAATCATATAGTTACAAGGAAATAAATACAAAAATAATATATCATAACACAATGATTTGTGTGGGGAAAACCCTATATTCTAAAGCAAATTTATAAGCTATCCAATAATAAATGATTGCAACACACTTACAAATTATAAGACTTTACAAGAGTATCACTAATAAGAAATTTGAAGTAATTCAATCATCGTAATAATACCTACAAAAATCACAATGATACTCAAGTACACAATAAATAGGAGAAACGATACATTAAGCCATAAAATGGTAATTAGAAAATCATGAGCTAAAACCACCCAAAATATATTGCAAAATTTATAAGTGAAAATTAACATCCAAATCTCAAAGATGAGTCCACTAGCTAAAATAGCATATTCCTTCCACTTACATTAAGCTTATCATAAACCACTCACCAACTTGGGCACTCCCTTTTGACTCTATTATATCCATTGAATGATGCCTTATAATGTGTCATAACATGCATTATAATTTGGTCAAGTACACAATAAATAGGAGAAACGATACATTAAGCCATAAAATGGTAATTAGAAAATCATGAGCTAAAACCACCCAAAATATATTGCAAAATTTATAAGTGAAAATTAACATCCAAATCTCAAAGATGAGTCCACTAGCTAAAATAGCATATTCCTTCCACTTACATTAAGCTTATCATAAACCACTCACCAACTTGGGCACTCCCTTTTGACTCTATTATATCCATTGAATGATGCCTTATAATGTGTCATAACATGCATTATAATTTGGTCAACAATGTTACTCCCTCTTATTACTTTCTTATGCGTCATAAATGCTCTTACATTTCTAATGTGGGAGGCCCAACTTTTGGAGGCCATAAATTTTGACCCAAGAATCCAATTGAGCCCATTTATTTAAACTATAGAGCTAAAATAGATCTACATCCCCATAATTATAAAACTAGTTAATGCACATCCATAATAGTTTTAAGGAAAAAATGACCTTTATAGCCCAAATTTTAGATTTTTGTGTTCTTAAAATTATGATGCAAGGTTGAGAAACCTTTCCTAACAATATGTTTCTCACAATTGCAATATAACAAAATTATTGGTCTAGCTTTTGTCCATTGATATCTTGATGTCAAATTTGGGGCATTGTATTTGGTATCAAGGCCCAAGACTAAGGATTCCAATTAGGAAGATTTGAATTGTTACCAGGAAATGACATGTTGTAATTTAAAGGATCTTGGGGCATACCTTGTCTTGGATGCCATGGTTTCCTTTGAGCTATGTAGAATTCTTGTCCATCTTCACCTTCCAATGCATGAAATTTTGATGTCCCTTGCTTATCTTCAGATATAATAGCCACCTTCTTACACTTGCAATTAGTTTTTCTCTATCTACAATGTGGGTAGTATTTTGTAAGAGCTATTTCAGCCTCTTCTTGCTTCTTTTTTATATGGAGGGTGTCTAATTGTGTAGCAAGATGTCTGATAATATCCTGCTTCATATTTTATAGAAGATAACTCAATTCAACTCTTGAGACTCCATTAGATGATTTGTTGATGAAAGATGTTATGTCTTCTCTAACCTTCTTTGTGTAAGACCTTGAATAGTTCTTTTATGCCTTACAAATCTCCTCAAATGGTTCTTGAGAGATATATCATGTCCCAATGAGGTTAAGTGCATCCATACAATCCTTAGTAATCCCCCTTAAAAATATCAGCTTTAAGTCTCATCAGAGAGTCTGTTCTAGTGGGATTTCTTAAGGAAAAACTGAAATCTTTCCATGTAGTCTTCTAGGGATTCATCCTCCTTTTGTGACATCCTGAAGATGTCATATCTCTTTTTGTCTATTCCTCTACAATAGTCCTAGTACTTCTCTAGGAACTTTGTCTTCACGGTATTCCAATTAGGAACAACATCTCTTCCCAAACCCATAAACCATCTTAGAGCAACATCCTTCAATGTTGCTAGAAATAGTTTGAGCCTATGTGCATCTATAGTATAATCATAGCTTCTACATAGCACATCAATCTCAAAAAGGAAGGTATCTAGGCCCTTCATGACCAACCCATAAAAGACGATTAATATTGAAGGTAGTATATTCTTCAAGGCAGTTGCTCTCTTGGTTGGCAATGAGGAACTCAAAATCCACATGCTTTGGTGGGTCTTCCACTGCAGCATCACCCATGGTGATGATTTTTGTGTGGGAATTCTCTTCTATATTTGATGCGGATATTCGTGTTAAGGATGATTCTTCTTCAAGAATACCCTCTCTCTGTTCACTTCGATCACCAATATCCTCTAAAGCTTCGTGTGTTGAGGGGGAAAATGTTCCCAAAGTGTCTCATTGCCACTGCATACAATAGTTGTAACTCTTTGAATCATATGATCCTACACAGTGTTAGTAAAATATTTTGTGTTAATGGATTAAAGCCTAATTATCCTAATGCTGAAATCAAAACATTTAAACTATGAAAGCTTGAAATTACACAAGAGAACCCATAATGTGGCACCATCCCCGAAAACAAAACCAAAAATGTAAGGCCTCGACTAATGCTCAGTCAACTTGATGTTGGACACATAATTCAAAGGAGGAGTTCCTAGCTGAATAGTTCACTAAACCCTTGAAAAGACTTCATTTAATTATCAACAAGGCTTCATAAGCTTTTGATGATGTTGGAATTGTATGTGTATTCATGGACTCTATACAACCTATATCAGTGAGTATAGGTGGTTTACACATGTATACAAAAATAGTAAAGGTTTGAAAATTAAATAAAGCATTAACTTGCAAAACATGGGAGATAGCTTAATCTGATGTTGATGCTACAGGTGCCTTCAACTTAATACTATAACTATTAATTGCTAAACATGAACTCTACAATTCACTAACACTATTGAATCTTACTTCTAACTACTTAAACTCTCCAGAGAATGACTCAAGGACATATTACAAAGCATAATTCATGATACAAGATATCATTCATGTGCATGTAATAGAGAATCTACTTGAAATGAATGCAACAATGTAAACATCTAATCTAACAATAGAAATTAAGGTGGGTGAACAATACCTTGAGTGGCCCTTACTCAAGTTGTTTTACCCACAAGAGAAACCAAATATGTGCTACTTAAATCAACTAATTGTAACAATAAATTGGAACATCTTTATTGCATATAATTGAACTCTACAATCTGACAAGAATCTTTACAAATTTCTCATTCATGAGTGCATAACAAAAAACCTAACAGTAAAGTATTGCTTGTGAAAACAAAACTTTATCTATCCAAAACATATATGCCTATAACTAGATCTTCTCCTCAACCACTGATTCAACTATATAGACTTAGGAGGATTTTTATTTGCATAAGGACTAAAAATAGAAATTAAATGTAGATGTTCACTCTCCTTCAAAATAGAGAGAGACAAAGTCCTTGCAATTGAAACTATAACTAAAAACAATAGAAGAAGACAAATATGATTGACAATCTGCCCTAACGGTTTGATAGATACGCATTCCATGAGAACAGTCATGTTGTCTTCCTTATTAATACAAAAATCTTCTTTCTCTTGCCATCTTATTGGATGATTTTGTGACTCATGATTGCCTTCTTCAACAATCGCCTTCATTATTTCCTGTAACTATCACGTCCTCAGCGTTCTGGACTCTCCCTTGCAATCTGCTTGAAATCCTTTGGCTCTGAGCTACAGTTCTTTTGGCTGCAAGAGGTTAGTTTCTTCTAAAGTATACACGTCATTAATCAACTATGAATTAACATAGAATCATATTAAATTTCATAAACATTCACACATTTATCCATGTAAACATCATCATATCATAATTATGTTTCCACATGGTAAAGTTTGGTTTAGGATATATAAAAGACATAAAAGATATATAAGGTTCATGATTGTCTGTGAGATAAGAAGCTTGAAATGTTAAAAGACATAAACTAAAAGGAAGAAAACTAGCTATTTCCTAGGCCCATCAAATATTATAGGGCATGTTTATTCAATTAGGTCATCAAATATCTATCATGCTTTCAAGCCTATGAAAATGAAGATCTACGACCCAAACTCAAAATCTTTTAAAATGGCTAGTTCCCAGTTCAAAATTTGAATTTGTGTAGGCCAACATGGTAGTGAAGAAATATTTTTCATACGACAACTTCCTCACTACTAATGGTTATAAGAATTGATCAAGTCGACATATGAATGATATATTTCATCCTTGATCGATATTCATGCAAGTGGTTTCAAAGTTGAAAATGAGGAAGATTTGTGATGTGTTGAATAGTATAAAATTGTGATTATACATTGGTGAGTGATATCTACAAGCTTTTCATGTCTTATCTTTTAAGGTAAAGCCAACTTATGTGAAGGAGAGTAGAGTGTGCATGACAAAGAATAATTATGCAAATTCATTCTGAGAGTATTTCTAACAAAGAAATGTTTGTACATTCTATTATAATTATTTTAGTGTATCTTGAGTTTGATGTCTCTTATTTCATGTGAGGTCGGTGCCTCTTATTTTCTAAGTTGGTGCTTAGTTTGGGGGATTAGACCCTCCTTTAGGTTGGAACCTATTATTTTGGGGATTTGTGTCTCCAATGGGTTGGTGCCTCCAAAATATTTGTAAGATCTCATTATTATTGTGAGACTAGATTTGGGTAGTAGATCCAAGAAAATTTTCTCATCATGGTTTTTCCCTCTAGGGTTTCTATGTAAATTTGGTGTTATCTTGTGAGATTGTGTTCATTTCTTACATTGTTGAATATAATGTTCTTAATGATGCTTTGATGATAATTGGTATATCGGTTAAGGATAAAATTTATTAATATAATTATTCACCCCCCCTCTCAGTATATTTGTGTGCTCAACAATTTTCTTTAGTATAACTACAAGTTTATATTGCTAGCATAGAAACCTTATCCTAAAAAGGATATGATTATGAAATTCATATGTGGTAATGTATACTTTATTAGTAAATTATGAATTTGATAGATGAAATATATGGCGTGTTGTTCATATGCATGATTCTTGGGAAGAAAGTGATGCTAGAAATGGCCATAAGAGGTGAATCTTACTTTTATATTCTCATTTTTTAGTTATTGATGTGTAATGATAAACAAGTACTTGCCAAAGGTTTAAGTGAAAAATAAGTACATAGTATGGATGTAAGTACCAAGTAATTACTTGACATGAACATGTCCATTGAATAAGTGCTCTATCTAATAATCTATAATGAATGGAAAATCTAAACAATACCCTTGCATAATTATGAAAAATAAAGATATATAATTATGCAGACTATTTCCCCCTCTTGCCTCTTGTGATGAATATAAATAGTCACATAGTGTATATCTTTAATACCTTTATGTCCCTTCCTTTCTTGTAACCCATTCAACTAATTGATACCATTTTCATGACATCTAATTGCTTCCTTCAATTTTACTAAGTTTTTACATTATTATATATTCGAGTCTGTATAATTATTGAAGTGTTAGAGATGAAGTAGAAGAACCAATAGTAGACATGGTTTTTTGAATCACTTCATACAGATAAGATAATTTTAACTATTTATTTTATTGTTTAATAGATACACAACTAAAAATAAATAGATCCACATATAAATACGGGAAAGATACAAGTATATAGGAGATCAATATTATTCTCACTAGACAAGGTGTGAAATATAATGCATCCAAGCATATCCAAATAACTTTTCATTTTGTGGGAACCTTCCTCTACATGTTCTGCTTTGGATTTTTCTTTATCATTTTTTTTTGTGCCTCTTGTTTAGGCACCTTGTTTGTTGATTTATTATGCATAATTACAACTCTAAGACCCTTAACCATCTAACAATGATTAAAAGGACAATCATTAACAACTATAATGTATCTCTTATTTTTATCCATGAACTTCAAAGTCATATAAACTATAGAGGGTATAACTTCAATAGCATGTATCCAAGGATGACCTAATAACATATTACACTAATATCTTAGGCATCACGTAAAATTATGTGTGAAGGGTAAGTTGTCCTATAGTCATAGGAAGAGTAGCAATACCCATAGACTATCAACTAGTATTGTCAAATCCTATTGTAGTAACATTTGATATTTCTAATTTTGAAAATCCAACTTGCATATTTTATAAATAATTTTCACTACATATGATTCTAGATCCATTATCAACTAAGGCATGTTTGACATTCACGTTGCCATATTTTAACATGATTTCTAAATGGAAATGCTCACTAATAACCAGATTTATTAAAAGCTCCATAGAATAAAATAAGGGGCATGTTTTAGTACCAGTATATTTAATCATGGAAGCAATTACTTGTGGTTGGACATTTGAATTCACTTGAATATTTTTTAAAGTATTTTGTAATGTATCTCCAAATGTAGATAATTTATGAAATAATCCTACAAAATATCTGTTAACATGTGTATATTAAATTTGATTATTGATATCATATTCATTATGTGCCTTGACAATTAACTTAGGTGTAGGAGGAAGATTAAGTTTAGTAAGATGTGTTGGGTTTAAGGTGTCTCAACCTTAGTGAGTCCCTTGATTAATTTATAGCCCCTAAGTTGCTAGTTTAATTTATTAAATGTAATAATATTTGTTTCTAAATTGCTAAGTCACTTTGTGGGACCCAACGAGGTGTTGGCATCCTACATGCAAGGTGTGAAAAGGAAAAAATGTGACACATGGCACATGGCACATGGGTGCTCTATTGGGAAAAGGAAATTGTTTAGACATTAAAATAGGCACCATTTTGACATGTGGCAACGTATTGTTGAAATAAGTATTGGCGGGGTCCACTTGTGTGAGATTTTATCTCTTCAGAAAAATAAAAGCAAGAAAAGGTGACTATTACCTAGGGGCTCATTTGAGCATTGCAAATTGTAAAAACCTCAAGGAGGAGTGCCCTTATGTCATGTGGCATGTATTTGACTTGTTTACTGAAGCTTTGAAGGGAAAATTTCTTTATAGAGACTGAGTTGTGGGTGAGTTATATTTTGGCAGTAAATCTAATGTTCTCTATCTATGGGATGCCTAGCATGTGAGGTTGCTTGATTTTTGGAGCTTCAAGCCTTCATGCGCTTACATGTTGTTGTATGTTGGTGCATGTATGTACATGTTTGACAAGTTGCTAATAAGGTCACTTGGGACTCATGCATGTTGTCATTTTTAGTTTGCATGCATGCAAGAGACTAAGAGATTGGCACATGGAAAAAATCAACGCCCATGTATGAGAAGTATTTATTTATGCCTTAGTGCATTTATGTAGAGAGATTGATTGTAATTTACCAAGACACCATTATGCTATCAAATTCACTCTAAATTTGTATCACAATGGGGTAAGTGCAGCAATCTGTGACACAATTTAGGTGCCAAATTGAAAAACGTTAAAAAAAAACCCGAAATAAGGCATTTGTCGTGCGCCAAATATCTTTTTAGACATAAAAAGAAAAGATCGGGTTTCAAACCCTCATTCTGTCTTCAACCTGCGGCTTGAGGAAGAGGATTTCAGGTCTGCAACTCGCACTCGCCAAATCTCTTCCATTGTTTGCATCCTTAGCTTGCCATTTTCCACGAGGATGCCGCCAACACGTCGGAGAGGTCGAAGATTGCAAAGAGGTGTGTATTTTTATTCTATTTATTTGGAATGCAAATTTAAATAGATTTTTATAATAAAACTTTGTTCTAATTCTCAGGGAATGAATCTCCACCTCAAAACATTGAGAATTCACAATCACCCCCTCATGAAGAGCCTCCTATACAAGAACAACCCGAAACCCCTCCATCAATTCATAGGCATCCTCAAGGAACACAAGAAAATATTCAAAATCAAATTGAAAAAAATAAAAGAGACATTCAACAATTAATTGCAAGATTAACTGAGCATGCCAAAACCCACCCTTATAGGAGAGGGATTGTTGAATCATTGAAGTCAATTTTAACTCATGTAGGAGAAATGAGTGAGCAAATGAATTTTTGGTCAACTAAGAGGCATGAGATGAGACAATTTTATGCTAATGGTTTTTCATATGCAAATGTCAAAAAACTAAAAATTAGCAAAGCTGAGTTGTGTGCCCTATTTATAGACCCAAACACCAATGAACCTTTGTCCCATGCATACAAGAGGTTCCCCATCCATTGGTGCCACCATGAGTTACTTAAAAACATTTTTTGGGAGTGGTGGTGGATGGTATTTGACCAACCTCCATGCAATAACCATGAGGTGCCGCAATAATTTTTGAGGAAACTCTATTGCGAGTTTGTCCTCAATAAAATGCCAAACTATTTTGACATCTTAGACTTTCAGGGTAGAGGTGGGGGCTCCACACACGATAGACCTATTGCACGACGTAATCCACAGTTGGCACCGAGAGCCTTGGGCAGACCCATGGTGGAGCATGTCGTTGTTCCTTCCATTGTTAAGGATAGTGTAGAGGTGGACACAATGAAGTCGATTGGCTCACTCACCCAGACCATTTTACAGTGTGTGAGTCCTCTAGTAGAGCCTGGTGTGGAGGAGACGTGTAGGCCCCGAGCTCCACCCCACCATTGTGGCACTTGTGGTGTTGTTTGCACGTATGATTATCAGGGTGCTCGTGATGCAGCTACACAGCCTATGTCAGTTGTAGAGGCGATGGCTTTCACAGATGATATTCTGAATGATACATTCGGCATTGACACTCAGGTAAAATTTAACAAGTTATTTTAATGTTGTTTATTAAAATATATTTTGAAATTTAAGAATAACTAAATTAGTAGAATTTTGATATGATGAAATTTTAGGGTCGCACTGTTCATGAGGGATGCTTTATTCCTACAGACCCTTATACATTCTCGACGATGAGTCCACATGTATGCAACTAGTATTAAAGATATTATTATTGCATTTGAACAGTTGAATGTTATATTTGAATGTTTGTCTCATAACATGCTTCGGATTTCAAACAGTTTCCTGGTGCACCTTCTTCCTCCACACCTTGTGATTCATATCCTCAAACAGCGTACACTCAGGTAGCTTTTATTCATTAATGGTGTTGTAAATCTATGTTAGCTAGTTTTCGTAATTTTGCGTATATACAAATCTAAAAAAATGATGAGAAACACAAACATTGCATTCAAGTATTCCTTGATCGTGTCACATTATGTTGTCCTATATCAACAAGATACCTGAGATATTGTTTCATTTGCAGATGTTGATAAGAGATAGCCCTGGTGATGTTGGTGGAATGATGGACCATGGAGTTGCTGCAGCAATAGCCAGTTCTGATCCATTGAGAGAGGTATGGAATAGATTAGTCGATTTGACATTATATTTAATCTTTTATGGTCTATTATAGAAAATTTTCACGATAATTTTATGTAGTTTAATTTACATCTTCATGGTTGCTACAGGTGGTTGTCACTCCATATCGTGGATGTGGTGATGTTGTAAATGTGCATGATGACTATATGTATGCGGTAAGTGATTATAAATTTTGTTATATGCCATTCCACAATTCAATTTCTATGTTTTAACATCTTTACTTTTAATTGTATCAGTTGAAGGTCTAGAGTGGAGAGAGGAAGAGTAGCGAGCATGTTCGAAATACAAGAGAAGCAACAGTCACTCCATCCAGCCGAATTTTGAAGGCAACACGGGATATATTTCCTTCCCCTAGAGGGAAATGACTATGTATTAGTGTTGTTTGTTGTATGCCTATGTGGCATTTTGGAACATATATTTTGTACTATTGATATATATATGTGATATTTTATGTCCATATGGCTCCTTCGCACTAAGCCTATATGGTTTTTTTGGATATATTTATATACTTATATCAATATATATCATTGTATAGCCTTTTAGATTTTTTATTAAAGAAACTCTTATTTTACAACTACCATTCTTGAATGATGTTATCATGCATATCGTGTAAGTTGTATGCTTGAATGTTGTAGGCATGAATTTTTTTTACATCTAATCCTTAATTAATTACTGTCGAATGCTCAATAAGCTTCATTCGTGGTGGTTTGTATCCTTTGGAATGCTTCAATTACTTGTGCCTCACTGATGCAGAGGCAAGAGGCTCAAACCCAATCAGTCTGACAACCGGCCTTCAAGGGGCTCCTAACAAGATTAATACAGCCTATTTTGAGCAATCTACACAACCTCAATGCCCCATCAAACCAAACTCTTCATTCAGCACCTTACCCAACAATCCACCCTTGTAGCACTCAAAACCAGGTCCAAGCCTAATTTCTCCCAACCTTTCCAAAACACTCGACCATTTAAAGGTGGATTAAGATACCCTTTTCAGGGTTATACAACATATTCCAAAACCAATAGTAACTCTTTTGGACCAACATGAACTTTCAATACACCTCCCTCCCTCTAGGCTTCACAATTAGACCTAATTTCTAAAGGAACCCCGTCACAAACTCACCTCCAAACCAAGGAAAATTTTAAAATTCTTAGGGATGCTCACCAAACTCGGGATTCTCCCATTTTAAGAGCCCCAAGAACTTTTTCTATTCCTCTACTCACAAACCCTCCTAAACCTTCACAAAAACAAGGGTTTTAAAGAAACTCATAACTCCATACCTCCCCCAATCCTTCCAAAGGTCCAAACACCTGACAATAAATGTGCCCTAACTTAAAAGACACACACAATCCCATTCCTTTTAGTATTTCTCAGATTCACTACTTGAGTTCCTTACTTTCATGGTGGAAACACCCCTGAACAACATAAGAACTTCACCCCCCACTAAGTTTATTCATTCTCTCGGCCTCCAAAGTATTCATACACCAAACTAATCATGGTACAGGCCAATCCACCAAGTCACAGGGTCAGAACATTAGGTGGATTGGCTAATGTGTCATGGTGTTGCCCTCAAAACCCTTAACACAGAAAACATAGTAGTAACCAAGTTTGTTGATCCCACACACACCAATGGTGGATTTAAACCTTCAGAAGAGATGCAAAGAGAGTAAACACATATGCAATCAAGTACCCAAAGCCTCAAGTCATGATAGACTTGTACGGGCTTGTGCAAGGCAAAGAAAATTTAGGAAAACAAAGAAAACCAGTGATCAACATTTTCAAAAGTATATTTTCTTATTAGAAATTAAACAAAATCAACCCTCAACTCAGGGTATTATAGCAATATGTCTTGATACCAACTTCCAACTACCCCTTGAGCCGATCAACCACCATAACCACCCTTTGTTAGACTTCTAAGATGGCAATTTGCCAATTTTTCTCTTAATTACCATTCATTCACAACTTGATTTTGCAAATGCCACCTAACTGACCTATTAAGCCTTTTAAATACAATTGCAAGGTATTTCCATAGCATATAGAGATATAGAGAGAAAATACAATAAATATTTTAACTAATGAATTGTCAAAAATGGATTTTTGTAGTTTATATTCATGTCGTTGATTACATTGCATTGCACATATTTCAAAGTCAAAGCATTAATTCACTTTGCATAACTAATAAGTAGATGTTGATAGATGCCAAAAATTTAATTACAATATAGTTTGTACAAATTCAACCTAAGCAATTATGCAATTTCTTCACATTGCATAACTAATAACTAGGAGCAGCTGCTAATTGCATTTTCTTATCATGGCATTCTATGAGACCAAATTTCTTTGAGATATTTTTTCAAATAGCTCCTTGCCTTGTCTATGTTACCACATTTTTCATACATGTCTACCAAAGCATCTTCTCAAATAGTTCACTGCCTTGTTGTTATGGCTAAAAGCCTAAAACAAGTGATTTTGAACAAGCTATGGATGCTTCGAAAAAATATATCAAAAGCATAATAGTAAGCAATAGCATAGACAAGGCAGTGAACTGTTTGAAAAAATGCATCAAAAAAATTGCTTTTAAATGATAAATTTAGTTGTGCTTTCACTCTACTTTAACATTGTATATCTGCTCCTTTTGGTTTTCTATTTGTGTGATGGTAGACCAATGTTCAATCCCTATGTACAATCTCAATTGGTATTTATTGTTTTGGTCATAGCAACAAAATAATTTTGGGGAATAAATCGGCAAACCAAAAGTATAAGATTTTTTGAAAAAATCGGGAAAAAATCGAGAAAAAATCGGATTTAAAAAAAATGTAAAAAATTGTATAACAAGAGATAAAAACTATCTTTTTTGAAATCTAAAGGAATTTCCATAGCATAGAGATATAGAGAGAAAATAAAATAAAGAGTTTAACTAATGAAATGTAGAAAATAGATTTTTGTAGTTTATATTCATGCATTGCACATCTTTCAAACTCAAAGCATCACTTCACATTACATAACGAATAACTAGATGCTGATAGATGACAAAATTTCAATTACAATATAGCTTTTTACAAAGTCAACCTAAGTAGTTAGGCAATTACTTCACATTGCATAACTAATAACTAGGAGCAGCTGCCAATTTCTTTAGCTTGTCATGGCATTCCATGAGACCACATTTCTTTGAGGCATTTTTTCAAATAGTTCATTCCCTTGTCTATGCTACGACATTTTTCATATATGTCTACCAAAGCATTTTATCAAATAGTTCATTGCCTTGTTGCTATGGCTAAAAGCCTAAAATAGATGCTTTCGAACAAGCTATGGATGCTTGGAAAAAATCTATCAAAGCATAATAGTAAGCAATAGCATAGACAAGGCATTGAAATTTTTGAAAAAATGCCTCAAAGAAAAGTGGTCTCATGGTGATGGAATGCCATGACAAGCCATAGACAAGGTAGTGAACTGTTTGAAAAGATGCCTCAAAGAAATGTGGTCTCATGGTGATGGAATGCCATGATGAATGCCTATGGTGATGGACTGTCATGGCATTCCATCACCATGAGAACACATTTCTTTGAGGCATCTTTTCAAACAGTTCACTGCCTTGTCTATGGTATGACATTTTTCATACATATCTACCAGAGCATTTCATCAAACAGTTCAATGCCTTGCTGCTATGGCTAAAAGCCTAAAATAGGTGATTTTGAACAAGCTATGGATGCTTGGAAAAAATCTGTCAAAGCATAATAGTAAGCAATAGCATAGACAAGGCAGTGAATTGTTTGGAAAAATGCCTCAAATAAATGTGGTTTTATGGTGATGGAAGGCCATGACAAGCCATAGACAAGGCAGTGAACTGTTTGAAAAAATGCCTCAAATAAATGCAGTCTCATCCTGATGGAATGCAATGACAATAATCACCATGAGACCATATTTCTTTCAGGAATTTTTTCAAACAATTCACTAACTTGTCTATGCTACCACATTTTTCATACATGTCTACCAAAGCATTTTGTCAAACAGTTCATTGCCTTACTGCTATGGCTAAAAGCCTAAAATAAGTGCTTTCGAAAATCTATTGAAGCATAATAGTAAGCAATAACATAGACAAGGCAGCGAATTGCTTGAAAAAATGCCTCGAAGAAATGTGGTCTCATGGTGTGATGGAATGCCATGATGAATGCGTATGGCTATGGATTGTCATGGCATTCCATCACCATGAGACCACATTTCTTTGAAGCATTTTTTCAAATAGTTCACTGCCTTATCTATGCTACGACATTTTTCATACATGTCTACCAAAGCATTTTATCAAACAGTTCACTGCCTTGTTGCTATAGCTAAAAGCCTAAAACAGGTGCTTTCGAACAAGCTATGGATGCTCGGAAAAAGTCTATCAAAGCATAATAGTAAGCAACAAGCTATGGTCTCATTGTTTTTTTCACATGAAAATCAACACGATTTTATTCACGTTCTTTTGCAAGTTTTAAAAGCATTTTTTTTTTTTTTTTAGTTTTTTCTGATCAGACGAGAAGTTTCTAAGTTTCATGGTGTCCGAGTAATAACATACTGAGGTTCGCAGCCATTTTGCACTTTGGACCCTTAAGGGATCGATCCGGTTGAACGTAGCTCAAAGTGATTCCGCGTGTTTGGGTGTGAAAGAGGACCATGCCTAGCGTAAACATACCTATTCAGACGCGTTGGAACAATCCGTTTGGTCACACGAGCTGCAGAACGAAAGTTGCACCACTTTGCAACTTTCAACTACTTGCATTTGACAACTTTTTCCCTGAGTGAAAATTCACCACCATGGGAAAATGCCTCCGAGATAGCAAAAAATGAGTGAGGCTATTGTAGAAGGGCCCAACGTGATCCCATAGGATTAGACGAGAAGTTTCTAAGCATCATGGTGTCCAAGTAATAGCATGTTGAAGTTCGTAGTCATTTTGCACTTTGGACCCTTGAGGGATTGATCTGGTTGAACGTAGCTCGGAGCGATTCCACGTGTTTGGGTACAAAAGAGGACCATTCCTAGCGTAAACGTACCCACCCGAATGCATTGGAACAATATGTTTGGTCACACGAGTTGCAGAATGAAAGTTGCACCACTTTGCAACTTTCAACCACTTGCATTTGACAACTTTTTCCCCAAGTAAAAATTTGCCACCACAAGAAAATGCCTCCGAGATAGAAAAAACCGAGATAGGTTACTGTAGATGGGTCCAACGTGATCTTGTAGGATCAGACGAGAAGTTTCTAAGCATCACAGTATTTGAGTAATAGCATGCTGAAGTTCGCAGCCATTTTGCACTTTGGACCCTTAAGGGATCGATCCGGTTGAACGTAGCTCGGAGCGATTCCGCGTGTTTGGGTGGGAAAGAGGAGCATGCCTAGCATAAAAGTACCCACCTGGACACGTTGGAACATTTTGTTTGGTCACACAAGCTGTAGAATGGAAGTTGCACCACTTTGCAACTTTCAACTACTTGCATTTGACAACTTTTTCCCCGAGTGAAAATTTACCACCACGGGAAAATGCCTCTGAGATAGCAATAACCAAGAGAGGTTATTGTAGAGGGTTCCAACATGATCTCGTAGGTTTAGAAAAATATTTCGTAATCACCATGGTTTACGAGTAATACCCTGTCAAATATTGTTGCCCTTTTGCACTTTGCACTCTTAAGGGATCGAGTCGGTTGAACCATAGTAGTTGTTTTGTTGAATGTCATACCCTAAGGTATGTTAGAGATGACCTAGGTTGCATCGATTTCTATGAGGCATACCCTACCCCTACCTTGTCAACCCTATGGATTTGGCAAGCCAGTGAGCTCACTAGCTTGCCAATTCAGTAGTATTGACAAGGTAGGTGGTGTAGGAGCACCTAGGCACCTAGTCACAAATCTCCATGTTTGATGGTCAAAATGCACCCTTGCATTAAAAATGTGTCAAAAAGTGAGTTTGAAAGCCTAAAAGGCAACATTAAATATTGTATCTCAATGACATAATGGATTCATTAGTTTAGTTAGTAGGAAAAGTGATACAGTTGCAAATTTGTGAGTTGCATAATGCAACAAATTTATAATTGCAATGGTTATGTGTTTTGAAAAGTTGGTTTCTTGGTGGTTAGGGGCATTGATCAGTTATAGGAGGATGATAAATTCTATGTAAATCCTGGAGAGGCTCGAGTTGTGGTTGTTGGATTGGAGGGAAAAGAATAAAGCTTGGAAATTACTTTGTTTTCTCATAGTTTTACTGATTTTTCTGAGTTCCTTACCTGTGTACAGGTCAAACAAATCTTATATGTATTGAATTCCCTTCAGCAATAGTAGATAAATGTTCTAACTTGTTTTTGGTTCCTTAGAAAGGTTTTGTTTAAAATTTCATTTGAAGGTGATTTCATCTTTGTTCCATGAAGACATTGCAAAATGTGTGAAAACTTGAAACAATTGTCCAAATTGTCAAAGATGTCAAATTGGGTAAATGAAGGGATTTTGTTGTTTTTGAGTCTAGAAGTCTTAATAAGGGTTAAATAAGGTCTAAATTACCATATTTAAGGTTTCTAAAGGTATTTAGAGTCTTAAAAGTTCAATAATTGCAAAAATGCAAAATGTTGCAAATGTTGTCAAATTTGTGTTGATTTGCAAAATTAGAGTCATTTAAAGGGTAATTAGGTGCAAGTTGGTTGGTTTTAAGGTGTTTATGGATTTTAAATGTTATAAGAGGCCTTCTCAGGCTTGATCAAGGTTGTTGAAGGTGTAATAAATTCACAGAATAAGAATACCATGTTTTTTTAGTGCATTTTTTTAGTTTTTTCACTATTTTTCAAAATTGTTTGTTGTTGTACGGACTGTACAGATCCAATCATGCTTTGAAATCTTTAGAGGTTGAATTTTTATGATTTTTCTTTAATATTCACTTTGTTTTGAGTTCTAATCTTCTATTTTGTAAGAGAAATTCAAAAAATACAGTGTATACCCTATTTTTTCCTTTGTGAAGGGTTTGAAAGCAAAATAATGAGTTTTTGACCAATCCACCCACTGTTTTCTCCTGTAACTCGGTGGATTGGTGAAAAATATATTAGTCTATATTTTTCAATGCATTTTATATCAGAATAAAACATTCTTGTGGTGATGCCATAGGGCTAGAAATGCAAATTTTCCCTTGAAAAGTGACGGTTTTGAAGTGCTTTTCAATGAAATGTTGATGAAGTTGAGTTTGTAAGAATTTAAAATGTCAAGGAAGACCCTATGAAATGTTTTCGTACCATTTTTTTTTTATTGAAGCCTGGGAATGAAGATTTTGACAAAACCCTTGTTTTTTCATTAGAAAAGGAGGTTTTTTTTAGTTTGGAGTGTTTCTGACCATACAGGTGCAAACTAGTGTTGGATTTTGTGGTTTTGTGCCATTTAATTTGCTTCCCCAAGGTTCCAAGGTGATTATATAATTTTGAAGGGTACTTCCTTTGTTAAATTGACCCTTTTTCCTTGATTTTCCCATGGTGAGTGTATTGGAAGTCTAAACTGGTCCAAAGGAGTTATAATTGATCTTGAAGTATGTTGTGTAATTCCTTAATGGGTGTCTAAATCCATCATTTAATTGACAATTCTTTTGTGAAAGTTGGGTGAAAAGTCTCTTGAAGTTGTTTAGCATTACTTGTAGAAAGAGTGTACCCGACAAGTGGATTTGTGAAGTTCTTTTGAATTTGCTTTGGATTTTGGGTTGATCATCTTGTATTTTTCATTTTAATTTGATCTCTACCCTGGGTCTGCATCACTTATTCAACTCTTCCTAAGACCTTAGACTCAAAAACAAAAAAAAGTTTGCTTTCACCCATCTTGACATGGACTGACCATTTATTACATTGTATCATATTTTAACATATTTTGCAACTTCCTCGTTGCATAATGTTCAATATACCTTACTAATATTCCTTTCTACAATTATATTAAACATTATTTCATTCTTACTAATAAATCCTCACGTTTTTCCTTGAAGACAAATTTAAATGTAAACCATGAAGCATTACAGCTAATTTTAAATGTAATATACACATTTAATTGAGGCGTATATTAAGGAATATACACATTTGCATGTATTCTCATAATTTTAGTATATCAAAAAATACACTAAGTCAATGATAAATATTACAATAGTGATGGAAGAACATCTTGAAAATCTTCCCATTTGTCAATACTTGTAGCAATACATGCAGGGAAATAATCCTCCCATTTCCAACACAAACCATAAAATATATTGTACTTGAGAAGAAACAAAAGGAGCTATTGCCCAGTTTCATTTTTCCATTCCACCTCAGCTGGCCCAGCTATTTGCATTCCAAAAAACCTGCAAAAGCCTCTCAATCTTAGACATAGACTCACATAAAAATCATTAAAAGAGCAATAACTAAATAATGTCAATCATACAACTGACAAGACCTACTATCACCTTCATGCATGCTAGATAAGGAGGTCGATTGAAGGTCCTACAATGTTGATGTGCCCCTTTGCTACTTTATCATCTCTCAATGACCCTACGTATAAATTTCAAATATATCATTGAGAGGCTTAATATAAAACATGTAGCATATAAGAATCCGATAATTCTAGGAGACGGAAAAGAAAGAGAAGATTGACAACCAAAAAATGCACCAGCAACCAATGTTTCTCATACCACTGAACACTTGCACCACCAAGCGATGTTCTTTTCTTATATACTTTGACAAACTTCAGTATTACCTATAGTCACAATACGAAAAGGATCAATGACAGTTGTAAATGCATATGACATCAAACAGTAGGTGAAAATTCCTTATTGCAAGGTGTTGGTCCAAAAGAGTGATCAATAACATGACTTTACAAATTCAATGTGCATACTTACAAATCAATCCAATGAACCATCTGGGTCTGCTCTACTCTTTATTGTGTCAAGTATTGCCTCGTGGTCAGACTCACGCACTTTCCACAAGTTCTTGTTCATAGGTTTGCCCTTATATTTGATCAAATGAACGTTGGTGGCGACGACAAGGTTTGAATAGTGAAGAATTATTCGATGCGTGTTGAAGTCCTCAAACAACCAAACTACAACATTCTTAACTGGATACCTTCGAAGCCATGTTCCAGTAACAACCACCGAACCTGTAGGATATTCTATGTTTTCTCTGTCTATAACTGGGGACTCCAATTTCTTTTTGGCCTCGATACAACGACACAGGTAATAATCCGTACCCTCTTCATTGTCTTCATCTGCAATCACTGCATAAATGTTCCCTGCATTGATATGTTCATCTTATTAGATTTATTTACTGAGCAACATAATAAAACTTGTAAGTAAGATATATTACCTAGTTCTAGTAGGTCTGATACATGATCAAAGTCAATGGATGATTGCATCTTCATGATTTGTAGAGCCGTCAAGAGTTGATAAGTGTCAAGTGGGGTTAGACTTCTTACAGACCATTCATCAACCCACTCTGTTGACTCGCAATAATTCCATGATTGAAGTGTACATGCATAACAAAAGCATGCCATCTTCCTTGTATGGATAGTCCATGTACCTGTATTGGAGCTTCTAAAAGAGTGTAGCTCGCTCGATCCTGTTAGTGTACAACAATCCTCATATTTTGTAATGTTCGTATCATCTACTAAATGAAAAATTCTATGAACTAAAGAATTACCTTCACTACCTGGACCCATTGCACCATTGCACCACTGGACAATTGATCTTGCATCTGTCAACTTTACACTGTTTGTGTACTTTAACTCTTCTCATGCTAGGGCTCTTTTGATACATGCACCTGCTCCATCATGCTCCCCCTTTCCATGCTCGACCTTTGAGAAGCTCCACATATGCTGAACACCACTAATCCTATGCATCCTACTCAACCAGTAAAAAATTCTGGCATTCTTGAATTGTGATGTACAATTATTTGACCATATGATATGCTGACTAAATGATATGCCCCTACTAGCCAAATCAGCATAGAACATATGAAAGCAACCTTGAACAAACTCTGTAGAATGTGTGCAATCATCACTGATGTAAAAGTGATACTCCCTCAATACTTTCCTATTTTCCTCTGTACTATCATTTGCATGAATGAATGCTATATACACAAATATAGAAACTTGCATGGAGTTGTAGTACTATGATTACACCTCGTTCTATGGTTGCAATGTCTAGTTCTTAGCGAAGTCAACAATTGAAACGATATGAAGAAGTGGAAATGTGTCCTTGCATAACTTGAACTGTGAGTCCAACCATTGTGCTCTATGTGTATGTGTTGCATAATCATAGACCACCTGATCACGAAAAAATGCCCATAAATTGATACACTGGAATATTATCATTGACCAATTCACACTTCTTTGCTTCTTTCCCATCTTTTAGATTGTATGCCACTATCTTATATTTGCCAAATTCCACAATTTTGTCTCGAATTGTGTGTGTACTAGCCATGTGTTGGCAAATTGGAAAATGTTGCATGCCACCACAATGATCACATGTGCCATCCAAACATGATTTTTTGTAAAAAAAATTGACCATCCTCTCTTTCACATAAAATGGAAGACAAAAATTTCCTTGACAATCTAGGTGGAGGCATTATGTTACATTCCTGCAAAACATTGTTAGTATGCATATCTACACATATACGTCGATAAACATCATAATGGTTAGAAAAATCAATATGAACCCTACAACAAGAAGTAGTGCGTGTGTGATTTATTTTGACATAAAAAGGCTTTAGCATTTCAAAATACCTTTGACATATTTTAATTTCAGGAAACATCTGTACAAAATCAGCAAAAAATTGGGTTTGAGTGGTATCCAAATAATGCATTGGATGTGGCTCACAATTTTTACTACCAATTCTCCTTCTTACAACATCTCTTTGATTAGGAGAGGTCCTTGTGTTATCCTTCCAATAATTCACAATTAAATATCTCAAGCCTTGAGAAATTCTTGTGTCTTTCCATGGCACTCTACCCAAAAATGCCCATAACTCATTGCTATTTGGATCCTCCACTCTTTCACGCCTTCCTTTGGCTCTCATTAGAGATGATCTACTTATTTTCAAAGACTTACTTTCCTTTGTAAGGTTCACCTTGTTCCTTTTTTGACTACTTAACAGTGTTGTTGTCATCACACGTCGTGTGGCACAACTATCCTTCGTGCGTGAGGTGGAACCCACGCTCTCGTATGCACTCATGAAGTTCTTTACAATGGAATTTTCACTTGAGTCATTCAAAAATCTTAGCCCAAGATTCTTCATGGTGGGCCTAAATTTTAGTTGCCTCATCATTTCAACAAATAGTTGGCATCTTCCACCCTCACTTAGCTTTGCAAAAAATAAACTCCATATCCTTTGTGCATATCTTTGACATGTGCGTTTTGGAATCTTATTAGGCATCCATTTCAAAACATTGGAATCAATATCAATAAAAAATGTAGGTTTTCTATGCAAAACTCTAGGAGGAGTTCTCAAATATAAATTTGTGTCAATATTGGGAAGGTCAACAACATCGGGGATAGATCGTGTACCTTAAATTGGAGGTGCAATTGATGACATACCTTGAAATTGACATGTAAACGATGTTGTACCTCCAACTTGAGATGTTGTTTGTGGAGTGCCTTAAAATAGAGATGTGTTTGTTGATGTACTTTAAAAATGCAATGTTTTTGATGGTGTGTCTTCAATTGGAGATGTAATTTCCGATGTACCTGGAAAACCACATGTTGTCAATGTGTCTTCAACTGGAGATGTGCATTGAGCTTCACCTATGGTTGATGATGTGCCCCCAACTTTTGTATCCATTCCCATCCTTCCACGAAATTTCCTCATTCGTGCCCTTTGTTTTTCCAAATTGACATCTCTCTTAGATTGCACGGGAATTTGTGGCTGTATGGGCTGCAATTCCTTTGCTTCACAAGCTACATTTTTTTATTCTCTTCTCCTTGCATTTTTAGCTGCACGTTCTTTTGGTGTTAGAGGCTTTAGTCGTTTCCTCGGCATGACCTTTAATGCTACATGTTCACAAACACACATAGAACAAAAGTAAGTAATGCATTTTACAAAAATATTGATAACACTGATTACATTGCATTAAATATGAAACACACCAAAGAATTTTATGAAAGAAGGCAACGAGTTGTTTGGAATTATCAAACATGTCTATGCTACACAATATTTTTCATACATGATGGAGTTAGATGTTTGTAGGGTTAGATATTAGAGTAGGGATTTTGAGTGTGTTTGAAGAGTTGGAAAAGTACTTAGAGGCTGATGCAGTACATGTAAGTATCCACAATGAACTTGTTCAAAGATTTAGAGGAAGGCTCTTAATAGACATACACACAACTTGATCACTTAACTTACCAAAAAACACCATTTTTGATGCAGAGAGGGGTGGAAACCATTAAATACATCAAATCAATGAAAATCAATCAGATTCCAAAGCAAAACTAGATGATCAACTAAAAATCCCAACTTCTACCAAGCTTTCCCTTGTAGCATAGGTAACCCGATTCAAGGGCCTTTTCACCAAGATTTTCCAAAACACTTGACAAACTCACAGATGATTAAGATACCCATTTGCAAGTTATAAAACATAGGTAAACCCCAGCATCAACTCCTTTGGACCAAAATTGACTTCCAATAGACCCACCTTGGAAAAGGCTATTCAATTGGCCTAATTTACAAAGAGAGTACCTTTTAAACACTACATATTCACTCAAAATCCTCAAACATAAGTATTTTATGTGTCAAAACCTCCAATTTCCTGATTTATTTCCAGGTCCAAGACCTCTAGACCCCTAATACACCAAACCCTCAATTTCAAGAAAAATACTTGGGGTTTTAATGAAACTCCTATCTCCCAGACCTGCCAGACTCATACAAAGCACAAAACACACTTACCGGACCCTGCACATGGTGAATAATACATTACATGGACAATCCTTCCCACATTTTATCAAAACACCACTTGAAGCCCTAATTTTCACCATGAAAAGACCCTCCTACAGTCCTAGAACATCATCCCAAACAACCAACCTTGACCCCACGACATTCTAAATAGGTTAGCCATGTATTTTAAAAGTTAGAGGACCCATTCCACAAGTTACAGTTCTCAGAAAAAGTGTAATGGGTCGAATTACATAATGAAACCCCTCAATCCAAGAACACTGTGAAAGTAGGTAGCAGCAGTAAAAATAATATAAATTTCACTATACAAAGAGTTAGAACCTCTAAATAGATGAAAATGAAATCTAATTCACTAATATACAACATACAACCATTTCATATCATCTTAGAGTCCATAGAGGTCGTACAACAAGAAGAAAAGTGAGAGAAACTAGTAAATTTCTAGAAAATAACGTTCTTCTTGATAAAAAAAATGGGGTACAAATCAACCAAAAACCTCTCCTTCGAGGCATTGAAGGTTATTAAACCTATTTTTATTTCATTCCAACTCCCTCGAACTTTGCAACTTTTGCATCTTTTAGCAACTTTTCTGACCACATTTAGCCAAATTGCAAGCTATGACACAACTGAACTCCCTTAGCTCCAAATACATTATAAAATGGTCTAATTGACCTTACTGAACACAATATACTCAACATTAACTAAAATCCTATCATTTGACCACGCTCACCAAAAGATGAAATTTTTGACAAAATTGAGCTTACAAGGTGCTCCTGCACCAGAGGCCTAGAACGTTGATTTTGAAGTTGTGGACCTTTTGACTAGCATTATTGAACTTGAACTTTATAAAGGTTATGATGAAAAATTCATGGATTAGATTTTCTATTAATATTGAGTTTATTTCATTATGTTAGGAGTGACTGTTGTATGAATACAATATTTCGAGCAATAGACTTACATATGGTGGGTTCTGTTAAAATCTTCCAGAGGTTTAGAATGGTAGTCATCTTGAAAAGCATAGCTTGTTATTTATGGATGATCTTTGTTTTGTTTTAGATGTGAAATGGTCATTTCAGCATTGAATTGAGGTTTTTGAGATTGAATATTGTTTGAAACTAATCTAATTAAATGATTGTTGAAGGTTTTGTCTCCCTACTCTGCATCACTGACCTAGGGTATAAGTTGTTGCCACCTAAATGAAAACTAGAGACTCTTGTGTTTATTTTTCTCAAAACCAAATTTTTGATTGTCAACGAAGTCATGAAGAATATGAATTCAAAGAAGGGTTTGTGATGCTATATCTTATAATTATTCACTATTTCTTTGACAATGAGGTAACTTTGAAAGACAATAAGCATTCTCAATTGCACAAAATTTCCCATTTTTTTATTTATTAGAAAGGTAAATGGTATGAATGAATGGAAAATTGCATTAACAACTATGTCAACTCACTTGAATTTATCTAAGCACATGTTCAATGAAGGTGAATTTTTTATGGAACAAAAAAATTAATGGACACTTTCATTAACATTGATGAAAGCTATTAGGTTTTCCAAATTAGATGAAAATAAAAGTTTTCCAAATTAATTGAAAAAGAATGAAATACAGTGAATTCCACTAGCCATGCTGGAAATGGACTACTATAAGCAATGCAAATAGAATTCATAAGTAAATTTATGTTAAGTAAATTTCATGTTTTTAATTTTTTTGTTCTTCAAACTCATAAAAATTGAACTTTTTATGCAAATCCCATCTAATTCAATGTTGAATTCTATGTCCAATTGTTATGATTAATAAAATCATTAAGGGAATTTAGTTTATATTTTCAAAAACAAACAAATATACTAAATATAAACATTTCAATTTACCAAAATGAATATATTACCTCAGATAATGTAAAATGGTGTAGAAACTTCAAAATGTCTTCTTCTACGTTGTCTACCATGCAGATTGGTGGTAAAAAGGTGATGGATCAAGCATAGATTGGTACAATATGAAGTCAAATGCATAAAAAAAGGAATTTTTGACTCGGATAAAGCGTTGAACCAGACAACTTCATGAGAATGTGGGCCTGAATCACAGGGTCAAGCCTTATTTTACCATTTCAAGGTAAAACACATTTGGCGAACGCCAAATATGTTGTTTTGAAAATGAGAGACCTAAGAGAGAGGGAGAGAGACAAAGTGGGAGAGAGATAGAGGGAGTGAGAGAGAGAGAGGGAGAGAGTGGGAGAGAGAGAGAGAGAGCGGGTAGGAGGGAGAGACTTGAGAGAGAGAGGGAGAGGGAGAGGATGTGGGAGGGAGAAACCTAAGAGAGAGAGGGTGGGAGGGAGACACCTGAGAGAAGGAGAGGGAGTCAAAGTGGGAGAGAGGGGGTGGGAAGGAGAGACCTAAGAAAGTAGGGTGGGAGGTAAGTGAGGCCTGACAGAGAGGGAGTCAAAGTAGGAGAGAGGGGGTGGGAAGGAGAGACCTAAGAAAGTAGGGTGGGAGGTAAGTGAGGCCTGACAGAGAGGGATTGTGAGAGAGGGCATTGGAGTGACACTGATTAGTGTAGGTAGCATGGGAGGGAGTGAGACCCAAGATAAACATACTTGAGAGGGAAATAATTTATTCAGTTACATGATGGGGGGGGGAAGACCTTAGAGATGGAGTGGGAGAGAGAGAGAGGGAGTGAGAGAGAGAGGAGAGAGGAGGGAAAGAGGAGAGAGAGGGGGGG
>VCHN02000014.1:73946729-73975529 GCA_007115665.2 Sequoiadendron giganteum | reverse complement strand
GGAGAGAAATAGGTATAGAAGGAAAACAAGGTAGAGAGAAGTAGATATGAAAGGAGATATATAGGGAGAGGTAGGGATGGAGAGAGAGGTCTAGGTTGATAAAGGGAGGAGGAGATAAAGATAAGTATAGAGGGAAAGAGAGAGGGAGGAAGAGGTAGGGATGGAGAGAGAGAGGTGAGAGAGATAAGAGAGAGGAGGGAGGGATAGGTAGGGAGAGACGGGTGAGATAGATAGAAAGAGAGTAGAGAGGGAAGGGGAAAGAGAGAAGTGAGATAGGTGATAGAGATGTGTGATGGAGCTGAAAATTAGAGAGATAAGGAGGAAGGTGGAGAGATTGAGAGGGAAGGAGGGGGAGAGAGAAATATGTATAGAGGGATAGGTTAGATAGCAAGAAGTAGAGAGCAAATGTGGGTGAAAGGAAGAGAGAGGGAGAGAGAGGGGAGAAAGAGAGGTGAGATAGAGACAAGAGAAGGCAATAAGAGGAAGAGGTAACACTTCTAGGGGAAGAGGATTCAATCCTAATTCAAATTCAAACAATGAGGGCCAAGGAGATGACAAGAAGGACCAAGAATAATCTAATTCAAGAGGTGGATGGAGAGGTTCAAGAGGAAGATCTAGTGGAGGAAGAGGTTCCTATCAGTTTTCAGGGAGATGCTACACTTGTAACCAACCTGGACATCCAGCCTTTAAATGCCCTGAAAAGCAAGGCTCAAGCTCTTATGGTGGAGAGAGGAGGAATCAACTAGTGCATGAAGATGAAGAGAGTGTGACTTCACCTGTAGTGAACCTTACATTAGAATAAGGAGAGACACTCATGATAAAAAGAACTTGTTGCAAGCATCCAAGGAGGAAGATTTGAGTCAAAGAAGGAGCCTATTCAGAACTACGTGCAAAAGAAAAGGTAAACTGTGTCAAGTTGTCATTGATTCTGGTTCTCAAGATAATCTAGTGTCTAGGGAAATGGTGGACAAGTTCAACTTGAAAAAAATACCTTATGAAGCACCTTATAGAGTTTCTTTGGTCAATGATAATCAAATTGTTAGAACTGTAAATTTTTTTTTTAAATTTCATTGGCCATTCATGCTCATTAATTCCCTAAGGAGTCCATACTACAAGTATAAAATTTCCTTCACGTAGCATAATCACCACTGTTTGTTTTATCATATTCACCAATGTTCGTTTTATCATATGGTCCCTTAAACCCTAATCCCTCAACCCCCATACCCTCTTAATCCCTCAACCCTCAACCCTCAACCCTTAAAACCCTAATCTCTCAACCCCCATACCCTCTTAATCCCCCAACCCTCAACCCTTAACCCTTAAACCCCTAATCCCTCAACCCCCATAACCTCTTAATCCCTCAACCCTCAACCCCAACCCTCACTCTTAAACTCCCATCCTCAACCCCTTAAGCCCTCTCAACCCCTCAACCCTTAACCCTTAAATCTTAATACATCAACCCACATGCCCTCTTAATCCCTCAACCCTCAACCGTTAACCCTTAAACCCTAATCCCTCAACCCCATACCCTCTTTATCCTTCAACCCCTCAACCCTCAACCCTTAAACCCTAATCCCTCAACCCCTATACCCTCTTAATCCCTCAACCCTCAACCCTCAACCCTTAAACCCTAATCCCTCAACCCCTATACCCTCTTAATCCCTCAACCCTTAAACCCTAATCCCTCAATCCATCAACCCCTATACCCTCTTAATCCTTCAACCTCTCAACCCTCAACTCTTAAACCCTAAGCCATCAACCCCTCTATAATCTTAATCCCTCAACCCTTAAACCCTAATCCCTCAACCCTTATACCCTCTTAATCCCTCAACCCTCAACCCTTAACCCTTAATCCCTAAACCCTCTACTTGAGAGAGAGAGAGGGAGAGGTGGTGGGAGGGACATACTTGAGAGAGAGGGATAGGGAGAGGGAGAGAGAGGGAGTGAGAGAGGGAGGGAGTGGAAGAGAGATAGAGGGAGTCACTGTGAGAGGGAGAGGGTGTAGGAGGGGGAGACTTGACAAAGAGAGAGAGAAAGATGGGGTAGGACAAAGATACTTGAGAGAGAGAAAGAGGGAGATAGGGTGGGAAGGAGAGACCCAAGAGAGAGGGAGAGAGAAAAAGTGGGAGAGAGATAGAGGGAGGGAGAGAGAGAGAGAGGAGAGAAGACAGTGGGAGAGATACAGAGGAGCGGAGAGAGAGAGTGAGAGAGACAAAGGGAGGAGAGATAGAGGAGGAGAGAGAGACGGAGCAGGGAGAGAGAGAGAGGGAGAGACATATAGATAGAGAGAGAGTGAGAGAGAGTGAGAGAGAGGGAGGGAGAGAGGTTGGGAGGGAGAAACCTAAGAGAGAGGGAGAGGGATGGAGACACCCGAGAGAGAAGGAGAGGGAGACAAAGTGAGAGAGAGGGGGTGGGAAGGAGATACCTAAGAGAGTAGGAGAGAGAGGGAGTGAGATATAGAGGGATGGGAGAGATACAAGGAGTGAGAGAGAGAGACTTGTGAGATGGAGAGGGGGTGGGTGGGAGAGGGATTACTCAGGGGAGAGGGAGTACTTGAGATAGAGGGATTTGAGAGAGATGGAGGGGGTGGGGGGTGATACGTGAGATAGAGGAAGAGAGAGAGTGGAAGGGGGTGGGAGGGAGATATCTAAGAGTGAGGGAGAGAAGGAAGAGATAAAGGGAGTTAGAGAGAGAGGATGTGTGAGAGAGATAGAGGGAGTGAGTGAGAGAGACAAAGGGAGGCCTGATAGAGGGAGAGGGGCTAGAAGGGAGAGAATTGAGAGAGACAAAGAGGGAGGGAGAGTGGGTGGGAGGGAGAGACTTGAGAGATAGAGAGGGATTGAGAGTGGGAGAGAGATAGAGGGCATGAGAGAGAGAGGGAGACGTGGTGGGAGGGAGATACTTGAGAGAGATGGAGAGGTAGACAGAGATAGATAGAGGGAGTGAGATAGCGAGGGAGTGGAAGAGAGATAGAGGGAGTGACTGTGAGAGGGAGAGGGGGTAGAAGGGGGAGACTCAAGACAAAGAGAGAGAGGGAGAGGGGGTAGGATGAAGATACTTGGGAGAGAGAGAGAGGGAGAGGGGGTGGGAGGGAGAGACCTGAGAGATAGAGACTTCAGAGGGATAAAGAGTTATTCAGTTACGGTAACGAGTTAGAGAAGGTATGGAAGGTAAAACCTCGACTATCCATCTACGGTCATAAACTGTGCACTCTAAGCATTATCAAAGTTGTTCACCAAAGAGGGAAAATTCTAGTTCTGTGCAAAGCAGGCCATTTGGCGCTTGCCAAATGGTATGCTTTGGACGTGTTAATTAATAGGATTTGCCAAATTTTCTCATATTTTCATTCGTGCTCCCCGTCTCATTTGCACGTCTTTCAATGCAAGTTTATAAAAAAACCGTGATGGCGTTAACCTCTCTCTTAGCTATCTAAATATATAATTATTTTTTCATTTTGATTTAGTTAAGGTTTTGATCCATGGCTTCTATTGTAAATGCCTTCATTTTTGGTCAAAAACCAACATGTGCTAGGTTTAGGATAGATTTTTACACGTTCATCGAAATGTGAAACAAATTACATTTTTTGAAACTAGACTCCATTCTACACATAATGAAAATAAATAAATCAATTTTCGATTAGTTTGCAAAAAATATGGGGGAAGCACGCTCAAATTTCAGCTTTTCAGGGTGTGTCTACTTTGAAAATTCATAAAATATTATATATTCATTAAAAATATTATCCGAAAGAAGGAGGATAAACTACATGGTGTTAGCTAATTTCTCACTGTTGGGATTTTTGAAATTCTAAAACAAAGTAAACCAAAAAGGGGGGTGCCCTCAGGCGCTATGCTATTTTTTTTGATAAAAACAGGACCTGTTTTGGGCCCCCCTTTTTTGAGACCCTTAATCTTCATTAATTTAAAAAAAAAATAGTAGCTTAGAAACTAGACTCGGAGCACTTCAACTTTTGTTCTTGCCGCATCTTGAAATTTTGAGCGTAACTATCTTCATTTTAATAACATTTTGTTTTCACAATCCATAATAGATGTGAGCAAGATTTTTGGAATAACTGTGTGATAGTTCCCTCCCATGAAGGGTGTCAATTAATAACATTTTGTTTTCACTTCTCTTTCTATCTTCTTATCATCCTGATGATGGATCATGGAGTATGATCCAAAACGTTGGTGAAAAAACTTACACATGGTTATTCCAGAAATCTTGCTCATATCTTCATTTTCTCGTGCAAATCAGATTTTGCTGATTTCAGAAAAAAAGTGGCATCTTAAGAGCCAAAATTGTGTCACAGATTGGTGCACTTACCCAATGAATCAACACTTGTAAGAGCATAGACTCTGAGCATTGTATTGCAATTTTTTTTTATTGGAAATATAATTGATTTGTGCTTTGGTGTGTGGATTTTTTCCTGAAAAGGTTTTCTCACGTAAAATTTATGTGTTGTGGTTTATGTTTTTAAATATGAAATATGTTAATTCATGCACAATATTAAATGAAATTGTGAATGTTAAAGATTTGAAACAAAGTTTTGCAACCTCTTCCCTAATTGATTTGCATTAGGTAAGTATTTCCACACTTGGATTTCCTTTCAAGATGAAAAATGGTTGATTAGAAATAATTTTTTTCCTTCCAACCTTTCTTTAATTTGTATGGTAATTATATGAAACAACTATCTCATTAATTACATGCTTAGGCCGATATGAATCAAGCTTAGGACATAATACATGATTAGGTTTGGGTGTATCAAGCATAACATGAAAAACCAAAGGCATTACAAGGGGGAAAGAATAATTCATATGAATGTTAGGTGAAAAGGATAAAAACACATCTAAAGATGTAATATGCAAAGAAATAGGCAAGTTTAAACCATCCTTAATCACTCTAAGATTGCAAAAATATACAATAAAATAATGTGCACATATCATAAGTAAACTACAAGTATAAAAGATGAAACAAACTAGTTCAAGGCTTCTTCAATGAAAGTAAGTCAAAAGTCACTCATTAATAATATATTATTGTTTATATACTTATAGTTTGCAAGTAGAAATGCCTTAATATGTAATTTTGCATGCTAGTAGATCATAGTTATTACACATTAATTCCTCACTAAGAGCATAAATATTGTTGTGTAATGTAGCACACAAAATGAATGATGAGGAATATCTATATATATTCAATATGAGATGCAAGAGAACTATTATTATAAGGTACAACATCATCATATAATATAATTATCATTACAGACATGAGATGCCAAAAAATTATTGTCATAAATAACACCAAATACCATGTATAAAAGAATGAAGCTCACATAGATCATTATCCTTGGGCTCCTCAATAGATGGAACATTAGGAAATGAACCTAAGGAAATAGAAATAGGGCTATCATGACATGCAAGAAGGATAACATCACAAGTCTCAACACCATCACAAATAGCTAATGAAGGTGTAAACTCACCACATAAAGCATTATCCCTAGATATATTGTTAGAAGTTAGGGCTACATCATCATCATCCATCACATAGTGGGTATAATCATTAAAATCAAGTAAACAAATAAAATAAAGTCCTATAAGATGGATGAGAAAGCACTTGCAAGGCCCATGAAAAAACATAAGCTAGATAGACATGGAAATAAATTGGTCATAGAATATGAAACATAATTAACATAGAAAAATGACATAATATCACCAAGGATCGAAAATAAGAATCAATGTAAAGAATGAAAACATAATAATTGATATATGCATGAAAATAATTCAAAGGTCAAGGCTCATAAGGGTTCATGGTAAATGATCTCGTAATAACACATAAAGAAAGGGTGAGTAGGTAGGGATCATAAATATAACAAACAAAGGCCAAACCCTAATTGATGCAAATTAATGAAACATAAGTGAGGGTGGATCCAAGCCCCAATAAAATATAAATTAGATCTAAAATGTTAGAAACAATGAATCAAGGAAAATAAGGTTTGAAACAATAATGTAGAAGGCTAAATATTAAGGGTGTATGATAAGCCAAATTCATAAATTTATATTTGAAAATAAAATCAATGCTACATAAAATATCCAGATTTAATTAAAATGAATTGAATAATAATAATAAATACACACATATGTTAGAATTGAAATGGTAACACTACATAGACATGCACAAAATAAAATAAAATAAATGTAATCTCCAATTTTGATGCTAAATACATAATGGGAAGGGGTTTATTATTTGCTATTGCAACATGTGTTCATAACTTTATTAGACAATTGTTATTTGGTTGATAGATTCATTGCATATTATTTTGGGCCATTTGTATGCTTACACAAATGATCTCTACAACTATAAAATTGACCTTTGATATAAGGATTCAACTTCTTTCCATGAATTTGATGTGAATAACTTTGATCTTTAAATTTTCTTTTTACTTGGGTATCTAAATATGTAAATATGGAACTAGATGTTAGGTACAAATACCAAGGAAGTTTGTTGTGTAGGGTTGTTCTTCATAGTAAAATCTTTCAAGTTGATTTAATGGTGCAAACAAGATTCAAGACATGTCAAGCAATCGTGCAAGATGTCTAATTGATGTAAACATTAATATGACGATGCAAATGCTCTCTTAATGTTGTATGCTTATTCATATATAATTAGGGTTTGTTCTTTTATACAACATGCTAAAACATAAATTTAAATATTTTACAAATCAACATTTAACATTAATTAGAAAGAAGTAAACTTAAATCCATAACTAAATTTGATTTTACAAATTTGAAGATCAAAACTACCATTTAAATTTACACCCATAAAAATAATCTAAAATAAATAAAAAAAAATTTATAGATCAAATACATGAAATCAACATCAATGAACTCATATTATTTACCCATACTTATCCATGAACAAACTCATATTATTTAGCAATACTTATCCATAAACAAACGAGTCAAAACTGCACTCTCAAACTTTTCTCCACTAAAATAAAACAAATAGCCTACTAATTTTTTCTCTGTTCCTGCCGCAAGCCCTTTACCATTCCAAATGCTAGAAGTTACCATTCCACGTGACTAATGACAACTATTATTCTTATTGCAGCAATAAATTGTTTCTTTATTTAATCCGCTCCTAGAAGGTTGCCCTAACGGCCAAATTCAAAAAGTTGCCCAAATTTCCTGTCAGATACATTGTAGGGGCGGTGTACAATCACTCCGAGCTCTATGGAATGCACTCCAAGCTGCCTGAAATGAATCTGCGCCTTACACGTTTGGAATTTTGAGCCACTTTAGTGAATGCCGAACTATACTGTTCTCTATAGAATGATTGGAAGGCCAATAAGTTCATACAAGCGAGAAGAAAGGGGACAACCCTGAGCAGGTATGGCGTATTCTTTGGGCATTAAAAACACCTGCCTGCCTTCGAAGTCATATTTATCATCCCATAATACATTTCAATTTATGCCACACTCATCATATCTGTTAAACGTATTCAATTGTCGCAATTCGTCTCCCGTGTTCCCTGTATTTATGAACAAGCTGGATGATAAGAGAAGCTTCAGCGTTCAGAAGATAAGATGCGTATCGGGGTCCTCTGCAGCGGAGATACAGGATTCTATCAAGGCCCAAGTCTCCCAGAATCCTGTTGTAGTCTACTCCAAATCTTGGTGCCCGTAAGTTCTCTATTTTATTCTCTGTAATTCAGACTGTTTGGTGCTTTTGGTTGCGTGCTCTTTATTTTTTTTTTCGGAAAAAGGTTCTGTGGGAATGGAACCCGCAACCTCCCAATGCCAATTTGTTGGAAGAACAGTTTATGTATTCTGTACTGTGAAGAGATAGAGCACCCGTGTTGAAAGATCTCGTGTTCGAGTCTTAGCGGGTGGATAGGAATGTGGGAGCAAACTAGTTTGTACAGGTAGGTGTACTAAGGAAAGCAACCAATTCACATTTGGGAGCAAACTAATTTGAACCTCCAATAGATCCCTTCCCCAGCAAGAAATAAAAAGGTTTATTGGAAATGAGAAAAACAAGGTAAATTTTGTATTAAAAAATAATAATTATAATAATAAAAAAGAAATGAATAGATAGTTTCAAGATGAGATGAAAATTATGTGCTTACCATGATTTATTAAAATACATATAACATCCGTTTTAATGTTTATAAAATATCAGGAATATACTCTATTTTTCCAAATTTGTTAATGTTTAAACACATTTTAAAATGCTTTTATATGGTAGAATGGACAAAAGCAGAAAAATAACAGGGATATCCTGATATCCACTCACAAGAGCTTTGTGCAGGTGTATCCAGAATGAGCCGTGGCACAGCCTTTCTGGAGAGTGAAGTCCTGTATAGTCCACAGTAAGCTTCAGTACTCCATCTGGATTCCATACCCTGATATAGTTACATATAATACGATTCTACTCTTATTTATTTATTCTATATCCTGATTTAAATGATGTTTCGGTTTCCGTTCCCATTCCCTGGTCCCTGCCCCCATACTGCTGCATGGTTTTTTAGGGCGTAGATGAAATTTATCAAACACAGGAGAATTTTTGATCAAAATTAGTAACTATCCATACTCCAGAAAAAAACCCACTTAGGTTTGTACGTAGGTCTATTTCTTGTGTATGATTCTTTCTGTACGCTCTCAAAACTCACTAAGGCTTGTACTTATGTCTATTGCTTGTGTATGAATCTTTCTGTACCCTCTCATTTTTTATAACATGTAGCATAATGCTGTAGCTAGTTTGTAGTCCTATAGATTTTTTTAAGTATGGTTAGCACAAAGAAGAACTTTTCTTCTTCTTCTATCCACTCATCTCATTGCTTATCTCATTGCCCTAAAGGAAACTTAACAAAGGTAGAATGCGTTTTTGATTGTTGTGTGTGTGTTGACAATAGGGTGCGTGCACTTGGTTATGCCTCTAGTCCTACATAGACTGATGGCTACCCAGCTTACTCGAGGCATAGCAGCTCCTCAGACCCTCTAGGAGGTAGTTAGTTACTTGCCATGGTGTGTCAGAGAGAAAAGGTTGATATTGGCTTGATCAATTGTGCAGGTTGTGCATACTTACTCATTTTAGGAGATTAGAAATGACACAAATAACTTGTTTTCATTAGACCATTCATCAAAATATCTTTACATTGCTTAGGTCTTGCACTTTGGGCTCTTCATAGGGTCACATAGAGCATACCTAACACTATTCTCTACATTCTATATTCTTGCTTTATTTTTTATTCTCCCTCTTTAGCCACATTGCTCTCTCTACTTATAGTTCACCAGCCTCTAGACCATGTGGTGGAGATCCTCCCTTGAATGGATGGTAGTGATCATTCATTGAGTGCTTGGTTGCGGTTCGTTCTCCTATCCCTTTCCTATCTAGTTTGCCAGGTCACAAGTAACAATCTTCTTCATTCTAACTTCTTCTTGAACTAGTTTGCTTGTTGTATGCTCCCAAACAAGTGTCTTGTTGAAGGTTGTCGGTAATGGCCAAAATCTTAGGGGCCTAGGCCCCTAATTGCACTAGGAAGTCCTCTCATCTCTTGTTAATGTGAGTAACAATGATTGCATTGAAGGCCTTCTCCCACTTGGCAATATCATGTTATCATGAGCAATCTGTTGAGATTTGAATTTTCCAAAAAAAATCCCTCTAGTTAGAGGCTTCTTCTTGTAGGTTGCTAAACAACTCTTCCTCAAACCTTCCACTGCTTTTGGATCGAGCTTTTGAATCCTCTTCAAGTAACCACTTGCACACTACATTAGCTCTCACAAAGTATAGTTGTTAGCCTAGATCCCTTTGGTGGCACAACATGGCCTGGGTCCTTTGGATGATTAGCTCATTGTCCTCAACAAATTAAGAATGTTGTGCTGGCCATAGACTTGCTTTGCTACAAGGCCTGCAATTGGGTCTTCCATTGCCCGTGCACCATGGGTAAGAGTCCCTATCTGCAATTATGACTTATATCATATCTCATATTCCTATCTCTACACTTATACCAATCCCTAATTTTGGAACCAAATTTTTCCTTTTAAGCTCCTTCCTTCTCACATGCAAATTTTCCAAATCTTGGTCTTTGCCCATTTTTTTTAATTTTCATGCATGTTTGTGTGTCATGTCAACTCTCTATTTACTCATCCTCCTCTTGTGTTCTTAGGCTTTCATGGATGCCCATTTGGCCTTTTACCTTTTAGAATTATTTTGCCTTGCGGTTATTCACAATTCTAGACTTTGTTCTTTGATTTTGAGTCATGTATCCTTCTTGGCTCCTTTTTCTTTTTCCTATATCCTTCTTTCCTTGGAATGCAATCTCTCCTTTTATGAGGGATTCATTCTCATTCCTTGTCCTTTTTATATCCATTTTATTCACATTTGGTCTAATTCATGTCATTCTTTGATTCTTTTGCCTTATTCTTCTTGCCGCAAGTTCTAATCATTATATAACTACTTCCGGTTGTTTCTTTTGGTGTTCATTTTCATGTTCCTTGTACAACCTATCCAATTTTCACTTCTCCATGTATTTTTGCTTCTTCTATACTAGGCCTTATTCTTTTCCTTGTGTTTTTTTCAAAATTTTGAATACTCTATCTATACTATTATACTACTATAGTCTTCCGTACTATACTTGTAATACTCTTTCTTTGTTTATTCTACCTATTAGAATTTTGTGCAAAGTCCCATTTGTGTGTACCTATTGATATGCCATATTTTGGTTGAGTGACCTTATTGCTGATTTTAATTTCATTTTTGTTGGAGTTACCACTTAAACAATGGGTTGATCCTAATTTTTCATTGAACCTTCCTATATAAGTCTTGTTCTTTGGTATTGGGCTCTTTGTTTTTTATGCCCTACTCCACCTTTTTCATTTTGCACACAATTTCATAGGTAGCAATTGTTATTTCTCTACTACTCGCGTTCACTTTTTGCTTGTAATGGTATTTAACAATGGCTTTCACAAGTTTTTTTTTTCCACTTGTTCCATTCCTTAAGTGTGAGTCAACTTGTTTGGTGCTGTTTTGCTTCTCTCGTCTGGTGCAATGTTTAATTTTGCACACTTTTCCTTCACTTTTGCACATGAATATATATGCTTTCTACCAATGATTTTAGGTAGTATTCATGTTTTGGTGAACTTGTGCAATTTCCTTTCCATTGCGTACCTTCTTGTGCCCTTCTACTAAAGGCTTTTGAGCATTTGCCTTGGCAAGTTTAGTTCCATCTTTTCATGTGCTTTAACGCATGAAATATTTATACTTTTAATGTGGATTCCATTGCAACATCTATCAATTATCTTGTATTCTTCTTGAACCCAATCACAAGCATTACTTGTTTTCCAAACAGTAATTGTTCACTTACGCTACTTAGTATGCCATCATCTAATTGTTGTAAATTTTCTTTATGCCATGCAATGATGGCATATATGTCATCCTCACTTCCATTATTTCCACATAAGGAGGCCCTTGTCTTGAATCCAAGGGAGTCACCACTTAATGCTCTCCATTTTCAAAACTCATATACCTTTTTCTTGAACCACATGATTACATTGTTCGTGTAGCTCCAAGATTGACCTAATAATATAGGCTAGTTGTCTAGCTCAATTACTTCAAAGTTGCCTTTGAACTTTACCATCATTACGTTAACTCTTGCATTATGCAGCATCCGTAATGGTTGTGTTGTGGTCTTATTTGTGATGAACCATAGTTTAAAAATTCACAAACTTGTGAGTACTCTTGTGACAATTTGGGCAAGGTACTTGTGAGGTAACCTGTTTGTGAGTTGTGTAACTTGCTAAAACTTGCGAGATCAATCAAAAAGCTCACCTAGTGATGCATAATAATAGTTGGCGGCCAGAATACCAGCAAAACACTCCATTTTTCACAATTTCTTTTTCCAATTCTCACTTCTTCAACATGTTGACATGTAGTGCATTAAAAGGGATTTAAATGGATTTTGCATAATCTTGAACTGATTTTGTCATTTGATTATTGACAAGTTTTTTGGCAGTAGTTGCAAGGTATGCAACCTAACAATGTTCCTACTTGTGTTTCTTAATTTCAGAGTTTGTTTTGGTTTTCCGTCTTATTGTAGGGTTTGCATTTTATTATTCTTTTTTCAATTGTTTCTCTTATTTTGCTAGCTGCTAGGGTTTACTTTTTATACTTTAATTTATTTATTTATGCTAGGGTTCATGTTTTATACTTTAATTTATTTATTTATGCTAGGGTTTCAAATTTAGTTTTTGGTTTGAGATATGGCATTAGGTGGCAACCCTTCGGACCTTGCTTGGAAGCATGGATCCCTAGAGGTAGAAACATGACAAGTAGCGTGTAATTATTGGGGGAAGAAGATCAAAGGCATCAACCACTTGAAATATCATCTTGCATGGATTTGTGGAAGAGATGTTTCGCTTTGTGATACAATAGAGCTCAATGTTATACAATAGGTTATGGCTCTCCCTTGTTCATATGAAGAGAAGAAGTAGAGTGGGCAGCAACGACATGAGTGTTTTTATGAGTTTGATCACTTATGAAGTGTTTGGATGCTTTTTTGGCCACTATGATTGCATGGCATGATAGTGGATAGTGGACGATGGGCATCATGATGCTTGAGCTTTATGATCATATAATTGTTGAACTTGACACTAATTGGTAAAAGTAATAACTATGATCAATGATCTGTATTGGGAACTCTTTTTGAAATCTATTAATGAATGAAAAACTGCTTTCTCTAAAATTAGTTTTACCATTTTGCATGCTTTAAAGATTATTTTGTAAATATTGGTTTTTTAATGTTCAATTTTTTGTTGGAGTTGCTGAGTTTGTGTCAAGTTTGAGTCTGCCAAGTTTTTCTAAGTCAGACGTTTTTAAACTGTGACATGAACAAAATGTTTTGGGATGGTTGTAGTGTTGGGCATCCCATCTTGATCCAAGTGTTTTATTTTGGATGTTTACTCTTGTGTAAGCATTGATCATAATATTGCATATTGACCAACCACTAATGGTGGCATCAATTAACATTTCTTTGTCATAATTTGACCTCTTGCCATGCACAATTAATTTGGTTGCTCTCGATGCTTATTGGTAGTTTTCTCAAGCCAATTTTTTAATAAGGGTAAGATTCCTTTTGCCTTCATAAGACTTAGTATCTCATACAACTTTGCAATCTCTTGGATGATTTTTCCTTGGCCTTCTTCTCTTTGGCCTCCATATCCCTTGGCATGTTGTACTTCATTTTGTAAACCCAAATAACATTGACAACCCATTGCAAGATGTTCAACATAGCACCGTTTGGATATTCCATGCTTATGTCTCGTACATGTTGAACTTCTTCTCTAGTCAGAAGGTGAGCTTTGGGTGGTTGAGTAGTGAACTTGCTTCATGAGGTAATATTGACATATGAATCAACTTTCTCATGGTATACCATCTTTTATTTTCAACATGATCTTGATGTTGAGGTTGGTCTTTCTCTTGGCAACACTTGAATCATGCTTGCATCTTTTAGTAATTTGTCCCATTGAAGAATCTTCTTAGACAATTATGGGTAGTCTTCCTTTTGATAGTTTTCTCCGTAGTTGCAGAACTCAGCGATTACTCACTAGATTTGCAAGTTAATCAGGCTTGTGAGTAACTCATCCTATTTCTCATTGCTGACAAATGCCAAAAATTCATTGTGAGTTATTCACAAAAACCGCCAAACTTGTAGAACTTCAGAAAACCCATAATTTTAGGGCAAAACTTGGTTGCTATAAGAAAGCAAACTTTCTTGACTAACTTTTAACATTTTATGAGTCTTTTTTGGTCAATGATTTGTTTACGCCTTGCATATGGCTTGTTTATAGTGTTTTTTTTGTGTGTGAGGGTTGTTTGATAGGTTTATGTTTGTTGCATAGAGGAAGCACAAGCATTGGGTGTGTGTTTAGTTTTCCTTGTTCAAAAATATAAGGATATGACAACCAAGATAAATTAATGAGGAAACAAAGCTTTAAAGTCAATTAATGTTTTGGGAAAATACATATGGTTGACTTCTATGCTATGCAATTTATTTTTGGATATTCAACATACTATGAGATTCTCATGATGCTTTAATTTGTATGCTATGCACTTTATGTTTAGATGTTAATATTAGATTCTCGTGAGGTTTTATTGTGTCAACTCTCATTATTATTTTATTAGAAATTCTTCCAATACAACATATTAACCCAAAAGTTTTTGTAATGGTGTTTTAACTTGAAGTTCATATGCATCGAACTTACTTTTGTGTTTATTATGTATATTGAACTCTAATTTTGATCTATATGAAGGAAATCGGTGGTAAGTTCCATAAATCTATTAGTATGCATTCTTTTGAATAATGTTTTAATTATTTTTGTATTTTTAGTGTTTCATAAAATTCCCAAGTTAGTTCCAAGTTTTTTCTCGAGTTAGTTGAGTTATTGCCAAGTTTGAGTGTTCAACTATGGTTTGCTCCACAATGGCCACATTGAGGGAATTTTGGATAATTTCTTTATGCATGTGATTGGGTTCTCGACACTTAAAAGTTGAAAAATTCCCTCTTAAGACCTTTTAGCATTTTGGCCTCCATAGGATTTGCCTTCATATTCTGACCCATGTCCTCCATAGTTTTTTTGTAGTTTTAGTTGCATCCATTACATCCTTGTTGTCTAGTACCTCTAAAAGTGTGTTCAAATTAATTTGTCACACATCAAAATTAAATCTTGGTAGTGTACATGCTTGCATGTTTTGATTGGATCATAGTTGCTTGGTACAATTCAAGTTGGTGTTCTCACATTTTCTCAAGGGTTTGCTAGTCCATTGTGTCGTGCATGGTTCTATCACATGATTTGACCATATTGAGACTTTAATTTGATCTATCTTTTGTAGTAGTGGACATTGCTTGGTATCATGATCAACGTGATAGATCTCACAAGCACCCATTAAGATTGTTGGAACTAATTTTGGTAACCCTAGAAAACCTTGTTTTCAATCATGCTTTTAGCCAAATGTCAAGGCATTCTTGTCACATCAATGCCAACTATGTTATCTTTCCGGTCAAAATGGTTAAGTCCTAAGTGTTGGTTTGTCTTGGTCTACTAACATGAATGTAGATTGTTTATCATGAAATAAAAGCCATTAATCCTAAAGGAGACTTCAACACCAATAGAGGAAAGGAAGGGTGATGTTCAAAGAATGACTATGATGGCAGATTCTTGGCTTAAGTAGGAAGGATTGAGGGTTATCTTCCAAGCATAAAGTTGTAATTTGGGAGGGTTCAAAATTCAAGACAGATAGTTTCAATGAAGTCCAAAGATCACACTTTCAATTTCTAGAAAAAGTTGCTTGCCTTTTTTTAGTTGTCTTGGATTGAGGAGATAAGCATGAAAATCACAACTTTCTATTTTTAGAAATTTGTTTTTTGCTTTTTCAACTTTTTTGGCAAAAATTGGTAGATGGCATTGTCAAAAGGTCAATATTACAAATTCAAGTTTCATTGGACAAAAGTGGTTTTAGGAGGTAGTAAAGTGATGGGAAACTCATTGAAGTCAAAGGTTTAATGGCACAATATTCAAGAGTGGAAAAATGGAGCAATTTGCAATTTTAATGAAAGAATTAAATTTTCTGCAAAATTATTTGAAAACTCATCAAAAAGCACTCCAAGTGCTCATGTTTGGTTCATTTTTGGCATCCAATTCATTAGTTTCTCAATTTTGGCATCGATTGGGGAAAATCCTTGATGAGCACCAACTTTTGTTTCTGGCATGCTAGGCATGAAATTCTTGATTTGGATTTTGTTAGGGAAAATCCTCGATGCATGCAGATTTGGCGTTAAGTGGTCCAAATCCCCAATTTGGTGTCCACTAGGGAAAATCCTTGATGAGCACCAATTTTTGTTTTTGGTGTTTGAGGCACAAAATTCTTGATTTGGCATATCCATTAGGGGAAATCCTTGATGAGTGCCAAAATCAAAGTAACTTAAAATTGGCATCCACATAATCAAATCCTTGATGAGAATCTTACTAGACTATTTTATAATGCTAAGATCAAGTTAAAAAAACAATTCGGTGTGTAAGCGTCATGGGGCACCAAAATGGCATGTTTCTCTTGCCAAAATGAAGATTGAAACAAAGGAAAAGTGGCACCCAAGCTAGTATATACACTCAAGTGAAGATTGGAAGGAAACTAAAATTAAATAAAGGAGAAAATCATCAAATCTATGCCCTTCATTAAAAGTGACGCCCAAGCCAAGATTGAGGATCAATTAGAGGAAATTAGAAGTAAGATTAGAAGATCAAAGCCCTTGATTTAGATGGATGCTTGAGATGAGAAGCAAAAATGAAAAGAAAGTAATATTTTATATTATTCTTAGAGGATGAGGATAGAATTGTTTTCAAAGCAATTTTTTATTTATTTTTTGTTGTACCCAAAATGAAAATTTTGGCATTCTGCTTAAATTGAGCTAAACAATGTAAAAATGCCGTCGAAAGTATGTTTTAGGTCAAACCAAACATGAAGTCTTTGTGGGTTTCTGTCAAGGAACCTATGGTTAAAATTCTGAAAATCTGAAAATTAAGGTTTTATGCCCCTATTTTTAGGGAAACCCTTAAAAATAGGACCTTCCTGGAAATGATTGAAAATAATTCTGATAGGGTTAAATGACTTCACAATCACACTGATCAAGTTAGAATTATCAAAAGACATGTTTTACTCTGGTGGGTCTATTCTCGTCTTTCAGGAACAAAGTTAGGAGCTCCGCAGCCATTAATGGCAGATTGGCTAGTACCAGGTGCTGAAAGCTAAACCTCAAAAGCTCCAACGAAGAAGCTATGGCGGAAAAGGATGAAAATGATGCCGTTCAACGAAGGAGATTCTCAAAATGAAAAAGGCCAAAAATTAGCTAACTCTGGAAGATGGACGTTTTGTCTACCAAGGCAAAACACAGTCTACAGTTGAAAAAGGCGCCCCTCTCGAAGAAAGGCGCCCTTGGATCTCAGAGGGCAAATGTAATCATTTGACATCTTTAGATCAGTCCTCCTCTTCACTTTCGTGCTGGCCCGACAACGAAACAATTAGCAAGATCATCCGATTCAGAGATCATTGGCCAATCGTCAGTGAAGTATGGAGAATCTATAAACAATGAAGATGCCAAATCAGAGAACTTCAAGCTAAAAGCGCCCCTGCCCAGTTCAAGGTATCAGATGAATCCATCAGCAACTGCTCCATACATGACATTTTTTTAGCTTCCTCCCAGCTACGTGGTCAATCTGACAGCAAGTTCACTGGACACGCCAAACGATCACACGTTGAGATCAAGCAAAAAAAGCCAGAACTGGAGATTGAAAGGACAAGCCATAAATTGGCTAAGGACAGAGGAAAAGTGCCCCTCTTGGAGAAAGGCGCCCTTCCTTTTGGAGGAGTAAATGCAGTCTGATTGCTTACTGCTCTCCAAAACAACCTTCTCAGCTTTGACGAATCTCGACAACGAGATTGTCAGCGGAAGAATTTGATCACTGAATCATCCAACGACGAAGATCAAAGCAGGCAGTTTTCAGAGTAGACAAAACCAAACAACAAGCTAAAAGCGCCCCTGTTGGCCAAGGGCGCCCTTGAGTTTGAAGGACATAAACTCATTGTCATCAACTGAGAAGTTAGTCATCTTGTGTAGGACTGAGTTGGCTACTCGATGCATTGCCAAGCAGAGTCATCTGACTCATCCATCAACGGGAACGTCAGATCAAAGCACGAAGGGTCTGAAAAGGCCAAAATGAAGAACAGTCAATGAAAATTGACTAAGGCATTACCAAAAGCGCCCCTCTTGAAGAAAGGCGCCCTTCATTCTGGAGGCTCAAACTCAGTTTTTTGAGTTAATCTCTCCTAGGCATATCTCGTCAAGCTGATCCCATCTCAATAACGGATCCATCAACAACTGCCGAAGATCAACTGAGCAGCCAAGATCGAAGATCAAACGGAGGCACTTCAGCTTGCAAAAATGATCAAAACTCCAAAAAGGACGCCTAAGAAAGTCAAAAGCAAATGTTGACTTGAGTTAACAAATTTTGGAGGCAAAAAGAGGCCAAACACTCCACAATCAGTGGAAATCACCTTTTTGAACTCCAAATCAGGCTCAATCATGAGTTGGATGCCCAATTGATGCTTGCAACTCCAAATTGACATATCAAAGCATCTAGGCATCCATTATTCATTATTTCTTTGCAGGTTGAGGAGCTCAAGAACGGATATTTTTCTTCTCCAACATTTTTGAAGATCTGACAGAGGGGTTTTCACCGTTCTTCATATTTTTGAAGATCTGTTGCACGGAGGGACTATTTATCAGAGTTTACATCAAAAAGGCATAATTCTTCCAGATTGACAGTCGATAACTTCCAATCCACCTTCTGTCTACTTCCTCTATTTCTGTCTAAAATTCTTGCATGTCTGAGAGAACGACAGATAATCATAGATCTGGCCAACTGGGTATGATCAACACAACTTTTTCAACAAAACCCACATGTTAGATTTTTCCAGAAAAAGTAGCCTTGCTCCGCCTATTTTTTAGGGTTTTCGGAAAAAAGTCATAATTTTGAAAAATAGACAAACTGGGTTTGTTTAGCTCTGAAGCACAAACAAAACCCATGTGTTGGATTTTTTCGAGAAAAATCACTTTCTGGTGCCTCGTTGCCTCTGCCACCGAAGGGCTCTTGCATGTCATAGAAAAACACGTTTTGAATTTCTGACAATCTGGGCCTGTTTAGAGAATTATTCTCAACGAAACCCATGTCTCAAAATTTTTCGTAAAAATTACCCTCGGCAAGGCTATTTTTAGCAGTTCCAGAAAAAGTTGTCCGAGTAGCATCGTGTGCACAGTCAATCTTCAAGGTTTTTAGAACATAGTTCTCCCAAGACGAATACAAGACCAAAATGGTCTTACTCCATGATTTTCTAAAAACGACTGGCACCGATCTGCGTCGAGCACACCCAAAGGTCAATTTGCCTAGATTGACAAGCATAGACACAAGTCCACAGGTTCCATAATGGTTTCACCTCGTATATCTGATCGCCTTCCAAGGCCAGTTTAGAGGATTGTAACCGTTGGAATTTTACACATGCAGCAAGTTCATGCGCATTTCTCACGGTTGGAATGATCGTGGTCAAACTTCGCGGTTTCATCATACAACACTCTTCCATTGAGAAAGATCAAGGAAAACGTCAAAGCTGCAAAAGAACACAGAAGGTAGTCATTCCCAACACAGAGCCGCCATCGGTTAATACTACACTACCTTCCACGTCAAAGTGGAAACACAGACAAAAAGAAAAAGAGTAACCCTCCTAAGGGAAGCAGAATGAAGGAGATGCATACATCAAGTTGCTGACAAGCGATAAGTTGATGATTGACAGGCATGTAACGGTCTCTGTATGAAGAAGTCAACGAATGAACAAAAGCACTGTTGACCAATGATGATGAGGTGTCAAACACCTCAAGAAGGACGTCCTACTGTCCAAAATAGCAATAAATATGACTGAAGTCAACTTGATGCCCCTTTCCAAGTTGACTCCAGATTTCCACAGATCATGCATGTCAGATCCCACTAATCTAGGATGTCTAATTGACTCCCACGATTTGTGGATCTCAGATCTCCTTTAACGGTGGATGTCTATTTTGGAGACATATTTGTAATTTAAGTTCACTTTAGTTAGGTGTTAGTCAACTGAGGTAGACTCCCAGTTTGACTTTTGTTTAGTTTCAGTTAACTGAAGTAGATTTCTAGTTAACTGTCTGCTCACCTACTTTTAGACATAGGAATGAATCTTGCTGATTGACAAGAACTGATTGTTAACTCAAGGACATTTTAGGGTTGCCTACTCCTTTAAGTTTCTATAAATAAGAGCCTTAGGCTCATTATTTGTGTAACCTTTATTTGCTAAGCAAAATTGCTGCGCCATTGTTGCCAGAGTTAGCTTGTTCATATCTGTTCACTCTTGGATGAGAGTTCGTTGGTTGATCGTAATTGTGCATGATTTCGTGCCTTTGTTGTCCCGACCTTTGTAATTCTTTGGAGAAGCTTGAAGAAATAAATCAGATGGCGCATGCTTGCTTGATCTAAATACTTGAGTCTATTCAAAGTCTTGTTCTAAATAGTGTATTGTTTCAATCTCCTCCTTGGACAGGTGTCGTCACCTCCTTGGATATTTTGTCATTGATCATTATCGTATGACATTGTCTAATGATTTGTCTTTCCGCCTACACTTTGGACAGGTGTCGTCACCTCCTCGGAAATCCTGTTAGTCAGGTCATTGTACCTTGTTGTTTCCAGTGAGCTGTTTCCAAGCCTACACCTCGGACAGGGGTTCCTCCTCCTTGGCAAGTCTCAGATCCAGTTTATCGTAAAAGAGTGTTTACTTGTATCGAGCCTTATCTTGGTATATATCCGAGAGTTAGAGCCTCAGCCATATTCCATTGAGACGGAGGGTTCAAGTAATCCAACCCATCCATTTCGCTCCTACGCCCTCATGCTTTGTTTATCTTGAGGAGGTAGGATAGTCTAGAAGCTAGTTAGTCGTAGTTAAGATCTGCAGAAACCAAAGAAAAAGCTTAGCTACGGCGCATTGTGTTTATGCACCCTTGTGTCCTGCCGCTGAGTAAAAAAGATAGGAACCTTAGTATGCCCCTTTTTTACATAGAAAATCAACAAAGAGAGATCTTCCTCTCTATAATCCGAAGAGCATGTACTAACACACTTGCAATAGCTTTCCGTTTCCAATAAGCACTCTAGAGGTGCTAATTGAAACGCCAACATTTTTGAAGCTTCAAGAAGCTATAGTTGGAAAACTATAAATCTGTCATTTATACATACAATGTAAGGAGAATTGATGCTAGACTTATTATATAAGTCAATGTAAAGTCTATGCTATAGAAACATGTGTAGAGATTATTCACCTATTTGTAATTTTGTGGAGTTGAATTGAATTGAAACAATTTTGTCAAACTTTGCATTGATATTTGTTGCTCATCAAAGTGATAACGTTGTGTATTCCTTTGACAACTTGATGGAATCATGTGATGTTCTTTTGTTCCACTATCATTTCTTGTGTTGATGCTAACACATTGGTCTTCGAGTTAGTTAATAAATAGTATTTGTCGGTGTTTTTCAGTCAACCTTGCTTGTGGCTTAACATTGCTCTTTGCTTTAACCAATAGGAAGTTGTATTTGTTCATGCTTGAGTTGTTAAATCTGAAAATCCAGCTACAATCTGTGAATGGTAAAAAGACATTCATTAATAAAAAAAAGATTACATTATAAAGAGGTTACAAAAAACTGTAGATAAATACTGTAGATATTAAAGATATCTAACTACCTACCTAATATTGTAGAAATAGTAAAACTAAACTAACTTAACAATAAAACATTGACCATTAACAATAGGAATATAATATTCTAACACCCTCCCTTAATGGTCAATCGGTCAAAAACACCAAGTTGCCCCCTGAATTTGACAAACTTATACGGGCTCAGAGACTTGGTGAGAATATCTGTAGTCTGATCCGCTGTTGGAACATACTGCAGCTGAACTGATCCGTCTTCTACCAGCTTGCGGATGTAGTGACAATGAAGCTCGACATGCTTGGTACGTCCATGGAAGACTAGATTTTTGGCTAGTTTGAGCACCCCTTGATTATCAGTGTACAAAGGAGAAGGACCTGCTTGTGACATGTGCATGTCAGAAAGCATCCTGCGGAGCCAAACTGCCTCACATGCTGCTTTAACGATTCCTCGATATTCTGCTTCAGTCGAGGAAAGAGCCACTGCCTGTTGCTTCTTGCTAGTCCATGGTACAACACCTGTACCCAAACTGAATACATATCCAAAAGTAGATTTTCGGTCATCCATTGAACCTGCCCAATCTGAATCTATATAACCAATCAGTTTTGGATCCTTGCATCTGCCATACAGAATGCCATAATCTGAAGTGCCCTTAACATATCTCAGCACTTGCTTCGCTGCAAGCCAATGATCAACTTTCAGAGCTGTCATGAAGCGAGAAATGTAGCTCACTGCAAAACTTATGTCAGGTCTAGTGGCAGTGAGGTAGATGAGATTGCCCACTAGTTGCTTGAATGTCGTTTCATCAACTGGAGGTGAATTAGAGTTGGCTGATAACTTCAGCCCCTTCTCCATAGGTGTGGAGGCAGGTTTGCAATCCTGCATCCGAAATTTGTCAAGCAAACTCCGAGCGTATTTAGACTGAGAGATAAAGATGCCACCAGCGGTCTGCCAAACCTCAATACCCAAACAATAATGGAGAAGCCCCAAATCTGTCATATCAAAAGCCTGACACAAGTCCTGTTTGATTGCTGCAATCAAATGAGTTGAACTGCCAGTAATGATCAAGTCATCAACATAGACAACAAAAAAGAGAATATCATCACCAGAGTGTTTGACATACAGATTACTGTTAAAAGGGCTGCGTTGAAAACCATGATCAACCAAGTACTGATCAATCGTGATGTACCATGCACAGGGAGCCTGTTTCAGTCCATAGAGTGCTTTCACGAGCCTACACACCTGATGTTCTTTGCCGGCAACCTTGAAACCAGGAGGCTGCGTCATGTAGACTTCTTCCTACAACCCATCGTTGAGGAAGGCACTCTTGACATTCATCTGTTGAACTGTCCATCCGAATTGGGCTGCAATAGCGAGAAGAAGACGAATTGTGCTCATCTTGGCAGTAGGAGCAAAAGTCTCCTCGTAGTCAATGCCCTCCCGCTGTGTGAAACCCCGAGCAACTAATCTGGCTTTGTATTTATCCAGAGTACCATCTGCATGATACTTGACCTTATGAACCCATTTGCAACTGATAGGTTTCTTCCCAGGAGGAAGATCAGAAAGAACCCAAGTGTGATTTTTCAAAAGACTATGGTATTCGGTCTCCATAGCCTTTTCCCACTCTGGAATTCCCGTAGCCTCAGAATATGTCTGAGGCTCATAGATGCTGTGGATGTTAGCCATAAGAGCAAAATTGACTGTGTTGTGCTGCTTGCTCTTTTTGCGAGCTGATCTACCCTCAATGAGTTCATCATTATGAAGATCATTGATAGTCTTGAGCCACCACTTAGGCCGACGAGTAGAAGGACCAACATCTGGAGTAGGAGAAACATCATCTTCTGGGATCTTTGGAACCAAGTCATCTGGAAATGAATCCTGAGGAAGATTAGGTGGTGCTATATCATGACCGGTTCCTCATCTTCAGAGTCAGAATGCTTTGAAGCCCTCCCATCAGGAGAACCAAGAGGAAGACGAACACCATCCTTAGGAACCTTCATAGGCTGATCCTCAGGGCTGGTAGTAGGAACAAATGGACCAGTAGTCTCATCAATCACAACAGCACGACTGAATATGAGACGATTCGTCTCCACATCAATCAACCTGTATGCCTTGTGATTGTCGCTGTAACTAGTAAACATAAGTTTCTGGCTCTTGGAGTCCAACTTGGCACGCTTGGCTTTTGGAATCCATACATGAGCTGTAGAACCAAATACTTTCAGATGGCCCACTTTAGGCTTATGTCCTGACCAGGCTTCTTCTGGAGTCAGCTTCTTAACGACCTGTGTAGGTGACCGATTCAAGAGGTAGATTGCAGTATAAACTGCTTCAGCCTAGTATTTCTTGGGGACATTTATGTACTCCATCATAGAACGAGCCATTTCAATAATGGTGCGATTCCTACGTTCAACGACACCATTTTGCTGAGGGTTGTATGGTGTGGTGAGTTGGAGTTTAATGCCATGTTGAGCACAAAAAGTGGAGAAGTCAGCTGAACAAAACTCCCCCCCATTATCTGACCTTAGAGTAACAATGTGAGAACCTGATTCCTTCTCAACCAAGGCCTTATACTGCTGAAATGTACTGAACACATTTGATTTATGTTTGAGAAAATACACCCACATTTTTCGACTGAAATCATCAACAAATAATAAAAAGTACCTGGACCCAGTAACAAAAGGAGTATTCATTGGTCCACATACATTAGCGTGAACCAATTGAAGTACCTTAGAGGCACGCCAAGAATCACCGTCCGAGAACGATGTCCGATGCTGCTTCCTAGCTTGACAGGCGCCACAAACTCCATGATTTTGAGTTTGGATCTCAGGTAGACCAGCAACCAAACCCTCCCGAGACAATTTAGAGAGAGATAGTGCACATTCAAGTGCCCATAACGTTGATGCCAAAGTTTGCTGATGGAAGTACTCCTGGCTGCAAGAGCGTGCTCCTGAGAATCACCAGAATCAGCAAGTCTATACAGACCATGATCCTCAAGTCGCATAGCAATCGTAGTACGTGTCGCCTTATCAACAATGTTGCAAGTGGACGAACTGAAAATAACATCCAATTGGGGAGAATGCTTCATGATCTGGCTGATGGAGAGAAGATTATGTTCCATGCCTGAAACATAGTAGACATCAAGAAAGAGTAAATTTCTTCCTCCAGAGTGAATCTGAACATTGTTCTTACCGGCAACTGTGTACTCTTCGCCGCCTCCAAAGATCACTGAATCAGTGAATGGTTCATATTTAGTGAACCAATCTCGACGATGAGTAAAATGCCGAGAAGCCCCTGAATCAATATACCAGGCAGAAGATTGTACTGGATCTGCTGTTCTCTTGGCCATAAAAGCATAGAATGCAGACTCTTTCTGCTTAGTGTGCTCCACGACATTTGCCTTTTGTTAAGACCCTCCCTGCTTCTTTTGTTCAGAAGCCATCCGAATTCGACAATCAGCCTTCATGTGACCATATTTATGGCAATAATTGCACTGAACGTTCTTTTTCTTCTTGCTGTTCGGAGAAGAACCAGAACCTTTTGGCTGAGAAGATTGAGCCTTCCCTTTGTTCTTAGCAGAAGATTTGGCAGAGAACGCTTGCTCTGTGGAGGTGGAACTAGTACTGCTTCCAAACTGTTGTCGCCATCGATCCTGTTGCAAGAGCTTGTTGCAAAGATCTTCAAATTTGAGATCAATATTGGTGGAGGTGATGTTAAGCGTCTCGATGAAATGCTCATACGAACGCGGGAGACTCTTCAAAGTAATGACCACCATATCTTCTTCCTCCATTGTTCGACCAATCGCCTCCAACTGATCACGAATGTCCTTAATCTTCGTCAGATGTTCCTGTAAGGACATTTTCTCATCCATCATGATGGAAAAGAGCATGTTCTTGAGAAAGAACGCTCTGCTCTTGTCAAAGGTTTCATGAAGAGCCTTCAAATGATCCCAAATTTCCGGAGCAGTTTTGCCAGACGGTACCTAAGGTAGCTGCTCATTTGTGACTGAGAGTTTGATGAGCATGACGGCTTCCCGGTTGCATTCATCCCATTTGTCCTGGTCCTTTCCGACTACAGTGGGACAAGGTGAGTTCCCCAAAACGATTTGATTGAGGCAACGATATTCGAAGATCGTAATCATGCGTTGCTTCCAGGTGTTGTAATTCTTCCCGTTGAACTTTTGGCTGCTTTCAAGCATTATATTTATCAGAGATGCCATCATGTACACTGAGGTCAAACAAGTGAAGGCAAAACGAAAACTGAAACAGTACAAATTCAAAGCCGAAACCCTAGCACGAATTTTGAGGCACGTTGAAGACAAATCCCAGAAGATCTGAAGAGTACCCAAAAAAGGATGCTGAAAAACCCAAAAAATTTCGTCAACACCCAATTGCACAAATTTTGAGGCACGAAAAACAAGGTACCCAGAAAAAATGGAAGACAACTCTGTTGAGAGCTCGAAAAACCCACCAAGAATCTGGTCTTAGAAAAAAAATTCGAGTTGAAAAAATAGGTCAAAACCCTAGTCGAGTTTCAGAAACCCTAGGCGGCCATTAAAAAAACCAGAAAATGTAGAAAAATGGTGTCAAATCTCAAAAAAAAATGCACCCAGATTGGAGATAGAAGCACGTCTAGGGAAAATGTGATTTTCAGCGCCCAAAAAAAAAAAGCAGAAAAATCGTAGCTTAAAGATTTTGAAAAACGTCTTCAGATTTAGACAAAAAATGCGTCTGCAAAAATCTTCTGAAAACAGCGACCTCAGCAAGAGAAAACACATGCGGGTTGCAGAAAAAACGCGCCCAATAGAGGTCGCGTGGGCCAGAGAAGGTCGCGACCAAAAGAAATGTGTCTTTCTTCAAGAAACGACGCCCAAAATCGATGTAGGTTTGCAGAAAGTCGCGCTTGCAAGAAAAAACACAAGCTACAGAAAAATCCGTGGCCAGAAACCCTCGATTTTTTTTTTCGACCAAGCAGCCACGAATTTCACAAAGTCTCACATGAATTTTTTTCACGAATTACAGACTTGAGAAAAACGCCCAAAAACCCTAGCCGCTCTGATACCATGTGAATGGTAAAAAGACATTCATTAATAAAAAAAAGATTACACTATAAAGTGGTTACAAAAAACTGTAGATAAATACTGTAGATATTAAAGATATCTAACTACCTACCTAATATTGTAGAAACAGTAAAACTAAACTAACTTAACAATAAAACATTGACCATTAACAATAGGAATATAATATTCTAACACAATCTAAGTTATTGATAGTTCAATGCTTCATCTGGGGCAAAAACATAGTCAAAGGACTCAAAGCAATATTTTATATTAAATGCAAAATTCCCACCGAAGATTTGTACAATGTAAATATTTTTGGTTTCAATTAGTTGAAGGTTAGTTAGATCTTAGGGGGCTTCCTCTTCTAATTTAAAGAATGATTTAATCATATTCTTTTTTTGTTTTGTGCTGTCACGAAAATAACAAATTAAAACACCAACAAATGCCTTTATGTGCTTTTACAAACAAGTGATCTTGGTATATCCTCCTTGACATTCCACACTAGAGCCTTCTTGACCTTATGTGGTGTTTTGTGGACAATATTTGCTATTGCATTGTTGTTTTTGCTATTTATGCCTCTAAGAAAGGGCTTACTCTTGTGTTGAAACTTTTTATTGCTTTCATGTGCATGTTGAACCAATATAAATTTTTTCATTTTGTGTCATGTTGTAAGCCAAAATCTTGACGTCTCTTGCATGTAAGTCATACTTGAGTCCTTGTTCCCAGTGGACGACAAAGTTGTCATTTTTAGCAAACATTTTTCCATGGTCAACAAAAGGAGTTTTCTAGCATATTAGGTAGGTTGAATATGAAAACTTGGATGACGAAGGAAAGACAAAGATGCTTAAAGGTAGAGAGAAATAGTCATTAAGGTTTTCGGAATGCGTCTTGACAAAGGGGATGCGCTTTTTGGTTAAAAACACTCAAAAACATCTCCTAAGTGCTCAAGTGTGCACCAAGGAGAGAGATTGTCATGTTTTGGTGAACTTTGAGTGAAAAGTTGCTTAAGTGGAAAATGTGCAGTGCAATGTCAATGACAAATTAGAACGCGAAATTACTTTAGTGACCCAAAAAATGCTTTTTCACTCAAAAGATAAAACTCAACACCTAATTAGAAGAAAAAGTGCATTGGAACCTCTAGAGGTGCTCTAGGGGAGAGAAAATCACTTATTTCAAGTGAAAAATTAACAAAAAGTGCAATATGGCCCCTAGGAGTGTGCCCAAGACACTCAATGTCATGTTTTAAGTTAAAAACGTGTATTTGACCCCTCAAGTGCACATGTTGCCCCCAAGTGACAAAAAAGCATGTCAAAACATAAGAACAATGTTTCCCAAGTGCCTAAGTGTGTTCCAAGGAGATCAAATGTGTCATGTCCCCAATTTTGGAGGTAGATTAATTTAATTAATTAATTTGTCCAAATTAATGAAATTTCATAAGGATGACAAATTGATTATTCTAATTAAATTAAGTAGGTTATTAAATTAGTTATTTATAAGCTTATCAAACAATTAAATATTAAATGGTGACCTTATATTTAATTAATTTAATAAAATGACTAAAATAAATATATTATATCATAAAGTCACTAAAAATAAGATATATCTTTTATCCCACATTGACAAGAAAAGTGTGTGAGCTCTCCCAGGAAAAGTATAAAGGGAGCTTTGGGCTGAGCATTTGGCATGGTTGTGTTGATTACTTCATTTCTACATTTGGTGAGCTTAATGCTTGGCATACTTCGTTTGTGAGATATCAAGCCTAGTGGATCCTAGTTTCGCTTGTGAAATATCAAGCGTAGCTAGTTTGGGAGAAGATACATCAGTCTTCTCATTTGCACTCATTGGAGAATATTTTTAGAGAAGTTGTTGCAGGTCAGCCATGGAAGAAATCACATTTTCACTCATTGCTCTTCCCTAGGTGGTCATATTTCTATGGGTATTGGAGGAACTGCTTTCTTTGGAGCTGGCAATCATCTCTATAACAGATTAGAGGCGTTAGTACCTGTGAATTATTTTTATTTGCAACCTTTCCCTTGCAGCAGGGGTGGCCTCTTGGCAAGGGGGCGATTTTAGTTTTGGAGGCATAATAAATTCCAATAAAATTCGTGAGGCATTGCTGGGCATAGAGAAGGGTTGGCACACCTTCTTGAAGGACAAATTCAGCTTCATCAAAGAGAAATGAGCTTATTTGTGGGTGCTGCTACAAAACCAGGTTCTTCATTTTTGAAGTCATTTTGCATTTAGTGTCTCATTTTCATTAGGGATCATTTGCTGGTATAATCAGCACCATGGAAATGTAATTACAGTCATATTATGAACAATCAAATTGCATATGTAAGGCTGTCATGAGTATGGTAGTTTGGCATTGAAAGTTTCTGTCACATCTATATTGTAATAGGTCTGATTGCACTTCATTTACAGCTTGTAATCA